>JANJGK010000013.1:8087591-8167437 GCA_039081455.1 Macrobrachium rosenbergii | reverse complement strand
AAAAACTTGCATTAAATAGGTGAAGATATTCACAAAGAGTATCATGGCCTAGGTATAGTCTTAGTATTGTAATAAGTGGCTTTCAAATGTTCCTGCGGATGTAATGATATTAAATAGGTCAAAGGTTTCTTACTGCATAAATCACAAGAATTCAATACAGTATTACCTCATTCACATGTCTGATTGAGCACACATTTAAAAGTGGTTCATATTCAGGTCAAATTAAAGATATATATACTTTAAAAGCACTGAAATGCTTTCCTTATATCAAAAGATTTAATCATAAACACAGGGAAATGTTTGCCGGATACTGAAGGCTGTATTTGGAATATGCCTACGTTCTTTGGTGAATTTTGCATCACTGTAGTTTGAACGTTATTCTGCTTATCCAAATCGTCACTCTCAAAGAAGTGTGAAAGACCTGTGGCTAATTCTAAAGCTTTCTAAATATTCTATCTTCATAAATTGGACTTGCAGTCTGGGCCTGTGCATAACATTATAGAAGTTGGGTTATATAACAAGACTAGATTGACCTTTGACATTCTGTAAAAACATCGTATAAAGAGGAAACCTTTTGGTTTATGGTATTTTTACTAAAGGACTCGATTTCGGTCTTGTTCTAAACATGCTTTTCATGTAAAGTAGACCTATTTTTAAACATCATAATGTTAAGTAGGAAGCATTTTGACTGTGTTCTTCAAAGGGATTACGAAACTAAATAGCCAAAAAATGGTCTTAGGTCACTGAAATGAGTTCAAAGCCTTCATTCCATTTGTTACTTGAAGCAGTCTCTTACAAGGCAGATTTGCTCCTAAGTTAGTTACGTAGAACTTGGAAAGACAAGTGACCTCTGGTCAAGTTACAAGTGTGACGCAAATTTTCTCGAGTCCTTCAGTGTCCAAGATTATTTCTGGTTTGAACACCTTTACAAATTTCAGCTCAAGTAATAATGGCTTTACAAGTAAGGAAACAAAATGTAAGTAACACTGTCTCAAGTAATAAATCTCTACAGCTTTATGTATTTTTCAATAGACCTATTTCAGTCAAAGTTGAACCAATTGGAAAGTTTCCAGGTGACAGAAAGCTTCCAGTGACTAAACAGTTAAGTACTCAAATCAAACTTTCCACTTAAGGGAAAACGAACATTTTAACCCATTTAAAATTTCTCTGGGACGTTTTGGGACTTGTATATAGGTCCTTTGGTTTACAGGGCTGAATGAAAGGGCTCATTTTTGCCAGCATAATGTGTTTTATGAGGCCAGCCCCTATCTTGGGGGGGACACTAATGTATTGGTAAAAAAAAATAAAATTTTTTATAATTTTCCATTATGTTTTTACCTGTATGAGAAATAAAAGAATGTTTGAAGTTCTGTTTTTTATTGTTTTTTCTCCTGAAATATACATTTTCATTTCATAAAGTACATGTGTGAAAATTCATCAACCTGCATGATTACAGCATATGTAGAAAGGCATAACAGCATACATGTATAATTACAGCATAGAAAATAGTCTACATAACAGTTGCAAGCTGAAAGACATTCATACAGAAAATGTCCTTTACATATTACAAAATATGATGCTGTAAGCTCATTTTCAAACTGCAATTTAGACACTGAAACCAAATTTGAGGATTACTGTCTAACTCAGTTCCATGACACCTTCTCTCTTCAATGTGAACTAACTTACCAACAAAAAGCAAGAGAGAAAGTCTTGAAACTGCGTATTATACTATACTCTTGAAACTTTGGTTTTTTACATTACAAATTATGTCTTGGTTACATAAGTACTTGATTGAGAAAACACCTAATTTTCAAGAACATAAGACTTGTGTTTTTTTAACAGGGGCACTTACAATCGAGTCAAATACCTATGCTACCTCAAATATTAAAATCATATGTTTAATTGTATAAACTGCAAAATTGCTTTGAAGCTGAAAATTTTGACAATTTAAAAAAAAAAAAAATTGCAAAATTACTCAGCAACTGAAAAATTTGACAATTTTAATAAAAAAACTGCAAAATTACTTGGCAACAAAAATTCAAAAATTTTAATGCAACAAAGAAAACTGCTAACCTAAATTACTTCTTTTTTTGATACTGAATAAACTCGGTTATTCTTAAAAATATCTCTGCAAAATTGCTCATCGAAAAAAATTTCCAGCAAAATTACTAAACACCATTTTAGCCTAAATTTTTGGTCAAAAAACAAGAACCTTTGTAGTCTCTTCTATGCAAGTTCCTCACAGCCTTAGACTTCACTGAAACTGTCAAAGATTTGAGAAGAAATTGCTCTTTTGAACTACAAAATGGTGCAAATTTGAAGAGAGTTTAAACCAACACTATCTCTGCCAGCTTCTTAACAAGGTTTGATGTAGACCGAGTTCTCTATGGGGATATTTGTTCCCCAAATGTCTACTTTTACTAATAACACACTTTTCCATGGTTTTCTTAAATGGTTCTACTACAGTAACAAACTGGACACTTTACTCACAAATATTGAAGCCACTTTGAATCTGAATTCCTAAAAATTAAACAATTGAATTATAGCAACAAATGACCTCTTGGATTCTGTGTAGTCGAAAGAACTAGAACTTAAAACCTGTCAACAAAAATGAGCAAAACTGACGAAAAAAATGGACAGTTAAATTTATTTGACTTGACAAACTGTAATGAAGTTACGTTTTGATGAGGAAAATGGATATTTAAAGTGCAATACTTTCACCATTTTGGAATATCCAACAGTACTGACCTACTGGACAGAGTTGGCTTAGGAATTTTTTTTTTTTTTTAAAGCCTTTTCTTTGTACATTTCTGCCTGACTCCACGAATTTCTTTTAGACTGAATTTGCCACAAACTTCAAAACTTGAGTGTGTGTTTCAGGCAATTTTTCTAAGCACACTGGTCTTATGTTGTGGCTTTTATGTACATCAATATACTTTTCAGCAAGTACTGTAGAGATAGATTCTGCATAGAAATAATTTAAAAGTTACGAGCGATTTCTTCTCGACATTCACAAACCAAATAAGGGTATTTGTCCATGTTTTGGCTTTTCACAGATTCTTCACAAAACAAGGAAGCTATCAAGTGGAGTTTACCCACCATCAATTTTTTTTACTAGAAAAAACATGAGCACCTAACATCAATTCCAGAGGGTTTGAATACGTACATTTTTTTCCGCAACTTTCAACTTTGGGCTACAAGTTCAGTTTGAAGTTTTATAGGTTTGTGGGTCTTATAAAAGAATATAACAAACCTCTTGCCCATTTTTGCCCAAAAAGCTTACACTTCTGGGCACTCAGGTTACCCCAAGAGTTTTATTAATCAATGAACCAAAATTTCTTCTGGTTTGTTCTTTATCGAAGACTATATTTGAAGATTTTACTCCTTCAGTGAAAGAGAAATTCAAAAGTTTTGTTTGAAGTAAAAGAATGCAGTAAAAAAGATGAGTCTTGCTCTTCAATGAAGTAAGAAAGATAAGTCTTACTCTTCAACTAAGTAAAAAAGATGAGTCTTGCTCTTCAATGAAGTAAGAAAGATAAGTCTTACTCTTCAACTAAGTAAAAAAGATGAGTCTTACTCTTCAATGAAGTACAAAAAGAGTGCAGCTTACTCTTCAATGGCATAAAAAAAAGATAGTTTTACTCTTCAATGAAACGAAAAGATAAAATCAAGTCCTGTTCCTCAATGAGCTAAAAATTTGGGGCAAAGCAGAGTAGAAAAATCTAAGACATCTGGTTAGGAAGACAAAATGGACTGGCCAAAGAGCAAAAACCTGAAAGCAACACACCCTAGGGCCCAGGGGCCTGCTGCAAAGACCCTTAAGTTCTGTCGTCTAAGGTCTGTGTAGGACAAACTGCAAATGATATCCACTAAACAAGGTCTGTGTAGGACAAACTGCAAATGATATCCACTAAACAGTACAGTTTCCCTTTTTTTGACGGCCTAAGAGTCAAACAAGGGGAAAGTATACGATGACAAATACAGAACCTTATGAAAGAGGGAACACATTGTCAACCAACCAAAACTGGTGGTCTGGGAAGACTTGTACCTTCACGGCAACTTTTTGACCAAGTTCCAGCTGTGACAGCTTGGTAAGTCATTGTGTAGAAAGGTCGAGGAAAAAATAAGGTTTATACTATACATATGCACCTTATGACCAAAGATATTAGAAAAAGATGGAAAACTGTCATTCAATGCCTTAGTACCTTGGTCAGTATGTATCTATCCTAAAACAGCAAAGAGACTGATATTTCAATACAACACCATCAGTAAAACCCAAAAGAAGCAAGAGTCATTTGTGGATAAAAGGATGTAAGTGTTACTGTACAAAAACTGACACAAATATACCATGTCATGTCAAACAGTTTCAGGTCCAGTCTGTTAGAAGCTCCAGTGTATTGTACAAAAAACTGGGACATAAATAGTGTCATGTCAAACAGTTCGCGGTCCAGCCTGTAAGTTAGTGTTACTGTACGAAAAACTGAGAAAAACATACCAGGTGATGTTAAAAGTGTTTCAGGTCCAGTCTGTCAGAAACTCAAGTGTTACTGTACAAAAAACTGGAACAAATACGATACCATGTAATGTCAAAACAGTTCCAGGTACAGTCAGTCAACAGGGGCCTGCTGCAAAGACCCTTAAGCTCTATTGTCTAAGGTCTGTGTCAGGCAAAATGCAAATAAGATCCACTAAACAGTACAGTAACCATTTTTTTGGTTCCCTAAGGGTCAAACATGGGGAAAGTATGCAATGACGAACTTGATAAGTCATCACGTAGAAACGCCAAGGAAAAAATAAGGTTTATAGTACCTTACATATATATACACATATGCACCTTATGACCAAAGACAAGAAAAAGATGGAAAACTGTCATTCAACGACTTAGTACCTTGGTCAATATGTATTTATTATAAAACAGAATAGAGACTGATATTTCAATACAATACGAGTAAAACCCACAAGAAGCAAGAGTCATTTGTGGACAGAAAGGATTTAAGTGTTATTGTACAAAAACTGGGACAAATATACCATATAATGTGAAAACAGTTTCAGGTGATGTCAGTCAGAAGTTCAAGGACCAGGTAATGTGAAAACAGATTCAGACCTGTCTGAGGCTCAAGTGAAAAAAAAAAAAAAAAAAAAGTCAAACAGTTTCAGGTCCAATCTGCCAAGAGATTCCAGTGTATTGTATAAAAAACTGGGACACAAATAGTATGTCATGTCAAACAGTTCTCTGTCAAGCCTGTAAATTAGAGTTACTGTAGGAAAAGCCGAGACAAATATACCAGGTGATGTTAAAACAGTTTCAAGTCCAGTCTGTCAGAAGTTCAAGTTATTGTACAAAAAAATGGGGACAAATACTATGTCACGTAATGTCAAAACAGTTTCAGGTATAATCTGTCAGAAGTTAAAATGTTATTGTACACAAAAACTGGTACAAATATATAGTACCATGTCATGTCAAAAAGTTTTGGGTAGTACCGTACAAAATACAGGGACAAACATGCCATGTGACGCCAAGACAATTTTCAAGTCCAGCCTATCAGAAAAGTGTTACTGCACAAAAAGTTACAAAAAAAAAAATGTGACATCCTTGGTTACATGACATCGGCTTCTCCTTCTCCCTCAAATATTATTTATTCACAACTGACAAATGCACAGATATTAAACAACACTTCTAAACACCACATTAACATTTAATCACTTAATATAAATCTCAGACGATTGTATTTGTTACTTAATACTGAATTCATCGCTTGGGAGCTCAGCCAAAACACACGCAAACTACCCTTTCACCAATAGAGTGAGGTTTTAGAAACCACAAAAGTGCTTTATTGAGAAAAAATGTCAAAATATCAAGTTTTACATAAGCTTCCTATGACTTTACCAGTTTCTTTTAACTTTTCACTATGACCAAGCAAAAGTTTACAACCCACAATTCACACAAAAAATCTTTTCTTCTCATTTTTGTCTCCTATACCACCTAGATGCATATTTTCTATAAAAAAAAAAAAATATACAAGGCTTCAGTGCACAAATATCTGCTGACATTTCTCAAGTTTCAGATTCACAGGGAATTTTGTCAAAGCTGAAAATAATATTACAAAGATGCAAGACCTAGAAGCTTTTAAGAAACCAATTCTAAATTCAATGACATACTAATTCGATGGCTGAAACAAACTATGCTTCAAGGCTAAAAGGAGTATACTGCCCTAAAACAAAAGACTGCAGTACCTGCAAAAGTACAAAACTGAGAAAAATGGTAGATACTACCTTGCCTTACTGCTGATTTTGCAGATACTGCAAATGGGACCCCCTAAATATCCATGCAAAGAAAGCATTGAAGAATTACCGAAACTGCAATAACTTGTGTATTAGTGTTTCAAGAGTCCAATAGGTGGCATATCTGTTTAAAAAATTTTATATTTAAGCCTGGGCTTCAATACTTTCTAGATATCTAACAGCTAAAAGCAATTCTGCAGTTTTTAATCTAAACTAACAATCAATTCAAGATATACAAACAAGTATGTCTAAAATGGTAGCATAGCAAAACGCAATCACGGAAATGTAGCTGTAAGTATATAAATTGGGAAAATTACTACTATTAACCTACTATAAATCCTACAAGAATTGAACAATGACATACTTGTTACTGCATTCGAGCAAAAATGATCCCTGAACATACCAGACTACCAATATAAATAGTGGACCCCTGCCTAATCGCAGTTCCAGATTTGTGGCTTTCTCCTACTTGCACATTACTTGAGGAAAATTTGCCTATTTACAGTATTTTTCATAGAGAAATATTCACAAATTACTGTATTTTCATATCATTTTCATGACTAAATGCACTCTTTGTGATAAAACTATTAAAATATTCAGGTAAAGGCATTTTTAGAAGGTTTTTTGGTATTTTGAACTATCAAAATAGGGAGTTATAAGCATTTTTAGAGGGGTTTTAAGTATCTGCAGACTCTAGCTATTGGCGGGGGCAGTGATATGCAACCCCCTTGAATACCAGGGGCCGACTGTATATCTGATATTGAGCTGATGAGAATTAAGAGGCAAACTGTTCTCTGAAACATGGCTGCATGAAACTTGTCCCAAGTTTTCGTAGTGAAAGGAATGAAGATTATAATCCACATGTGCCTAAGTACATCTCTCCAACATTTCTGTTAATGGGACCATTATTTTTACTTCATCTCCTACCATTAACGAATGTCAATATTTCTGAATGACCCTTAAAAAATAATATTCTAGCACATAGAAAGAAAAATGTGGTCTATAAAAATGTAGTTGCAACTTGTAGCTCAGACTACTTTCTTGACAGTTTCTTGTAAATTGCAAGTGTGAGAATGGTGTCCGACTTGGCTGGTTCATGCTCACAGGTTGTAGAGGCTTCCTGAGGATATGAGCAAGACATTAATGACATAAGGCGACAGCGAGATATTAAACTTAAGGGATATGTTAAGATCTAAGATAGTTATAACAAGGCCCCAAGCGTCCTATGCCTAAGCCCCTGTTAAAACAGGGTCACAGGCTGAACAGTGACTCTCTGTAATCTTTCATTAAGGATATCTGGATAAAAATCTGTTTGGAAACAGCTACAGTAAATGTTTTAAAATTTAAATTAGTTTACAATGCAAAAATCACTTTACAAAAAAATGTGGTCAAGTTTCAATAAGCAAACTATAATAAATAGTTCTGTAGCTTAGTTATCATTATTACTATTATATTGCTACTTGGGCATGGCTGTAACATTTATACATGCATTTCAACATTTCCACAATCTGGTAAAATTTCCTACCACCAACACTGTCCTACCAATCTCTATTTGTCTTCAATGTTCAAAGTACTTCTCTGGTATGCTCAACTTTTCTCAGAAAAATAGCTATTTACCAATCTTTAGCAAATTTAAGGTACATATTGAAAACCAAACCATTTTACACAGTACATTAGAACTGACCCATAATTACAGGAAAGCACTAGAAAATTAAACTGCTTTTGTTTTATAGATCTTCAAAATTTCATAATGCTGTACCAAGATCTTTTCTTCAAGTTTTGAATACCAAAAAGAGAGACTTCCCTAGTTTATTTAATAACTGTAAATAAAGTTATTTTATCAAAATCAAAATAGCTTAATAATATTCTAAGACTTTTGGCATTGATATACAATTCAGAAGATAGATTGCGGTTTATATGGAACAAGCCAACAGGGCCCACTGACTTTAAATTCAAGCTTCAAAAGAATATAGTGCTTATTTAAAAGAAGTTACAGAAGATAATATAATATGAGGTTCAAATTTCACTGTTATCTCACTATATTCATTCTGTCCCAGGCCAAGGTTCAAAACTTTAAACTGCATCAAAGTTTCTGTGAAAACATACCTCTCAATCTATAGTTTTGGCTCCAACTGAATGGCAATTTCTATCCTGCCCAAATTGAACATTTCTTCAAGGATGCATTATCAATGTTTGTCAAACTGCTTCATTTGCAGAACCATTGCCAGACTTCTTTGTGTCATCATCTTCAAAGTTGTGTCATTCCATTCCAGAAGTTGCATGCTGTGGACACCCTGAAATGATGAGAGACAAGTTAATTAAATCGTGGAAAATCAAGGTCTTTTGGTTACATGGTAACAAAGTAAGGATACATTTAGCTACGACCTAGCCTAAAGTATTCTATAGACAGGCTTCTGTTACGAAAAGGGGCACAGATGGGGTCTGTAGGACTTTATAGAAATATATATTTCTATAATTCCTTTCAATCTCGACAACAGCAACTGTTTTACATTTAAATTAAAAAGTTTGGTCTTCAATGTAAATTTTATTACAAACTAACAAGTTTTATAATGCAAATAAATTACTATTATTATATTATTATTCCATCAAGACTTGCTGAGAACAGGAAAAGGGACCATCATATGGAACCAACTTCTTAAGAGAAGAGTGAATATCATAAAAATGAAGTACCTGGGACTGGCTATAACCTTGTTAAAAGTTTAAAAAATGCCCCAAAATCTGTAAGAACTTAAATCGGAGAGAATTTCTGGATTTAAGGATAAAAATGAATCATTTATTATTCTATAATGTTATGAACAACAAAAAGTTCTCCTTATGGTCATTTTTTTAATGTAATGAATGGCTACTATGGCACACTGGCTAAAATCAAAATATACTAACTTCATAAAGACTTCATTTAGAACGAACTTTCAAAGCTTCTTACTAAATTTCAAGAAAATGGAAATGACTGACTTGCATATGCACTGTACTATGAGGGGAATATCAGATATATTTCAAGAGATCAGGAGTGACTACTTAATGGAAATCAAGAACCACAGTATTTTTTGCTGCACACCCAATAATTTACGACAGATTCAAATGGCTGTAGTGGTGAAACTTTTCTGAATTCCTGAACTATTGTATACTACAAAAATGGCTGAACTTTTTAACAACCAAGGACCATAAATTAATGAGTGTGATCTCCAACTGCTTAAATTCGAACACCTGAAATAAATTCTTATCAGGTCCTACCACTAGCAATTTGAGGCCCTATACCTGTACCTTTAAAATCTCTAAGAAATCTATTGAATTTATAGTTAACTTCAACAGCATTTCTTTGAAAACTAATTTTACAAATAGTAAAAATCCTGAGTGAGGACAGTGCCAAGTAGCGAGTTTTCACTTACTGCCTATGTGATCACAGCTGAGATGTTCCCTGGCATATCTTTATGTTTTCGTTACTTTTTCAGCAGTCGTAATTTTGGCGGTCTTCTCCCAATAATTTTTTCACGAGTCTTCTGCCTACGTCGCAAGACGTACCTCTATTCAGTGATGTTTTCCCGTTTTGCTCGCAAGGTTCTGTAGTAGAAGCCTGCAAAGATCAATTCTCTATGAACAGAGTATTACTGTACTCTCATTAATATGAAATGATATAATGAGCTGATCAAGATAGTTTTCCTACATATCTCCTGACCTCAAGCACTGAAGTATGCTCAACTTTTCTCAGAAAAATAGCCATTTACAAATCTTAATAAGCAAATTTAAGGTACTTACTGAAAACCAAACCATTTTACACAATACATTAGAAATGACCCATAATTACAGGAAAATACTAGAATATTAAACTGGTTTTGTTTTAAAGAACTTCAAAAATTTCATAATGCTGTACCAAGATCTTTTCTCTAAGTTATGAAGGTACCAAAAAGAAGGACTTCAAGTTTATTTGATTATTGTAAGTAAAGTTTATATTATCAAAATGAAATTAACTTAATATTCTAAGACTTTTGGCATTGATATAATTATAATTCAGTAGATAGATCCCTGCTTATATGGAACAAGCCAACAGGGCCCACTGACTTCATATTCAAGCTTCGAAAGAATGTAGTGCTTATTTAAAAGAAGTGACAAGATATTAGGAAACATGAGCTTCAAATTTCACTGTTATCTCACTATCTTCATTCTGTCCAAAGCCAAACTCCAAAACTTTAAACTGCATCAAAGTTTCTGCGAAAGCATACCTCTTAATCTATAGTTTTGGCTCCAACTGAATGGCAATTTCTATCATGCCCAAATCGAACATTTCTTCAAGGATGCATTATTAATGTTTGTCAAACTGCTTCATTTGCAGAACCATTGCCAGACTTCTTTGTGTCATCTTCTTCAAAGTTGTGTCATTCCATTCCAGAAGGTGCATGCTGTGGACACCCTGGAATGGTGAGAGAAGTTAATTAAATTGTGGAAAATCAAGGCCTTTTGGTTACATGGTAACAAAGTAGGGACACAATTAGTTATGACCTAGCCTAAAGTACCCTATACACAGGCTCCTGTTACAAAAAGGGGCACAGATGGGGTCTGTAGGACTTTACAAAAGTTATATTTCTATAATTCTTCTCAATCACGACAACAGCAACTGTTTTACATTTCAGAAGTTTGGTCTTCAATGTAAGTTTTATTACAAACTAACAGAGGCTTTATAACACAAATAAATTATTACTATTACCGTTATTGCTCCATTAAGACTTCCATCTAAAACAAACCTCTTCAAGAGAGGAGCGAATATCATGAAAACAAAGTGCCTGGGACTGTCTATAACCTTACTAAGAGTTTAAAAAATGTCCCAAAACCTGGGAGAATGTAAATCAGAGAGAAATTCTGGATTAAGGATAAAAATGACTCATTTATTACTCTGTTTATACTGTAATGTGAACAACGAAAAGTTCTCCTTGCTGTCATTTTTCTAATGTAATGAATGGCAAACTGGCCAAAATCAAAATATATTAACTTCATAAAGACTTCATTGAGAACATTCTATCAAAGCTTGTTACTAAATTTCAAGAAAATGGAAATGACTGGCTTGCATATAAACTGAGGGGAATATCAGATATTTTTCAGATCATAAGTGACTATTTACTGAAAATCAAGTATTTTTTGCTGTACAACCAAATATTTAAGATAGATTCAAATGGCTGTAGTGGTGAAATTTTTCTGAATTCCTGAACTATTGTATACTACAAAAATTGCTGAACTTTTTAACCAAAGACCATAAATTAATGAGTGAGATCTCCAACTGCTTAAATTCGAACACCTGAAATAAATTCTGGTCAGCTCCTAGCACCAGCAATTTGAGGCCCTATAATTGTACCTTTAAAACCTCTTAAGAAATCTATTGAATTTATATAGTTAACTTCAATGGCATTTCTTTGAAAACTAACTTTACAAATAATAAAAATCCTGAGTGAGGACAGCACCAAGTAAGGAGTTTCCACTTACTTCGTATATGATCACAGCTGAGATGTTCCCTGGCATATCTTTGTTTTCGTTACTTTTCCAGCAGTCTTAGTGTCTTCTCCCAAAAATTTTTCATCATTCTTCTGCCTACTTCACAAGACGTACCTCTACTCCGCAACGTTTTCCCCGGTTTTCTCGCAACGTTCTGTAATAGAAACCTGCAAAGGTCAATTCTCTATGAACAGAGTATAACTAACATAAATATGAAATGATATAGCCTAAACTTTCTGTTAATGAGCTGATCAAGATAGTTTTCCTACATATCTCCTGACCTCAAGCACTGCAGTATAGAACGTGAGACACCAGGGTAAGAAATACCAGTTCAAACTTTCTCACAGAATTCATTTATAAAACGGCAGCTGACTTTCTTTCTTTCTTTCAATCTTCGGCTGAAAACCCTTATGGGAAATCTGCAGAGAGAGAGAGAGAGAGAGAGAGAGAGAGAGAGAGAGAGAGAGAGAGAGAGAGAGAGAGAGAGAATACAGAATTTAGGCCAAAGGCCAAGCACTGGGACCTATGCAGTCATTCAACACCGATACAGAAAGTGAGTTAGAAGGTTTGAAAGGTGTAACAGGAGGAAAACCTCAAAGCAGTTGCACTAAGAAACAATTGTTGGGAGAGGTTGGAAAGTAAGATGGAAGAGAGATTATGAACGGAAGTACAGTAACAGGAATGAAAGGGGTTGCAGCTAGGGGCTAAAGAGACACTACAAAGAACCTTGAGTACTGCCTACCGTGCACCTCAAAAAGTACACTGACAGCACTATCCCCCTATGGGGAAGAACGGCACTAGCCCCCTATGGGGAAGAAAGGGACAAGTCATAGGAAAAGGAGGTAAAAAAATAAATCTGAGAGAACAGAAAATCAAACCAAACACCTGAATTCAGAGACATCAATCAACTGAGAGCAGGAATGAATTTTCTCCTCAATCATTTGCAGACCAGCTGCAGATTCCACAAATGCATTACGCAAATTAATCCACATTCTAGTTAATGGCCATGATAAAACTCCTAGCAAACTAGTGAATGTTAATTATATGATAAAAATGGTAGCCTGGAATGTCATTTATGCGCTCGGCTCAATTCTGCAAATTCAACGAATACCAACTCCTCTTACAACACAGCATTTTACACAAGAGACCTTTTAAATGGCGCTATACCAGATGATGTCACATTTACTGGAAAGTTTAATCAATTTTGGCCTTAATACAGTTGCTGTAATGTAGTATCCTATGCAAAAACTTGTTACTTTGATAGTTAGCTATGTTAGCTTTGAAACAAATTGGGTTCTTATTAACCCTTAAACGCCGAGCCTCTATTTACAAGTTTCTGCCGTATGCCGGCGGCGTTTGGGAGTTAGCGCCGAAGCGGAAAAATTTTTTTTTCAAAAAATCACAGCACGCTTAGTTTTTAAGATTAAGAGTTCATTTTTGGCTCCTTTCTTTGTCATTGCCTGAAGTTTAGTATGCAACCATCAGAAATGAAAAAAAAATATCATCATATATAAATATTAAAATATATGACAGCACAAAAAAAAATTTCATATAAAATTGTATACAAATCATGCTGTGAGCAAAACGGTTAAAGCTAATGAGTTATTTTTTTCTTTGTATTGTACACTAAATTGCGATGATTTTGGTATATAACAAATTGTAAAATGATCAAAGCAACACAGAGAAAATATTATCACAAAATGATGCATGAATTCGTAATGCGCGGACGTAAAAAAAGTTTTTAAAAAATTCACCATAAATCGAAATATTGCGCTAGAGACTTCCCGTTTGTTTCAAAATGAAGGTAATTGATTTAATATTACTACTGTAAGTGTTTTAGCTTATAATTGCACTTTTTTACCATTTCAGTCGGGTTAAAGTTGACCGAAGGTCGAATTTTTTCTATTTATCGTGATTTATATGAAAATATTTCAAAACTGACAAAAGCTACAACCATGAGTTATTTTTTGTTGCATTCTACATGAAATTGCACATATTTTCATATATAAAACTTTATGTAACGACTAATATAAAACAGTGCAAACATTACGACAAAGTGACGAAAGAATTTCCGAGATGTTCGGCCGAGTTACAGCGTGGATGTAAGGAAAAAGTTTTTTTTTTTAAATTCACCATAAATCGAAATATTGTGCTAGAGACTTCCAATTTGTTGCAAAATGAAGGTACATGATTAAATATTACTAGAATGTAAGAGTTTTAGCTTACAATTGCGTTTTTTTTACCATTTCGGTCGAGTCAAAGTTGACCGAAGGTTGAAATTTTGGCAATTATCGTGATTTATATGAAAATATTTCAAAACTGATAAAAGCTACAACCATGAGTTATTTTTTGTTGTATTCTACATGAAATTGTGCACATTTTCATATATAAAACTTTATGTAACGACTAATATAAAACAGTGCAAACATTACGACAAAATGACGAAAGAATTTCTGAGGTGTTCAGCAGTTACAGCGCGTGGACGTAATGAAAAATGTTTTTTCAAAAATTCACCATAAATCGAAATATTGTGCTAGAGACTTCTACTTTGTTGCAAAATAAAGGTACATGATTGAATATTACTAGAATGTAAGAGTTTTAGTTTACAATTGCGTTTTTTGACCATTTTGGTCGAGTCAAAGTTGACCAAAGGTTGAAATTTTGGCACTTATCATGATTTATATGAAAATATTTCAAAACTGATAAAAGCTACAACCATGAGTTATTTTTTGTTGCATTTTACATGAAACTGCGCACATTTTCATATATAAAACTTTATGTAAAGGCTAATATAAAATGGTGCAAAAATTACGACAAAATGACAAAAGAACTTAAATTTTCGGCCGAGTTACCGCACGGACATACGGAAAATTGTTTTTTCAAAAATTCACCATAAATCGAAATATTGTGCTAGAGACTTCCAATTTGTTGCAAAATGAATGTAAATGTTTGAATATTACTAGATTGTAAGAGTTTTAGCTTAAAATTGCGTTTTTCGACCATTTCGGTCGAGTCAAATTTGACCGAAAGTTGAAATTTTTTTGTAGTCGACGTACGGTGCGTCTACTCATCACCCGACAGACAATTTTAGTCAACTTATGATACGTCCAGTCGGCGTTTAAGGGTTAACTGTACAAAAAGGTTACTGTATTAATACCTTCCTAATGAATAAAATTTTAAGACCCGTAAACCATAAGTTCAACACCAATTTGGATTAATCAAATATTCAGCTCTGCATTCTTTTGACAGGAAACCATTTGTCTGAAATACTGAAAACTAAATAACAAATGGTTTCAGCTTCATCCATGAAAGCTTGGGGGATTCTTGCAAAAGATCAGGGTTTGTTATCATGATAAAGTCTTCGATTTTGCTAAGAACTTTACTAGTGAATAAGAATTAATGATATTGGTTTTAACCACTTATATTTTCTGTTACGCTGGATATAAACTATATGTTTATTTAGTTTTAATTAGGTAAAATAAAACATATGTCTCTTACCATTTAACAGTAACTGGCCGCATAATGTATAAAATTTGAACTTCCAGCTGCTTTGTCCAGATGTGACACCCATAAACCTGAAAGACAAGGTGTATTATTAGTAAGGTGTAGTTGAATCAAACCTACACCCTAGCACACGGATTATGGAATGGAACGAGGAATATAAATTTAAGCATTGAAGGTCACTCCATAATGAAAGAGAGAGTAAAACCATAAACTCAGGAAGAAGTGTCATTAAAACATAACTGAGCTTTGGTAATATACGTTATTTCCCAGATACGATACGCAGAACACGACATTCTTTTTATACAATTAGTCTCAGACAAATTGATAGCAACATTCATAAAGAACTAACAACAATTTTAATGCTTAGAACTTGCTATAACAGCCCTTGTACAGTGCTACTTGTCAAAATATTTACCTCTAGGTACTAATCAAGATCCTGTTGCCTAACTGTCTACGAGATAACCAAATGTGCAGATGTTAAATGCAGCCGAGTGCTGTACACAATTAACTAATGGACACTTTTGGAATCTGGCTTTCTGATAAGTAACACTGACTATATTATGACCTGCACTTGAATATTTTCTACATACCTTACACTTTAACAGCAATACCATATTGTTCCTAACCTAGCTAAACTGTATTTTACATTCACATTCAATTTAAGACTTGTTTAAATATGTACCATATCTAAAATGGAGGCATAGCAAAAAAATAATGATAATGTAGTTTATTAAGTTGATGTGTTACTGAACGTTGCTGTATCAAGTGTATACTGTTAAATCCGACACTTGTGGAAAGCACAGCAGGAGGCTTCAGTACTGTGTACAGTAAACTAACAAGCTTAACTGGGTTCCATACTTATAGGCTATATAATACAAACTACTGTATATCAAACAAGAAACAAGAGCTTTTAATGTCAATCAACTTCTACCTGCATTTTTTACTAAACATACTGTTTTGCACTTGTACTGACACTTTATTTATTGACAGGTTAATGAACGTATCTCAAGATTATCAAACCACATAATAAAAACTTTCAAAATTATTCATAAACTTACCAATTTCAATGGCCGACTCCAGTCCAATCACAAAGGCTGGATAACATCGTACCACGACATCAACTGACCTTTCTGGACGTGAAAGTGGGAGACCGATCACTTCACTAAAAAGTAGTTTCTATCCAAACTGTGGCGAAATGGCCACAATTCTCCAAGCGACGCCTGGACAGTGAACCTGAAAATGAAAATACATAAATTACTTATTCAAACAAGAGTTGATACAAATAATATATATATATATAAAAAAAAAAGTCTTAAACTGCAAGGTTTGGTCGACTGACTTACGGTTACTATGACAGGATTCAAAACTGCAAGGAAATTATGCTTTACAATTCCTCTAAGGAAATGATAACCTTCACTGCAGCTTGTTGTTATATTGTGATAAAAACTTTATCATTATTTACCTCTTAGTTCAAAGCTAAAACAATCATTAATGCTGTATCCTTCCATACAAAAAACAGATTTACCTTAGCACTTTAAATAACCATAATAATGCCCAATGCAACTACCAATAATTAGCCCTTTATGGTAGCTTCTACATTATGCTAAATACCCTACAATCTTGTCTAATGGCCTACAATTTTGTCTAAGACTTTAACAGCCATTTGTCAGTTAAAACAGCAAAATGATCTTAAACCTTAGGCTATTCATGCCTAATAGCCAATATACTAACCTGAGAAGTACCTTAAGTACTAAACCTTGCCTATTAGGCTATAATTATTCATGTAAAATAACCTCCTACATTATATGGATACATATTTTAAAGCAGTTTTGAGTATATTTACATAAATATAATTACAGAGGTATGTATATATCAGTCATTTAGGTCATGATTAAATACGCCTTGTTTGTCCTTAACCGTCAACACCAAAAGCTAATATTGACTTCCACTAAAAACTGCACACGAGAATTAGTTAACAGTGACATAACTACTATTATAATTCGAATTAAGCATTATGGCAGTATATTTTAGTCTTAAATATATACCCTTGAGTCACTCAAATCATCAATTAAAGTATTTTTATATACATTTAAATACGCCTTGTTTGCCCTTAGCCGTGAACCCTGAAAGCTAATATGATTAACTTCCATCAAACCTTACTTTTTAAATCTTAATTTTAGGGATGTAACTATAATTTAACTCGAATCAAAAGTTTTAGAAGCGTAGCTTAGTCATAAATACAACCCTGAGTCACTGAACTCATTAATTAAAGTTTATTGTATATTTAAATGAGTCACACCGACATCGCCATTTGTCCTTAACTGCCAACCCAAAAACCTAATATGATTACCACTATAATGCCTCCTGGGCGTTAATTACATACCTGGCGTAATTACTGCCGTTATTATCATTGTAATTAGAATTAAATTACACCAACGAGTCACTTCATAATGGTAACTAACGTCGGTTTTACGCTTAAATATGCCCAGGGCTGGTAGAGCCGGCCACATGCCCCACCGGCATGGGTTCCTCCTCTCTTCAAACTTGACGCCTTTAGTCCTCATATATCTTAAATACGGCATTTTAAGGTAGATCTAAGCCGGCTGTCCGCGGTGGGCTAGGTTATGGCAGTCGACATTTTTCTATAGAACTTTACTTGCTGAACAAGAATTTAAAGTAATATTTTGTCGCTCGGCTGTAATTAAGCTGTAAATTACCTTAGAACTGTAGCCGACGGTAAGGTGGACCGGTTGGGAATCTGGGTCCTGGGTGGGTAAAAACACTTTCGAGAATAGCTCACGGTGAGGGGGACCCGTTGGGAATCCGGGGTTCTGGGTGGGGTAAATAACTTGGGAAAAGGTTTGGGCAACTTATTGTTGTATTTCCAGTTATTTATGTCACTTGGAACACGAAAAACAAGCGTAAAAATAAGTGGGAATAAATGGACAGCACGAGCCATTACAAAGGTACTTTTCACGTATCACTACTACTGCTGATTCCAGGCCATGTCACGCATGCGCGGTCTTACAGGGGAGCTTTTGGTTCAACCAATGCCTCCAATTGAGAGAGTAGTTGGTGGGTTTTTTGGCGGGTGGCTGTACCCAACCAATCACGTTGCAACGTTACCCCAACATTACGTTTCACCCAGGTGGAGAATTTGGGGGATACATAAACTCAGTTACATGTATTCCTTTTGCTCAACTGTTTTATAACAGTTTCCTATACGTTGTAGCTTGTGCCTACAACCTTCTTCCAGCACTTTTCCGTTCACAAATATATTGACGTCTCTTCGCAACATGATTTTACCATAAATAACTTACAAAATTACTTTACATTTGTCGGCAGACACCTGAAGCATGTATATGGGGTAGGAGGAGAAGGGTCTTGCAGGACGTTTCACTACCACTTTCTCTCAGTGACGTTAACAGAAACCTTTTTTGACATATTTTGTAAGCCCTGTGGTTGGCGCGCGCAGCGCAATATTACCGCTTGCCAGAGCATACGAGCCTGCCAGATTATTTTAAAAATACGGATAAGGCGCGCAGCGCCGTTCCGCTACCCCAAAACTGAAAGCAGAAATACACTTTTAGCACCCCCCAACTTCATCCTTCCTACCCTGTTCCGGTGCAGTTCACCAGCACAGTTCACTCACCCTTCAACCCAGCACGATGGTGGACGTGACTCCCGGAACCTCTTGCTCTTCTGAGCCTGTAACCAAGGGGAATTTGCCACTTACCTGTGCGAATTGCTTCCTTAGTTACAAGGATTTCTCTTCTTATTACTCAGGGCATTATGAACGCCTTATAGAATTCTCGCAAGACCACGGCCTTTTGAGGAAACAAGCCTTTTGCCCTCACTGTGGCAAGGAGTGTAGGCTTGACCTGCAGAAGAAGGCGTTCAGGTTATTAGTTACACCTTACCTGTTGATTTTTACATCTAACTGCAATGCAGTTTTCAAAACTAAAGTAGGCTAAAATATTCCTTAAAGAGCTATACCATTGGTTGTGTACGTTCATTATATTTTCATTTTTTGAGGGTTGTAACGAGCAATTTGCTTTTTTCCCCTTACTTTCAGGTGCGACAGGTCGTATGCCCCGCGCCAGAAGCAGAAGAGAAGGAGGTGCAATTACTACCTCTCATTGTTTAAGGGCACCTGGTTTTCTGGGTCCCTCATGGATGTTGAGACTGTCCTCTTCTTCACTTACATTTACGTTAGTGATTTCTTTAACTATAGGGTTGTGAGGACAGAACTAGGTTTAAGTGACGTAGCTATTAATGACTGGTCCAGCTACTGCAGGGAAGTAAGTTTTTTTGGTTTTATTTTTTTCAGTGGATGGTTTTGTGATCAACCTTTATTCACTTCCCTAACCGAATTTTTGGTTTCAGGTCATAGTAAATTGGTGTATCCGGCGGAAGAAGCAAATAGGTGGCCCCGGTACAACTGTTGAGATTGACGAAGCAAAGTTTGGTAAGCGCAAGTATAATGTAGGCAGGGTCATTGAAGGCCAGTGGGTTTTTGGTGGTGTCTGCAGGCAGACTCGAGAGTTTTTTGTGGTGCCAGTAGACAACAGAACTAGCGCGACTTTGCTTGCTGTCATCAAGGACTACATTGTACCGGGGACAACAATTGTATCTGATTGCTGGAGAGCTTATGACTGCCTGAAGGACGAAGGCTACGTACACTTAACCGTCAACCACTCCATGAACTTTGTGGACCCAGTAACTGGTGCTCATACAAACACTATTGAGAGGAGGTGGAGGGAACTTCGTGAGACGGCGCCTAGGTACGGACGTAGGAGGTACAACTTCGTCGGGTACTTGGCAGTGGCATATTTTAAAATCCACTTCGATGACCCGAAGACGAGGCTCCACGCGTTCGTAAAGGCGGCGGCTGAGTTGTATCCTCCACCCCTTTAAGGTAAGGTTCCTAAACTACCTTCTTTATTATTAGGTAGTTAGGTCACCTGTGTTTTGGTGTTATTAGGTTTTAGTGCTTTTCACGTAGGAGCATTATTATTTTTTTGGTAACTGTCATTTACCGCCATGTTTCAACATAACAGCCCTACGTCACTTTACCAACTTGTACCTTTTGTGCAGTACCCCAACTCCCCCCCCCCCCTTGCTGAACATATGGCTCCCTAGTGGTTACGTAACCCAAGATGGCGGATTTGTTTACGTTTACGTTTCTTCGCCCCGGTCACAAGCAACGGTTAGTGTGCAGTTGGGGTAGCCTGTGGCAGTTGACGTTTTTCAGTGTTGCTTTGCTTGCTTTGCATGAGTTTAGGGTAACATTTTGCCCGTCGGCTGCAGCTGAACTGTAATTTACCCTTGAGCTGTATGCGCCAGTGCAGGGGACCCATGTACCGGTGTGCAGTCTTCAAGCTTCAATTACGCTTTAGTTACAGCCGACCGACAAAATTTTACTTGAAATTCTTGTTCAGCAGGTCAAGTTCTGTAGAAAAACGTCAACTGCCATAGGCTACCTCACCGCGGACAGCGGGCTTAGAATTACCAAGAAACGGGCTGGAGTGGTTTCAGCCACATGACTTGTGGTAACCTAGTGAAAAAAAAAAGTATGATCATGAGGGTTGTGCGTTAAATTTTAAATGAACTGATTATATATCTACGCAAATTCTTACATTCTAACGGTGCCATAGCTCTTGTAGCTTTGCAGGAAACATGGCACTAATCATGTATATTTGTGTGACACCAATTTTATGTATCTTCGAAAGCCTAGTATCTGGCTATGAAAATAGTTTGATTCCCACTGAGGCTTCACGTATTTTGCAACTGACATTTTACTACCACTCGGTTTGTGCGGGAACAGGACTTGACTGCTGTTACTGTTTATTTAGCTTACTGCCATAGTTCTTGACAGAACTAGGATAGCTAGCGATGCTGGTTTGTATACATTACTTCAGTCCATAGTTACTAACACTTGGAGTATTTTTATTAGAGGCAAGTTCCTAAATCAATTGCGAATGAATATTCATTCCCAATTATGTTGAAATACGAGTCACGGCTAAATATGGCGCCCCAATTAAGCGCTTTTTAAAAATTGATGCTTAATGGTTACCCGTATCTGAAACTATTCATACGTAAAATTGGAATAGATATGCGAAAAAGATATGCACAAATATAAGTATAGGCTTTTAGTAAGTATTTATATTGGAATTTTTAAATGACAAAGCCTGAACAACTCTATTTTTTTTATTTTTCTGTTTTATACTAATCAGTAATAGCAGCAATGTAAAAAGTTAATGTGGTAAATATGCTCCCCAGTCAATGAGCTTAGAAAGAGTTCAGTATTAGACAACCGGCTTATGCGATGGGCAAATGACAAAATGTAAAGTTCGTCCCTGCGGGTTAGACTGCGGAGTTTTACAATAGTGGGTCTTTGCGTTCTGCTTCCTGCCTCTTCCCTATATTCCATTTTACCTTCCCTAACGCGAATGAGGTTAATAATTTGTGGTGGTGTTCACTTAATGTCTCCCAGTATTAAGACCTGACCATCTTAACACGTGACGATCAAAATTTCTACAACCTACATAATATCGAAACGAATGCTGAAACTGCCGGGTTGTAGTTGCAAAAGTGGGAGGTTGGCGGGGGGGGGGTGCGGGCGGGGGGAGGGTAGAATCTGTGTGTGTGTGGAAATGACAATCTGAAGCAGCGGCACACAAGTGGACGACTTAGAGCGCCGACCAAGCTAACGTAATGAGTAGGAGCAGGACTTGTCGTACCTTGGTTTAAAAGTCTGCTGAAAAGGTAGTGTGCTTTGTCGACGTGCCATATTCTCTCTCTCTCTCTCTCTCTTACTCATACTCTCTCTCTCTCTCTCTCTCTCTTACTCATACTCTCTCTCTCTCTCTCTCTCTTACTCATACTCTCTCTCTCTCTCTCTCTCTCTCTCTCTCTCTCTCTCTCTCTCTCTCTCTCTCTCTCTCTCTCTCTGAAACGGCTCCCGTTGTCCATTTATTTGCCCTTTTTTTACGCTTGTATTTCGTGTTCCAAATGACATATATAACAGGAAATACAACAATAAGGTGCCGAAACCTTTTCCCAAGTTATTTACCCCACCCAAAACCCCGAACTCCCAACGGGTCCCTTTACTGTTAGCTATTCTCGAAAGTATTTTACCCCACCCAAAACCCTGATTCCCAATGGGTCCCCTTTACCGTCAGCTACTGTTCTAAGGTAAATTACAGCTTAATTACAGCGGGGCGAAAAAATATTACTTTAAATTCTTTTTCACCGGGTAAAATTCTATAGAAAAACGTCATCTGCCACAGTCTAGCTCGCCGCGGAATGCCGACTTAGATCTACCTAAAAATTACCCTAGTAGTTTACTGACAATTTTGTTGGTTTCCATCCACTACATGACCCAGATGGATGTCCTTTTCTTTAAGAATAAAAATTACTTATTTTCGGACAGGGAGAAGGCTCCAGTTATTCTATATTTCTTTCAGTAGCAAGTTAATACTTCACTGTAGTAGCACTTTATTCACCACACCTAATTCATGAAACTGTGAAGTAAAATGAGCAATTATTTGAACTAAAGGTAGCTGTTCAGCCGATTACTCCGTAATCAGGTTGGTATGACAAAAATTATAACTGGCAGGATACTTCTGTAACCTACAGTAAACAGTTTTTCATCCTGACATTACTGTTAGTACGAGGTAGTAAAATTATGGGATGTCTTTGTCATGAACAAAAAACCAAACCAGTTTGTTCCTACGTAATTGATCACTGAATATCCTCCATAAATTTTTGATTTAGGAAGATTAATGGTGCACTGGCTCACGGTCAGGAAAGACAAAAGGTAAAATATCTGGTCGTAGTGTACTTAGTTATTTTAGAAACCCATACAAGTCCTCTGGAAGATTGTTTAGTACAAGCCGGGTAGCATAATTGTGGTTCCAGACCCCCTTAGAAAAGTAATGCACATTGGAAAATTTAACTCGCTTTGAAATGTTGGTCTACTCAATGTGCCTTATAATATATTTGCTCTTTTATGCATAAAAAATTCCTTGAGTATCAAATAACGGCAATGTTGTAACGTTTATCTCTTATGCCTTACGGTTCTTATGGAAATTGGTTACATTTGTATCATAATTTGCACTAGACCAAATAGGATTTAAAGTTATTTTTAAGTAACTTATCAGACCGACAGTGGTGCTAATTTTACCCTACCATTTTCATTTATATAAATGGAATATCTTGCGGTGAAGGGTACGGAATAAATATCTTGGTAATATCCGGTAGTTGTCCTAAGGGAACTGGTTTGCTTGAAACAGATAATCAAATTTAAGCCACGGCTTTAAGGCAATCTTCGAAATTCGTCTAGGTTACCAGAAGTTTATTCACAAAATCAGTTGGTAACTTTCAACATAACTGGCTTTTCTGCCAAAGTTAGGGCACACTACTGCTAATTAATTTTTGGGGAGAAGGCTTTAACTGTGATGTAATTCTTGAGGTAATATCCATCTTTGTTAGTCCATATAAATTCATTCTAGTTACTATGGATGTTCGCCTTATAAAGTTTTTATTGACATTAAATATGAGTTTTGTATCCCTCTTATATTTACAATTAATTTCAATACATGTAAGTTGTTTGTCCATTTTTTCACGTAAAAGACAGTATATATGTTTTATATACCAAACAATGCAGACTTGGGCAAGCTTTTGAATGAAATATTTTTTACTTGGTTTCCATTTGACGGAAATATTTTTTACTTGGTTTCCATTTGACGGAAAATCTTAAATATTTTGCGCAAAAGAATCATTTTAAAGTCACTTATAGGGTTAAATACTCCCAAAGGACAATTGACATGACACGCCTGCTAAGCATCATGACCAGGACCACAAAAGCCATAAAACTGTGCAGGATGGGATCTTTTTTATAAAGGCTGCTAAGGCTTAACTCAAACTCAGCCCTTGTTGGATTTTTGGGGGGCAAAACAAGTTAATTTCCCATTTAATTACTTTAGATTGGAACACATGAAACTCACCTGATTCTGTTAAACGTGGCAAGCAAATGAAAGGCAGCAATAACGGCTGCTGTTGAGCTCTCTCTCTCTCTCTCTCTCTCGGCATAAGCAGAAACGATGGGTGAAGTAAAAAAAAAACTTTTGTTAAATATAAGGTGTTGCAAAACCTATTCTGAAAGCGGTATTGTAGGGTTATGTTTACTCCCCCCCTCCCCCCCCAAAGCGGAAATATTATGCTTCCTTGTTATAATTACTTCATGGAGCTGCGTACTCAAAAACGCTTTCATGCAAGTTCCATGGTCTTGGACTGGACCGCAGAGTTTAGGCCAAAAGTCAAGTACTGGGACCTATAAGGTCATTCAGCGCTGGAAACGAAGATGAAAGTAGGGAAGTCTGTAAGGTGTGACCATGAAATAATCGTTAGGAGAGGGTGGATAGCAAGATGGAAGAAAGATATGAAGAGGTACACTGAAAGGAATGACAGGGGTTTCAGTTAGGGTCCGAAGGGACGCTGCAAAGAACCTTTAGTAATGCCTACAGTGCACTCCACGAGGTGCACTGGCGGCACTATCCTCCTACGGGGAGAGTCTTGGGTTTAATTTTTGACCATGTGTAATGTTAGTTATCACATAAACAATCTGCTGTTGTATACTTTTTTTTTTACTCCATCCCTTTCTCTGATAACTGAGTAGATTTTACTTTACAGATATGGTCTTTTGTTATTCCAGGGATTGAAAACGAGGATTCTTTGATAAGCGACTAATGCTGTCCAAAACATATTCGTCATATCTATGTGGCTTCTCATTGGAATGACACACATGTCGAAAGCGGCCAGTGTGGTATGTGCTGTGTACATTAACATTTCACAGAGGCTAATTAGTTGATCACTCTGAAAATAACCAATCCAACATCAATTACTTCAGGTAAAATATGAATGCAGGTACAATGTGCAATCCAGTCCATACAGTTTTATTCATTAATTTAGACCATTTTGCTGCACTGACTCATAAACGCAATTGTAAATGGCAGAAAGTATTATTTATTAATCGATAGCCATAATTTCAATGCAACCATACATTCCTTTGCTGTTATCAAATAAGCAGTCTGTTTTTGTGTATTTTTGCCACTCCATTCGTTTCTCGAATAACTTCTATTGTTTTTTCTCACTACAGGGACAGAAAAATAAAATTTCTTGGAAACCAGGTTGGACTTCGGAAACCCTAATTTCCTGATAAGAAATTGTTCTTCATAACAATGGTGACATTGAAATGACACATCTCTTGAAAATGGATCGGATGGATTGTATCATGTTCCTTCACATTTTACAGCTGGGATGTTTAATGGTTAAGGGAGTTGGTGAACATTCTGAATGTTGTACCATTGCACCGTCTATTACTGTAGGTAAGTGTTAATGCACGAAAAATGTGTAATCCAATCCACACAATTTTTTATCGATTGGGATAAAAAAAAAATGGGATAGTAGGAACTGGTGTTCATCAGTCATCACCCATATTTAGAGGGAAATTAAACTTAAGACAGAATGACAGCCAACAACAGAAGACTAATTTTACATATTCCTTAATGAGACAATCTTCGGTATATTAAATGCGTCTTAAATACGCGAAAAGTAAGTCAGGGAGGATTCCACACTGGCTGTCAACATTCGCCATTTGATTATTTCACTCTTGATTTTCATAATTTCGTTTGTAAGTCAGTATTGTTTGAGTACTTTATTTGTTTGGCAACAGTTTTTATCGTTGCCTCTATAGTGCTTTAGTATTAATTTTCTATTGGAAGTATCATTCTAGAACGTTACAACTTCTTTCTGTCTTCCATTTTGTGGACTATTCCGTTCAAGTGTTACTCCAAGGATTAACTTTCTCCAAGGATTAACTTTCTCCATAAAAACAAGAACAGAATTTACCATACGGTTATTGTACATGTATTTGTATACATTTTCTGTCTGGCAGATATGTGGAACACTAGGTATTGTAAAGTATAACACATCTAATGACCTACTGATAGCAGAGGGTGAAGAAAGGCAGAGCTATTACAGAAAACCATGTTCAGGGGTTGAAGGTACCAGAAAAGGATGACTTGGACTGCAGGAGGTAAATCAAGTGCGATTCCTTTCCCCCTGGAGTTTGATAAGTTACGTATGCAGACTCTTTTTTAACTAACCATACTTAATCATAGTAAGCATGCTGTCGTCAGATTTAACAGCATCTGACATTATTCTCCTGAAAAGCTTCTATGCTAATCGGATAGAAAATACAGTTGATACAATTCGTGAAAACAAGGTCACTGGTATCAAAAATTCCCAGGTAATCGCACTCAACCTTACAAGAGCCTGGGGCGTCTGTGAATATGGACTCGGAACTTAATTTCATGGCTTTATACATGAGGAGGCTACCATAAGAAAAAGGTAATTTCAGAGTGGACACTGTTCAAAGAGCAGTCATACAGAATATTGTACTGTGACTGAGGGATGGAATGTGGCCAACTGAACTTGAAATACTTTCTGGCAAAGCTACATTACATGTTATGGTTCACATGATGATCAGTTTATTGTGGAATTTTCTATAAAAAAACACTGTTTAGCTTCAAAATGATCAGTCATTCAAAAAGATGCACCAGAACATCTTGGTGATTCTGTGATCGGATTTTGGACTTCTAAATGTCATAGCAGTCCAAAGGGTTAAATGTTATAATTTTTCCAAGAACCTCAACTAGGAGTCCAGATTTATCTTCAGCAGCCCGTGTACACCAGCCACAAAGACCAGCACGCAAGTGCAGCAAGAGACTAGTACAAAACTAGGAAGGTTACTGTCTGACCAATTTTAAAGGTTGTATGCTCTCAGGTAAAATTGTGACAGAGTATCTTAGGTCTTTGGTTTGTGTAGCAGAAATAGTTACATGGAGAGACTCAGTATTTAGTCATTAAACTTTCTGAAATGAATTATTAGCAGATGATAATGACAACCAAGATCAGGCTGTGAACTTCAGCTAGCAGAGGAGGAACAGTTCGTGGATAAGGGTAACAGTGACATTTGCAATGCACTGTATATAATTACACTGAACCGTAAGGCTGGGAGCTAACATTAAGGACTATATAAAGTATGAACGAGCATGGCACAAGCAACAGGACCAACTATGTGATCCAGAACAAGTTACACTTCTTTGAAGACCATGTTTTGGGAAAAATGTTATCAGATCAGATGACTATATATAAGAAAAAAGAATGGCAAAGTTGTTCTGTGAAGTGGCATAGAGGAGATTCTGCTGGCAGAGGAAGCATTGGTCAGGTATTTCAGCAGTGAGTAAGGTTGTTGGGATTACCCTAGACAGACAAAAGAGTCTTCCCACACGATTCCTCCCAGAAAGGCATAAAAGTTGTTCTTTACAATACTGTGTCAGTAGGCATACAAGTTGTTCTTTATAATACTATATATATCAGCAGTCATACAAGTTTTTCTTTAACTGGTTATTTATAATACCAGCATCTAATGTTTCTGCATCCCTAATATCAAATACCAATAGGCATATAAACTGTTCTTTATAAAAGCAGCTCATTAGCCAAGCCATTCATCGCTTTCTTTGTCTTGTTGCTTGGTTTGCCATTGTACTTAAAAAAAGAAATACTCTGAAGTGTCTACATTCTTTGCCATTTGCATTAAGAACATGGTTCTTGTCACACTGAACTATCTTCTGCATGCCCATTTTTTATTATACTGACTAATCAGTTGTCAATGGCGAATGTTTGAACCATCGTTTTGATTTCATACAAAGGTGGATTGTTACACTGAATGAGCTATGTGCAGGCTTGAGATGGAAATGCTTACAGCAAGTGTTACATTGAAACTTCAAGCTTCATACTTTCTTGTAACAAAGGTTTGACCAGTCTCACTGTTTAATGGTGACAATTGAACGTGTGCTGCTGCTTTCAGGTCTTTCGTGACAATTGAACGTGTGCTGCTGCTTTCAGGTCTTTCGTGACAATTGAACGTGTGCTGCTGCTTTCAGGTCTTTCGTGACAATTGAACGTGTGCTGCTGCTTTCAGGTCTTTCGTTTTACACTGAATGGCCTCTGTGGCAGCATAAGGTTTAAGTTATACATCACGTGTATACCATTCATCTTAGCTATCATCCATGTGCCCAATAGATGATTGAGAGGAAGAGTTCTATATCGTTGACCAACAAAGTTAGAACAAATGTATATCACGTTCTAATTGCTTTGGCCAACAAAGTTTGAACAAATGTATGTCACGTTCTAATTGCTTTCTCTATTTAACTCCAGTGTTTCAGATAACTCCTTTACCAATGATACCTTTAACTACAATATTTTTTACATCCTACTAAACCCTCTGTTTTGCATTTTTTTATGTATATTAACTCTGTGTCGTTTTCTGGGTATAGTTACATTTTTCTGCATTACCCAAATATTGGTGTTGGATTATTGGTGTAGCATTACACCAGAAAGTAAATTTTCATTTGCTTGCATTACTACAAAATTTATTTACTGGATATAGATAGATGCTTTTATTTCTTCGGTACTTGGTTTTACATAGCATTGTGGCACACTAAATCAAGTCAATTTTCTTTCGTGTACTTTAACCTCTGTACCTCTATGGATATGGTAAAGTCTGTCTTTATTATTCAACTCCAGTGCGTAAGAAAGTATGTTTTTACCTAGTATTGATTCAGTGTAATGCTTCTCATGATTCATTACAAAATAAATTTGACAAAAGCAGTTTTATTCTTTCAGAGGTGTACTCAAAGATGTAAATCTACGTTGAAGGCAAGAATGCAACTTTGCACACACTGAAGTCCAGTAAGAAATACCTCGAAGAGCGATCTTGGACACACTGAAGTCCAGTAAGAAATACCTCGGAGAGCGATCTTCAGGAAAATGAGACTTCAGGAGCTACGTCTGATCTCCAAGAAAAAGTCTAGTTTACATTTTAGGCCCTTGTAACGTTTATAACGGCGAAAGTGAAAAGCAGTATTCAGTGAAAAATTAATGCTGCTTTTTCCAGCTTTTAAGAGCTGACAACAGAGGAACTTGACTGCAGTTTGGTTGGGCTCGCCACTAACATTTATTTCTATCCTCCGGCGAGTTTTGAGGTATAGAGCATGCCTCAAAACTCGCCAGGAGATCGAAAAATGTTTGTGGTGAGCGCAACCATACTGCAGTCAAGTTCCTCTGTTGTCAGAAGTTCAATGCTACGTTTGTCCAGCATTTCTCTTATCCAGCATTTCTCTTTATCTTTCCCACTGAATATGCTTTTCCACTATATCAGGTTCCCACTGAATATGCTTTTCCACCATATCAGGTTCCAGTTGTAGGTTTTAAATTTAGACCGAGGATTAATTAAACATTGAAAGATTATTTCTAAAATCCAAAAAGCAAAGTGTAATAAAAATTTTGTAATGTCTGATGTCTTTATTTTACCTTTTGCTCATTATTAAATGATACCTGCACCCTTTTATGGTGCTAGTTTAGACTACTCTTCATATATCCTCCATATTATCTATTTTAAACTTTAGAATATTCTCTTTACAGCATTTTTATTTGCTTCATTTTTCACGACGTGTTAAAATTGTCTTCCTCCATTCCTCTCCAGGGTGGTTTTTCTTGCTATCCTGACACGATTGAGAGTCACTTCCGTTATTAATTTCAGTTTATCTTCCTTCATGCATCTAAGGGTTTTTTTCTTCCTTTCCTGTAGTGAATATCACATTACTTTCTTCTGAATAGCGGGCTGAATATGAAAGGGCTGAAAGTGCCCGATTGCATCTTGGTTTTCTGTGCAGGTTTCTTTTTGTGCAGATTTCTTTACGTCAGCAAAGCTTTAATACTCATTGCTCAGCATTCACTATCCTGGGGAAAGATATTCGGTTACTCAGTAGTAAAAATATATGAACGACGTTGCTTATGGGACGACGTTGCTTTCTGGGGAATTTGAGTCAACAGAAAAAATATAAGAAAACAATGCATATTGCAAAAGCGGAGATTAAAAGAGAAATTCTTAATAGCTGATTATAATTTGAAACTTACAAATTTTACGTACTTTAAAAAACTCAATGCATATTGCAAAAGCGAACGCTTAAAATTTGACGTATTGCGAAAGCATAACGAGAATTTTCTTCGAAGCTAATAATTCAAATTTAACACTCACAAATTTGAATTGAAATGTTATGTACAAATTAATTTACAGATTTGCAAGAACGCTGAAAAGACTTTTAGAACCTTTGCAAACACTTCAACAGAACACACTATCCTGCAATAAAGTAAGGATTATTAAACTGACAAAAAAAACTTTTATAAAGTATATAAACTGTAGAATAGTACTACCTTTTTTAACTGGATAATATCGGTTGTCTTCTTCCTTCATTCCTCTTCAGTGTTTTCTTTTTCAGGTGATAAAAAGGGTTATATTTCGCTTTAAACTCTTAATTTCGGTTGTCTTCTGAAAAGCAGGCTGAATATGAAGGTGCTAAAAGTGCCCGAGCTTTTGCATCTTGGTCTCCTGCGCAGCTTTCTTACGACGGCTAAGCTTCAACTCCTTCATTGTTCAGCATTCACTACTCTGGGAAAAAAAAGTTCGGTTAATAGTAAATATTACGAACGACGTTGCTTTCCGGAGATTCAGAAGAGAAAAAATTCCATGCATATTACTAAAGCGAAGGAGCTTAAAAACAATTTCTTCGAAGCTGATGATAATTTGAAACTCAAGATATTTGATGTACTCAAAAAAACGCAAAAATTCAAAATGCACATTGCAAAAGCGAAAGCTTTCAACAATTTGAAACAGAAAGTTGCAGAGAAATGTGATGTACTTTAAACTCCAAAAAAGTTTTATTAAAGGCATGGGAATTAACTTATGTTTGCAGTAGAGCAGCTGCAGGAGCGCTGAAAAACCTTTACAAACACTTCGACAGAACACTCAAATTAGTTTTAAGTTATTTTTCTCTATTCTATTCCAATAAAGGATTATTAAAGTATGTAAACTAGAAAAGAATATTACCTGTTTTTATAAACTGCATAATTTCGATTGTCCTCTTCCTTCATTCCTTCATTCCTCTTCAGGGTTATTTTTCTTATTTTTCTAAAGTGAATGTGTGTCATGTGGATTTCACTTTAAACCGGATAATTTCGGTTGCCTTCTGAAGAGCGGCCTGAACATGGAAGGGCTAAAAGTGCCCGCACTTTTGCATCTTGGGTCTCTTGTGCTGCTTTCTTTACGACAGCAAAGTTTCGACTTTTTCGTTCCTCAGCATTCACAATCCTCGGGAAAAACCCGTTATTCCAGTAATAACTTATGACCGACGTTGCATTCTGGAGATTTCAAGACAACAGAAAAATAAGAAACAATGCATACTGCAAAATCGAGAATTTCTTCGAAGCTGGTGATAATTTAAAACTTACAAATTTGCTGAGAAATTTGATGTGCTTTAAAAATCCTAAAAAAAATAATTCAAAAATGCATATGGCAAAAACGAAGGATCTTAAAAACAAGAATTTCTTCGAACCTCATGATAATTTGACACTTAGAAATATGCAGAGAAATTTTATGTACTTTAAAAAAAACAAATTCAAAATGCATACTGCAACAGCGAAAGCTTAAAAACGAGAATTTATTCGAAGCTAATGATTTAATTAAAACTTACAAAATTGCAGAAAATGTGTTGTACTTTATAAAAAAAAAAAAAAAAAAAAAAAAAAAATTAAAAAAACGTATATTGCAAAACCGAGAGCTTAAAAACGAAAATTTCTTAACTGGTGATTAAATTTATAATTTGTACATTTGCATTGAAAAGTACTTTAAAAATTCAAGTCATGAGAAATAATTTACAGGTGTACAGTAAAGCAGCTGCAGGAACGCTGCAACTAGACTTTAGAACCTTTGGCAACGCTTCAACAAAAAACACTACAGTATACGGCAATAAAGCAAGGATTATTAAACTGACAGAAAAACAACTTGAAAGTAATATAACTGTGGAACAGAATACAACAAGATATATTTTAAATCATACATAATCTATCGTAATTAGAAAAAATAATGTTAAAAATCAAGCTACCGTTTACCTCATCCATTTTCAACAAAGAGGTTTTCGGGAAGTCATCCTTTTGTGCCAACGTCTACTGAATATCCAGTGACGAAATTATATTCATCTAGTAAGGACAATTTAAACAAAAATTACCTCATCAACAGGAAGGAATACCTCAATTCCAAAATTGCCAGAATTCGCTCAGCCACATCCATGCCCTAAGTTCCATCTCCAAATACAGTAGCATGAATAAAAACCAGTTTGTTTATATGACGTGGTAAAAAAAAAAAAAAAAAAAAAAAAAGCAAGCTTCGTTTAACAAATACATGCACTTTACCTTAATTACACAACTGCAAATTTTGTTATATTCATGCAGTGTGCCATTTTCAGTCTATCCAATAATAAAACCACGGCCAAAATCGACGATAAAAAATCCCCTTAAGAGTATGTCTAGCTTTTCAACCGCTTCTTTTGTTATAATCCATCAGTTACAGAAATTTCACTTTACAACTTCTTATAACTGGAAAAACACAAATATTTAAACTTTAAAAATCTGCATTACTACTACACAATTAGTGGCTCTTAATCTGAAGTATACCAAAAACGAATATGCACAAATATACACAGATTATTCTTATGAGACTATAACCATTAAAAAAATCACAGCATTAAAATTATCATATAAGCTGTTCCAAAAAGGGTTTTATATGCCATGTTTGGATACAGAGTCCTCTTTTAGATTAAAAATTTATACCCATGCTTGATATTAGATACTGAGTAATGAAATCCACCTACCATGCTGTCCTCCATGCTGTCAGGTTATGGACTGAGAAGAAACAATGAAGGCAAAAGATGAGCGGCATTCTGCACATGTTGCTTCTCAGTGGATTCACGCCCCTGGAAAAGAACATTTGCAGTTGATTGAAGTCCAATTGCTTAAAAAAATTTCGTAGCCCAGCAATTGTTATATAAAATTTATTTTGTTCACAAAAGATGAGATTTTTCCAGTATTTTTGTTTACGTTCCATTCAGAAAAAATTTCAATGAAATAACACTTCTTCACTTGTGGAGTACCCTCTTGTCATTTCAGTGAGATGTCAAACATCAGCACGGGAGTGATTAAATTAATATAAATAAAAACGAGAAAAAACGTTCTTAAAAGCTTTCAGCAGTCCCTGCATGCTAAGCATAAACGTAGGTGGGGATTTCAGATCGACGCAAAAAGCTACGTACTGCCTACGGTGTGTACATACAACACACCATAGGATGTAATGGCATAAAAGAACACCTATAGGAACACCGTTAGAAGAACTGTACCTTTGTTGTGACGCTCAGAATACCTGGCCTTGAGAATTAATCTACTTTGTCAAGAGGTACTTCTCCACTTTAAAAAAAAAAAAGTACCTGTGGAATAAGCTTTTAATATACTGTGTTGCAAACTTTATGTAGCTACAATGATCAGAGATGGTAACATGGCTGATAATGTAGCATGGGGCTTAACATTAATAGCCGGAGCCATGCAGAGATCATCAGAACATTTTGGGGATCAGTAACCTGAAAATCATAATTTCCTACTAAACGCTCAGTTTACACAGATACTCACATCTTATGTAGACCAAAATCCTGCAAAATCTATTCGAGGCTACAGATGACCTTACCAAATGTGAGAGCATTACATCCAAAATGTACAGCAACACACTTTCCTGCTCTGGTACAGCAAAGCTTGGGAAACGAAAGCACCTCGAGGTAACTATACTTAGAAAACTGTGGTGAAACAGATCTAAGTGTTTCATAAAGGAATCCTTAGCAATGAGTTAACACCTATATGGATGTCCATTGAAATACCTGGTTGTTCCACTATACAAGTATGTTGTATGTAAATAACAAATCAAGCAACGAGTTCCCTGGCATCTTTGTTCTAAAGAATTCCTTACTTTCCACCATGTTTACAGTAAAATATGGCAGAGCACAGAATCCATGTGGCTCTGATATTCTGGATTAGTGAAGTTCTTGACTTTGCCCAGTAAATATGACTTTATACATCTGGTAATTCACATGATTGGGGCTTTACATTGAATTTCTTCTGGAGAGTTATTTCATTGATTAGTCTGCCTACAGTTTAAGGAAATATTCATAGACTGATATTCCACTCTGTTATTACTGTTTAATGCTTGCTTTGCAAGACCTCCCAATACCAGTATTTCAACTTTTTTTTCAGTTATATACACGAATGATGTCAGTAATAGAAATATCAGCAACAGCAGTGAAAAAGAATGAAGATCATTATTTGGTACCTTTCCAAAGGTGTAGAGGTATTGAGTTTGGGAATACAAAGAGTATCAGTAGGATTAACTTCTTTGGGCCTCAATGGAAAAACTAGATTTTTGGGGTAGAACCAAAACAAGAGTGAACTATACCTGCAAGAATGGTCAGGATATACATTCGGAGGGCATTCTCCCTTCCTTAATGAGACAAAACATAAAAATTTTCAAAGGCAAATAGGAAATTTTTATTTCAACTTAATTACATACAGAGTTACAAATATGATTTTCCTGTGTGTCACTGTAAACTTTGAACATTCCTTAGATTCATTTTGTTAGGAAATTAGCAGTTTTAGAGATACAGGCTGCCCGTATAGCCTGTAATTCTGGGGACCACAATGTACAGTAAATCATGTTTTTTTTAGCCATGGAAAACATAAAACGAGTGAAATACAAGGATAGAAATAACAACCTAACCTATGGAGTCAGGCCTTTACCTAGCTGAGAAGGCGTAGCCTCCTCTAAACCTCTCGCATAACCTTAACCTGTGGCACTGGGTCTTAATCTTGCAGGGGGCTTCGCTCCCCTGGATCTCCCGACAAACCTAACAATGAGCACTTGTGAATTAAAAGGAATAATAGTTACAACCAAGGAGGTTAGATTTATGGAGATGCACTGACCGTATAAAGTCTTCACTAATCCGGGGGTGGCCACTCAGTAAGTGGGCACTCTCCGAAAGATGGTCAAAAAGACCTTTGAAAAGCACTGACGCTTATAGAAAAAAATTAACTTCGTTTTTAAAATTTTTGTTCATTTTGTTTCCTTTCAAGGAAAATGAAAAACTCTTTCGGAGCCGTGTACATTATCTTCAAATTTTAAAGTGAAATAAAGATACAAAGAATATAAAACAAGTGAAAACGGTAGAACTACTGTATATAGCAGCTCCGTGGCGGCGACTGCCTTCTAATTTAACTTTTCCTTCAATTTTTTTGGTTTCTAATTATGAATTTACCTTTAATTTTTGGCGCTCGAGTGTAATTAACCTGCAATTAACCCCTGAAGTCCATCCAACAAGGGGTTTCCATACGCGATCTTCACAAGACAGAGCACGGCTACGTCTGTTTCGAACGGTTCATATCCCGTTCGGCAAGTGCAATAACTTGTTAACGTAGGGTACCCAACCAGCCCCGGGCCAATACTAAACACGGCGAAGGGACATTCCATTTGGCCGACAACAAACAGTATCAGAACCCCTGAAAGTGTAGAAAAAAAGTTGAAAAGGTAAAAACGGGGCGCGGAGCTAATATCACCGGCTCCATATTTTCTTTTTATAAAAACTGACTGATTTGCAGGATAAAGAAAATACAGTAACCTTCCCTTGCGCAATTCATAAACAATAATTACGGGATTGACAGCTGTTTATCCTGAAACTTTCTAATATATCAACTTTTAAGCACAACGGTGGCCAGGTGTACGGTCAATACAGTAAATCACAAACACCTGGTGTGCTTATAGTTCTAAAAACTATAAGTTATGTTAAACATACAAATATGAATATATACTTAAGTCATCATTATATACAATAAGAATATATACATGCAAACTTATGTTATGTGCATCATTAAAATTAAAATTACAGGCCACTGAAGTGAACAAATTTTGTGATGTCTGGCGACTCCGCATTTTGTTTTAAGCCAGAAGTTTCGCCGAAAAGTTTTTGCAGCATAGGAATACAGTATCGTACGTTTACGTATTTTTCTGCAATAGCTTTAATATAATTTTCTTATCGGCTCGCTGTCATACATGTGATCGGCTATTAAAAAAAAAAAAAAAAAAAAAAAAAAAAAAAAAAACTGTTGGTATATTTTAATACTATATTGACAATTTTCTTAAAATCCTAACTTTCGAGACAAATGTCCCATTTTCATAAAAAGATATATATTTTTGAGACACTTTTTCAACAGCTTTGGCACATTTCGAGATCATCATCTGCGGGGTGAACTTGATCTCCCTTACTTTTCAATCTAATTACATACTTCACTGTGCTCTTTAGTTCTCTTTGGTTCTCTAGTTAGAGCATCAATTCATGTTTCACAGCGCAAGGATTTCGTTAATTTGTACACAATGAACCCAGCTATACGCTGAAGAATACTGCTGGGGCAGTGACAGTTGACGAGAACTAAGAACATGTGTGTAATCATCCTCATTCGGTTCACCGGCAGACAATGCATTATAATTGTTAACCATAAACCTTTTCCTACCAAAAGCAGCATTTATTGCCAGTGCAGATGAATTTGCATTATTGCTAGAATATTTTTATATAGGCACAGACTCGAGTGGAATGAAGTTTCCATTAAGAACTTCCTGAATATCATTATGAACCAAGATTTTTGTATATGCTGCAGAAACCTGGCGAGAAGTAAGATTATTGTTGCAATCCCCCATACTTCTGATTTTGCCAAATAATAAGTTCAGTATGATCTTCGACTCATTTTCCATGTAATTAAGAAATTTAAAATTGGGTCTTCATAACCTATTGATTTGTCACAAAATATTCGGGTATTTCTAAGTAATAGATACACGGCCGGTATTTAGCGAGAAATGGCAGTTTCTTATAGTATTTTGGTTGCTTCTTTAAAATTTAATCTCTTTTGGGGGTCGGCTGGAATAAAAATTTAATTAACCCCTGAAGTCCATCCAACAAGGGGTTTCCATACGCGAGCTTCACAAGACAGCACGGCTACGTCTGTTTCGAACAGTTCATATCCCGTGGGGCAAGTGCACTACCTTGGGGACTGGTTTTTTCTACACTTTTAAGGCTTCTGACACTGGTGGTGCATTTGTTTGTTGTCAGCCATGGAATGTTCCTTCGCCGTGTTTAGTACTGGCCCGGTGGGGGGGGGGGGGGCGGTACCAATATGTTAACAGTTATTGCATTTGCCGGACGGGATATGCACTTTCGAAACAGACGTAGCCGTGCCCTTTCTTGTGAAGATCGCGTATGGAAACCCCTTGCTGGATGGACTTCAGGGGTTAATTACAGGTTAATTACAGCCGACGCCCCCCCCCCAAATAACGTTAAATTGTAAAGAAGCAACCAAAATACTATAAGAAACTGCTATTTCTCGCTAAATACCCGCCGTGTATCTATTACTTAGATCTACCAATATTCGGGCTAGGAATGCATGCTACGAAACCCTGGAAACCATATTACACTAGGACAAAAAGTCCAACCAGAAGCCTCACTCGTGGCTGAAAACAAAGAACTTGCAAAGAATTCAAGCACGCAACAACAGTCATCAGTAAGTATCTCGGTAACAGTAAAATTGCAATAGATTTTAGTATAATTGTCGTAGAGCATATTAAGAAGACAAAGCATATTAAGAAGATTTAAGAGATCATCATAAAGTGTCAATATTGAGTTGTACAAATGAAGTACTAAAAAATTTCTTAAGGCCTATTGCGTAAAACGTTCTAATCCTTCAATACCTGGGGCCCCTTCATCCTCCTTGACTACCCCTACATAATTTGACCTATATTCTAAGTTACAAATGCAGTAAAATACGGGGATGCATCCTAGCCTAATGTAGGATGCTGCGTCCTCTCCTGGTCACAGAGGTGGCAGATTCCCTCATCCTACCCTGAGCAAGTGTACCATAAATCAAAGAAATATAGACATCCATCAGAGCCGAACCTGGCCCTTCATGGCAGGGAAGGCCAGGCAACCCCACCCCACCCCCACCAGGGCATTTCACTCTGTATATACCTTAAGCTTAAGGGGCATCTTTGAACTCAATCACGATCATTCATTTCCTAGGGTAGGCACTTACCAGTGGATGAGATTACGACTATTGCAGGTGATTAAGGATTAACTTTTGTTTTGATTTCTCAGATTTAACGTTCTCACTAACAGCAATTCCAGCCAAAGTTTTAGTTGATTGGAAATACCAGCTAATTATTAATCAAGAGTAAAACAAAAAGCTATCAGCTCTCATGAATAGCGCATGTGTTGTGAGCACCTGTTACCTCCAAATATTGGAGAACTTAGGGATCGGACAGCCTTCAAACCAATAACAATGGAATCAGAATACGATAAAAGCCATCATCATCTTGGTAGAACTAAGTTATAGGTACACGGCGGGTATTTAGCGAGATATGGCATTTCTTATAGCGTTTTGGATGTTTATTAACAATTTAACGTTAATTTTTGGCGGTCGGCTGTAATTAACCTGTAATTAACCCCTGAAGTCCATCCAACAAGGGGGTTCCCATACGCGATCTACACAAGACAGAGCACGGTTACGCCCGTTTCGAACGGTTCCTATCTCGTCCGGCAAGTGCAATAACTTGTTAACGTATGGGTACCCCCCCGCCCCCGGCCAGTACTAAACACGGCGAAGGGACATTCCATTTGGCCGACAACAAACAAATGGGTAAACAAATGCACCGCCAGTGTCAGAAACCCTAAAAGTGTAGAAAAAACCAGTTCCCAAGGTATTGCACTTGCCCCACGGAATATGAACCGTTCGAAACAGCCGTAGCCGTGCTCTGTCTTGTGAAGATCGCGTATGCAAACCCCTTGTTGGATGGACTTCAGAGGTTAATTACAGGTCAATTACAGCCGACCCCCCAAAAATAACGTTAAATTGTAAATAAGCAACCAAAAAACTATAAGAAACTGCCATTTCTCGCTAAATACCGGCCGTGTATCTATTACTTAGAAATACCATATTTTTAAACAAAAGTAGACTACTTTACCTCCACATTTCCTAGGGGAAAAATAAATATTTTACAATTCTGAAGCATTGTATTTAGTGTCGCCAAAGAAGCATCACAGTCATATCAGCAATGTAAACTGTGGTAAAGAAATTAAACTAGCCTAAGTTAACATCAAGTTATGAACTTGAAATATTAGTTTAGTTGTAATATACGAGAGCTCCGAATTCTTTGGGCCGCCATTTACCTTTCAACGCATACTAGCCTATTAATCTTAACCTAACCCTTAACAGGGAACCGTGTCCTACATAAATTAACCATGAGTGCCGTGACCCTAGAGGAAAGGGTTGGGTTTCGTCCCCGGGACACTAGTATTCACAGTCAATGAATATTCCATGACTTCACTAGCCTACCTTTCAGCAGATTTGATTTGGAGTTGGCTCTTAAACGTAAAAGGAAAAACAACATGGATCACAAACCAATTGTTTTTCAGCTGTTAAGAATGTCACAAAAATTCTTTAGTTAAACACCTTTTTCAGCTAAGAGATAAAAACTACTGAAATTTCCGGCAAGGCTAATACATGCCTGTCAACATTATTATTTACTTAACTTTGACTAAAACGTACCTTGGAAGATTTCACACTCGGTGTAGTGTCGTACACAACTTCAGTCGACAGACTCGATAACTGGATTCTGGAAATCCAGCTCCTCCAGGGCAACAGTTGGCTTTAGGTACTGTAGCGTCCTTGAACTTTTTGTCACTGCAGAAAATGGGAAGTTTATTTTTGTTTCAGAATAGCCAACCCATAATAGTATCATCGATACTGTATTCAGTAGAAAACACATATCATCGTCGTCTATAGGTTTTAGTATAAATTTCATTTCCTAATTATTCCTCAGTACTGAAATTTTAGCGTAGGTTTGATACATGGTTTAATTATGGTTGGCGTATGTTACAGCTCCATGAATGGTAGCCCTTGTTAGTCCACCTTCGCCAGGCCCAGCCTCCTTATGTACTGCCAGATAATTACTCGAAAACATATTCAGCAGATCTTGTAATCTTGGCAAAAATTACTATGATTCTGATATATACATCATAAAACTTATTTAAAAGAAAATAATCTTATTTATTGAGGAAAACCTAAATCAATAACGTAAGTTTAAGGAAATAAGACTATAGTTTCTAAAAGAGAGTATAAGGGCAGATTGCCCTATGATGTCATATTTATGTCAGGAATTAGCCTTAGGTTGTGCACCACATGTACAGTATATATTAACTTGAACTTGCATTTTCGTCTCTTTAGTTCGAAAAGGTTTGGTTGAAACGGTCGAGGTATTGTAATTTTTCCTTCCACATCACAAAGTCAGTAATATTCCTATTTGTCGAAAATGAGCATCTTCCCATATGTCTCATTTTTTATGGTACCAAATCTTGCTTTACTTAAATCTAGTGAAGGGGCAATGACAGTCCCTTATTGAAAGTTAATTTCTATAGAGTTTTGTGTCCAAAACTTGAGAGAAAGTCCAACACCTGTTTTGTTAAATCCCTGTAGCCTACCCTCTGAAACCATTACGAAATAAAAAAAAATTAAAGCACATTTAGAAACCGCTGGCAATGCGCAAGCTTTCGAAGGAGAAGGAATCCAAGTGATAATACCATTTCAGATACAATACTTGGAACGAAGGAAAATTTGTATGCTGATGTGAGGCGTTCAGTAATAAAAGGCCTCTCGCCAAAAAAAAAAAAAAAAAATTGAGTTAAAAGCCATCATGGTTTTGGAAATTCAACCTGCTCTAATTTCTTTATTTTTCAAGATACAAAGTTCAGTTTTGTACGGGAGAAAGTATTTACGATCAGGAATAGAACAGTATGCATACAAAAATTATTGTTCAACCCCACCCCCGTTTTTGGGAAAAAAGGGGTATTATTTTAAAGCTGATCAGGCGATAAACGCCATTTTAAGAAGCTGGGGTGAGAGGCCCTTCTAATGCTGAACGCCTTATATGTTATATCATAGTTCGTAAATTTCAGCTCATAAGAATGCATTGTAGACAACCGAGAGTAAGTTCCAGTTAGCCTGAGGTCATTTTTCACCTTGAAAGAGCAGTGGATATGGCACATGACTGGGGCTTTTCGGCCAGCAGAATTAATCGAGAATAGAGTAAGGGAATTAATTAGTATTGAATCTTTCTTCTGTTTCTATTTGAATTGTCAGTAATTGAATTTCAAGATTCTTGAGACCATGTGTTAGCTGTGATTGTGCTTCTTCTATTCATTGTGAGCATCATGACTACTGGTGTTAAAGTGCATGCCTAATTCCATTTGAAGATAACCCTGTCTATAGATCAGATGAAAGAAAAGGACATGTCTCGTTATATGAATCATAACCCAAGCACTAGACCCTAAAAAATATATAAATATCTCGTAATATGAGGAAGTAACATAAAATCATAACATTTCAATATTATTAGCAGGTAGGTGATTTGTAAAAACAGTCTGGATATATTAAAGAAATAGGGAATCATACTGGGGTTTCTGCTGAAAATGTTACGGCAATACGTAGAAAGATACAGGAAAAACAGTAACTGGAAACATTCAAGGATCTCTGATAAGCAGAAACAAAACCCATTGTTTTATATAAACTAAAATGGGGAACAAGATTTTTCACTATGTCAATAATTATTACAAATATAGGAATTTTATATAATAAAAAAATTATGATTGAGACTAAACTGGAATATTTCTAATCAAATCCGTGATATTTATTGGGGTTTCACTATACTTGTTCTGGCAACAGTTGGCAGTTAATTGCCTAACAAAGTTTTTAGCAGAATATATGAATAACATAACTTTTATCGCCTTATAACATTCAGCCCATTCAAGAATGCATTATTATCAACAAAATAACCTCAAATGCTTAAGACACGTTTGCCAGAAACAAAAAAAAAAAATAAAATAACTAGTTCAACGAGCTTAGCCAAAGGATTAATCAGCAGAAAGACAGGTTGCAACCTCCAGAGGTCAGCTGGGTTAAACTTTACTTTAATTCCATGAATTTCAAACCTTTGCAACATGACAAGAAAACGTCCCTCCAAGTTCAGAAGCATTTTATTCTTAAAAGAAAATTTCCTAATAGTTTTAGTGTGACGTAAATCAAGTGTGATGCTAAACATCCGGTGCCTACCCATTTATGATAGATATGTAACTCCCCGTATGATTATAACTCGACGCATTTGAAGTAAATTTAGTACAGTATTAAATGTATAAGCGAAATAAAGTGGAAGTAGTCTATTGTATTGTATATATGGGTGAATTCAGTTATTGGAGTTTTTTTAGGAACAAATAAGTTACTATCAAAAATGGAAAATTACCACCGTAATGGGCTTTCTTGCGGTTAACATGTCCATTTGGGTTTCGTTGATCAAGTAGATACAGATATGCAAGGGAAATTGAGTGAGTCATATAAAATTTCCTCGACTTAGTGATATTTCAATTCAAATTTATATAAAGGAACAAAGTGTATGACTTTTTTTTTTTTTATAAAACCTAATACTTTGCGTAAAATGGACACACACACACACACACACACATTTATTCCCCACGGGCAATGACTCGCACAAATTTGAACGAATCCTCCAGAATCTTCATCACTTTACATCTTAGGCTGCTGTGAATTTAACGAGCAACAGAAGTAGCCATTTATTCACCACCAGCTGCAATACTGTATAGGTCAGTAGTTTTCAATCAGGGGGGAATTTCAGAGTTTTAAGGGGGGGGGGGGATTGTGACCACAGATTGGTAGGCTCAAACTGGCTCTAGGACCACACAAAACGCAGTGTGCATCGGTCCACTCTACTAAGAGGTTACGCTGGGCTTTCTCTCCGCTAGCTTGTGTGTCTGTGTTAGCAGTTAGCATTTTGTTGCATATTATTTAAAATGCACCTTTTGAGGCTGACAATTTTGAAAAGGGAGGATTGGGGGGGGGGTGGGAGGCGGGGAATGACACTCAGACATATAGTGAGGGGGTGCATGGGACAAAAAAGGTTGAGAAACACTGGTATAGGTAAATCAGTCATGAGAATTTCTTATAAGTGAGAAATTGTTTGAGCTCATGGTATTTAAACAGTGATTTCTTTTGTCCTACTGTTTTGAATTATAATATATAGTTTCCAGAAGTACGAAAATTTTACAATGATTATAAATAATATGAATAGCGGAAGAATTTTCTCACGAATGAAGAAAATTTCAGCTGATGCAACAGGCAATCTTTCCTCTAGAGCACCTAAGTGCTTCAGGGGTTTTAACTTCTTTTCTCTATCAGACGTGAGCATTAGGTGCCATTATCTAATAAGAATAAACTTTTCAACCTTGCAATATAAATCTAATTTAATGAGAATTACAATGATTACAGGAAAAATTTTATTTTCTCAAAATTATCCATCAATATTTCCAACTTTCCAAGGCTTTTCATATTGCATCAACAACGCTCAAGGATGGCCTTACCCAGGTAATGATTTATCAGCTATATCATATCCGAGAAAGTCAAATATTCTCTCAAGTATTTATGCCATATCAACGTACAGGAAACGATCCAGCGTTTGGACTCGAGAACTTCAGGAGTGTTTTCAATATCGAAGTCTTCGTGAAATTTTCTATTGTCAAAATACTCTCTATGGGGAGCTGTTATTGTTAAATACTATTTGGTACGACAAAATGTAAATTGTAAAGATTGCAGTGTTACGATAAAAAAATCACTTAGAAAAACAGGCAGACCGGTGAAACGACGGAGCTTGCGTTGCATGTATTTTCATAATTAATGATGAAAAATAATGAAAAATCCTTGTTATTTATATTATTGGCTTAGCAGGGCAGCCTACTTCTGCGCGCGCGCGCGAAACTGACCATCTCTCCCTTGAAGGGGAATCCTTTCATGAAGAAATGAAGAACAGTAATATCTGAAGTACTGCTTTATGGACATAAGAAAGAATGTAAATTACTGGTATGAAGAAAATTTCCAGCTAGATTTCCTCTTCACTCTGGCATGAAATCATTTGTAAATAACGTTTGCTGACAGAAGGCGCTACCTTTATGAGAAGAAAACAGCCTCCAAATTCGATGTTTGTTCAAGTTGGTATGTAAACGAGAATTGATGAAGAATATTAAATTTGTTTGTGGTGCTATCATTATCCGCAACAAAAACTACAGAAGATGCTTGCTTATTTATTAATTTAATTTTTCTTTTTTAATAAGTGGGATCTTTTCTTTAAGTATATCCCTTTACCTCCTCTTACTTCTTCCTAATGAACCCCATATTTTTGAAAGATCGAATTTCAAGTCAATGGCCCCTGTGGGCTTGTTCCATATGAACAGGTTTCTTCTTATCAATAATGGTAATGAAAATTGTTGTCTACGCAGATTGCTTTCTTAGTAACTTTCTGAAACTAGAAAGAATTACTTGAGTATTATATATATATATATATATATATATATATATATATATATATATATATATATATATACATATATATATATATATATATATATATATATATATATATATATATATATATATATATATATATATATATACATATATATATATATATATATATATATATATATATATATATATATATATATATATATATATATATATAATATATATATATATATATATATATATATATACATACATACATTTGCCGATGAGTAAGCAGCTTATGTGAGATTGCGACAAAAACTGAATTTTTGGTGTGTCGTTGTAAGTTTATCAAAGCATTATAATGAACTAGAGGAAACGTTTTTTGAAGTGCATGTAAAAATGAATACTGCCTAAATAAAAAGCTGCACGTGTCAGAGAATCTTTTTAATACTCATGAGAAATCATTCTATGATGCTTTCTTGTTTGGCAGTCAACACAAAACAATTGTGTATGCGGATTATTTTGCAAATTTCATGGACAATGACTAACTTTATTCGCAACCCTTTACGACTTTAGGTTGTTTGCACTACGGTTGGCGTTTTATGAAAACAGTAAAGGAAACCACTCACAAATGTTTAAGTACGATGAATATTTATAATGAAGACAGACTGCAGTAAATACTTCCCGAAAGAAATGAGTTCTCTCACTGCTGAATAATCTTTGTGTTCAGAAGTCGCAAAGCCATCGAAAAAAAGAATAGGAAATAATTAATGTTTGCGAGGATTTTTCTGAAAATTGATGCGTAGGGAAAGACGGTGCCTGGACAGGTCACAAATGAAAAGAGAAGCAAAGGGTGGGTGAGAGAAAAGAATCCTGAGGAACGCTACTAGAAGCACGGCCAGGCCCAGATTTATCACTGTTAATTGGAAAAAAAATAAACATATAAATAAAATAAATAAATAAAAAAAATAAATAATAATAAAAAAATATAAAAAATTATAAAATCGTGTCAGTACCAGTACTCTAAGAGCATAGGGAGATTCCTCATAAATATCATATGAAATTCCTGTACTGACGAATGAACACTCAAGGTTAATTTCTCTCTCTCTCTCTCTCTCTCTCTCTCTCTCTCTGCCGTGTTCGGTTAAAACAGTCCTTTTTAGCAATACCCATGTCTTTGGGCTATCCTTTAGACACTGTTCCACTGTGAGAACCCTGCTGCCCACTCCATATGTTTTGGCTGAAGTACTGCTTTCGTTTTAAAAGGAATAACTCAACTGATATTCTCTGCTTTTCCTCAGACAGTGTTCCTTTATGACCGAGGTTTGCACATGCAAGTCGTATATCAACATTCTGTCTTCAGCTGTCATTACGCCAGTCCCTGTAAGACAAGTTGACCTTCTTTCAGATTTCATTAACTTTGGCAAAGAAAATTTCGGCTAACCTTACTGGCGTGACATTTTCTCATCAGCAGTGTGCCGTTTAGCTCTTACCGTCGAGTTCATTATGGTTTTTAAAAGCCGATCTTAGCCTTAGCAGCAGAAGGGTCTATTTGCAGGGGATAATAGCAGAAGATCTAAAAGTTAAATAATGATGATGTTGAAGATTATGATAACGTGATTTATGACGATGGTGATGATGTTGAAAGGACAAGAGAGATGGTTGGATGATGATGATGAAAAGTGCAGTGCCGAAAGAAAGCTACCAGTTTTTTAATGAAGAGAAATGTGATGATATGCAAGAACGTGGAAGCTACTAGGTGAAAAAAAATTATGAAAGTTGGTGAAGTTGCTTGGGATAAAAAGAGGAAAAGTGCAAAATGAGAAAACAAAAAGTACGAGTAGGAAGGGTAGGAGAGTCCATTACTTAATGAGAATGAACTAAAAGGATGTGATGGAAAATAGCTTAAGATAAAGAATACAGAATTCATGTTAATGATTCAGGTGATAAAAGGGCTGCAGTTTTTCAAGCAGTTTGAATGATTAATGAATTACTTCTAGCGAACATTTAAAGCCTTCGATTTTTTCAAAAACGATAAATAATAATCCACCCTTGATTGTCATTCTCATAAATCACGCAGTAGTATACATTAAACCATATAAAACCGAATCTGTATAATATAGTAACGAATTATTGTAATATTAGGAAGACGTAGGTTGAAACACAAATGCACGAAATTATTTTGAAAGGTGCGTGCGTCAGTACACCGTATGTAAATCAAGTTGTTTTAAACATAGATAACGGTTCTGACATTCCCTCACTTTGTTCTATATGATATGGAAATTCGTTGGTCCGTATATTCGACTTACTGAAATGTGGCGGCTGAATGTGCCACATCACTAGATTTGGATTACATGGTAACGTTCATTGGTAGATACGGCGTCACGGATATGAATCTCGTAAGAAAATTACAAAATCATCTAGAGTTGTATTTTGGTTCACTGCAGCTTGGATTTGTTTCAAAGAAATATAAATGAATTTTCTTAGCTATAATTAATTATATGTACAATTAATTTTCCAATATTTTAGTTTATTACATAATTCTGGTTAAAAACAGCTGAAGAAAATAAGCACAAAATTGGCCTCGGCTAAAAAAAAAAAAAGGAGATGCCCCAACTTATATCACCTGACCATTTTTCTACCTACTTTGTTCACTTTCTTGTCGTCCCGATGACGAGTCATTTATTCAAGTGTACAAACATTTTGCTGAATCGTTATAACACTACATTTTTCACAATCTCAGATCATGTTAATTTAATACATAGTTACCAAGCAGATAGTTCACCTTACTTTCATTCAATGGGTTTTGCAGAATTTCATGACCACAACGTGTTACATACTTTTTCATACTTTTCTGCCGGTAAATCATGTGAGTGTTTACTAAGTTTTGGGGAAATTATTTGTTAAATTATTGGTCTAAATAATTATCCTTTATTCACTTCTTTACCTACCATGTACCAATTAATTTTTCTGGTGGCGCCTTCATAGGAGGACAGCGTTAAAGCTACAGTTCAAGCATGAGCCTACACTGTACCAACAGTAAAATAAATATCAGCCACACATACGATAGATGAATTTGAATTTTTGTTTTTGATTGTTGAAGTTAAGAAAAATCTCGTTCGCGCTGTTCCATGTCTGTCAGATTTGAAGTTCTTTGATGACTGTCGCTGCCATTAGGGTGAATGGACGACTTTCTTTTTTCAACTTCCGGGACGCAGGACGTTAAGGTTTCCTCATCCTCACATGGAGCTGAATACCTCCAACAGACATCACAAAAATGCATCTTTTAGGGGGGTCCATTGAGCCTGAAATTCACTACTGGAAAATCACCAGTGATTTACATCCCCATTCGTCCGCAGCTTTAGCTGTATTTCCTTTTGAACTGAGGTCTGTTCATCAAAGCCTTTGAATCGAACCCCGAGTGGCTACTGGCTTGTTCTTTGACGGATGTCAATCATATTTCTCTTTGCTTTTATACTAACATCACGTTGTCATCGCTTTTCTGTTCCCAAGGGCATGTATTCCATTTTTCTGTAGCTTTATTTCTGTTTCACTTGAAATTTGAAGAGAACGTCATTTTCCTTGACAGTAGTTGCGGTCGTATAAGCAAATCCACCAATTTGACGGTAAAATGTAAGCGCCGATTATCGACTTTGAATTCATTCTCCTTTTCTTCTGATTTTATTCACTTACCTTGCTGAGTGCAAACATCATAAACTAACTTTTTGAGATAAAAAAAACTGGTAGTATCTAACGGTGAGAATCAGGGCAAAATCCTAATGTTCTCGACAATATGACTTCCCAGAGAAGAAAATGCTAACAGCTGTGAAGGAAGTTATTATGGAGGATTGTGTAATCCTTTGAAGTAAGTTGTAAATAATCTCTCAGATTTTGACTCATGTCATTCATATCAGGTCCATATATCTAAGCATTCAGTCCATCACTGAGTTTTGATTATGATATTAAGTAAATATCTTTGACATATTTCTGACATGATAACAGAAATATCTCAGCATGGAAATAGTGGATGGGGAGAGAGAGAAAGAGTCAGGTAGACTGACAGGCAGAAAGAAAGTGAGACAGATAGGGAGAACGAAAGAAACAACGAGACAGACAGAAGAATTCACCAGTCAGTACTGTTGAAGTACATGAATAAGTCTTCAAACAATGTCAAGGATAGATTTTAATTCTCAAGGGTATGACGAGAAGACCATTCTTTGTGAACAACACTGGCAAACAAAAACGGCGAAGAAGCCACATGATGCTGAATCATTGATTTTCTTTTGAGTACTGACTCTTCTGTTACATCATACCTTTTATCTTCCTCCATCGAAGAAACACACGTTGGTATGTTTAATCGGGGATATACTCTCCTTAAGAAGACGCATATAATGGTATTATTCACTGAAAACACATTCGAGCATTCTTTTATTATCAAAAGCGACGGGCTTTAGTGAAGTTGTCATTGTTTGAAAACGCATTAGAAAAATAGATTATTCTTAAGGAGTTTTAAAAGGCAAGAAACTGTTTCAGAATTTAAAGCTAGGCATCTGTCTCATATTCCTCTAGCAGAAAGAAATTTCACTTTCAGTGGTATGCATTGATAGCTATAGGCTTACCGAACACAAAATGAGGATCTTTGTACGTTATCTATACAGATAAATAGAGAAGGAGAAGGAGAAAGATATGGATATGAATGTCTTAGAGCTCTCACATTTATCTTTTCACACAGGTATGATGATTGAAAGAAGAAATTACGCTAAGTGGAAATCATCGGAAAAACTGCTCCTTTTCCCCTGAAGACTACCAGTTTCTAAAGGGGAAGTACCACTGTCTTTGCAAATACATATTTTATTTTTCTGAATTCGGTGCAGAAAAATAAAATCAAAATACACCCGCTCTGACGTGTTTTACAACAAAACAAAAGAGTAGCAAGAAAAATAATTCACGCAGTTCACACAGGGATCAGCTTTCAAGTTGCATTTTCTTTCTTAGGAGGCATATGAACTTTAAGCTATGTAAATGATAGTATATTATAACTGAACTGAAACCATGTAGACCCAAAGCACTATAGGTTCTTATTTTTGTTAGGTAACTATATTTGAAAATAATGATTTCAAATACTTTTCAGCTGATTCCTACAATGAGTTATAGTTTTCAAGTAACTACGTCAAATAACTACGAATGGCCATTCAGTGATTGGGCCTATTATTTTCCCTACAGACTATTCTAGAAGCGTATCAGGGAATCTGTGAACGCATACGTTTACCTGTTAAAGGCTACAAATACGTGTGAAAGCCAACAAAATTTTCTTTGTGATGGAGTAACTGACCTCCTGATGCTACCTTCGACACAGACGACTAAAGTCTTCGACGCCGAAAATTAATATTAGCTAAAGGAAAATATACAGCGTCTGATAAAAAAAAAAAAAAAAAAAAAATCTTGCAAAAGAAACGGCACGAAAATTCAAAGAAAACCGACTGAGGAAAGTCAACTTAGTTAAACTGGATCCACATTTAAAATGAAGGATGGTAATAAGATAGCTTGAAGTCCTTCCTTACGTGGGTATTGAAGGGAAAATAAAGAAAAATATCGAAGCAAGAAGTCGAGCGACTACTGATCGACGCGTAATCAGTAGCAAATGTCCAAATGTTATGAACCGATCCTGGTCGTTTCGGCCGGAAGTCATTTAGGCGGTAGCATCCAAAACAAGTAAGGCGTTATGTTTATGGTATTTACCGTCATTATTTTAATGTTTTACGTACATCCCCAAAGGGCTGGTACTAAACATGCGCCCATTTTGCACGTAAATGTGCTTACGGCCTAAATGACTTACGGCCGAAACGGCCCGAACTCTTATGAATGGCAAGCGTTAAACAAAACGGGCACTGAATAAGCAGGGAAAACCAGATCTCATGATTGCACACCAGATAGCTTTGTGAAGGGCACAACAAGTGTAAAGACTCAGCGCACACTACCTATAAAAAAATGCTGACAAAATAACCGGATGTTTCTTTCCGTTTTAAAATATCGTTTGACCAGTCCAATAACATTCAAACTCACCAAAACAAAAAATGAGTTTCCCAGGGAGTCATATAACAGTTTGCAGTTTGCGCAAGTGTTTTGTTTTCTTTCTAAAAATTTTTCGGTTGTTTTGCGTTGTTTCGAGCAGAGATAATGGCTGGAGGGACAACACAGAAAGAGTATATCCCGTTACACTCAGCTCAACGGATGTTTGTTCTCTTGTCATTTTACCTCTATTTTTCTTTGTCGTTTTAAGCCACCGACTATTCATCTGGTGAACTGAGAAACTGAATTGTTTATCTCTTTCTCTCTTCCTGTCCCTCTGTCTATCTAATTTTTCAGGGCACTGTATTTTAACCGTCGTCTATATTATCTATCAAAACATAATGTATTTCATCTCCCAAAGGGTGATGGCAATAGTGTATTCGAGTGTTCAAGTGAGCCTTAATTAGATGTCAAAGGTTAATACTAATTTACCCTTGACCTTAACTTGATAAAAATACCAAGTGGAGACTTCATATTTGACCAATTACCGTCGATGTACAGTTTGAGTTCAAAGCCAACTCAGAGATCATAGTTCAAGCAAGGGCTAACTTTGGCCATACTGCATGAATTCAGTCCCTGTGCAGAATAAAGTCAACGTCAAGGTCATAATTAAAAGTTAAAGATCCTATAGAAATCTGTCACCTACTATTCGTTTATTTTCACTAACTCATTTTATTCTTTAAAATTTACTCACACGTAATAGTAAATCATATGGCGAGTTATTTTTATAATTCACATTTTACTGTAATTACTAGAGAAATTTTATCGTAAAGCTTAATTAATTAGGCTGTCTTTCTGTCTCTCTCATTTATATAGTTTATATAAGTTGATTTATGTAAGTTCATGTTACCATTGCTTTACAAGATTACAAATTGGACGTTTTTATTAGCCATATCACGTAGAGGCATACCAAATTTTTATATGCTTCTCACGTTAACATATATAGTATTATGGTAGTAAATTCACAATAATACAGACACACACACACACACACACACACACACACACACATATATATATATATATATATATATATATATATATATATATATATATATATATATATATATATATATATATATATATAACAAAACAAAGCCACTACAACACCTTCTAAAAACATAACAAACATCTCACACGTCTCGAACTCTCGCCATACCCGCGCAATGACTTCTCGCTGCTGGGGAGAAAGGCCGTAGGTTCTGGTATAATACATGAAACATACATACCGGGGTCCAAGCGATGTCAGGCAGGGCAGCCGATCGAGACCACAGGTCTACCCCAAAGCCAAATCAAAAAGTCCTTCAAAAGAAGGCATCGTGCTTACCCCATACAAAAATGGGAATAAGAGCACGTTAAAAGAAGAAGAAGAAGAAGATATATATATAATTTATATATATATATATATATATATATATATATATATATATATATATATATATATATATATATATATATATATATATATATACAGACACTCGTAGCTTCGGAATATTAATGGAGTGCCTCTTTACATCGCAACAAATATTTTTCTTTTTTCTCTCTTTCTTTCACGGAAGGAAGTTGAGAAATAAAACTGTATCAATATGCAAATATCTCAGTGAACGGGATCTCTGGCAAAACGTTTTCTTCCAGCATTTGCATTCGTCCTAACTTTCGAATTTAAACAAACCATCTTTTAATTTTTCGTTTTGAGTAATTTTCATTAGCATTTTCGACCCATATTTTTTTCATCAATTTGTAATGAAACTTTGTTACAAGTGGAAAGATTTTTTTCTTTCCTAATAATCCCTAATGACCTTCGCCAAGGAGCTTGTATTTTTGGTTTGGTTTGCTCTTTTATTTGCCCCCTTGTTTTTCTGTTTACGTGTATTTGCTTTTATGCAGAATTATAAAAACTAATTAGGAGTGGCTTTATACTAAAATTTAACCCGAGGTCATCCTCTTGAATGGTAAGAAGAAATTACTCTTTTGTAGAGATATTAATTGCTGGTATGGATTGCTCAGCCTTATTACCAGACACCGAATATCTACGGACCATTTCCGGAGATTTAATTTACAAAATTTATTCCTTACCACTGCAAGGAAAGTCTGACTGGGGTCACATTCTATTAACCTATAGGATTCCGTTTGGATCCCGACAGTTACCCTTTTATGGTCAGGAAAAATCAGAGTTTATGAGGCTTTACGAACCACGAACTATTGCTATTTTTTTTTCTGCACGCCAAGTTAATCGTTCCTTCATCAAATAAACCATGACTGGAAAATAAGTATCGTCTTGACCTGCCAGATTTCGTTTGGATGGCGGTAACTAACTGTTCCTGGTTCATGAAAAATATGATCATATCTGTTTGACCCTGGCGAATTATGCTCTATTAATGAGCTTTATATATATATATATATATATATATATATATATATATATATATATATATATATATATATATATATATATATATATATATATATATATATATATATATATATAATGAATTTTTATCACATCACCATGACCCATATACAAGGACGATATATATATATATATATATATATATATATATATATATATATATATATATATATATATATATATATATATATATATATATATATAAAGAGAGAGAGAGAGAGAGAGAGAGAGATACACATGAGACCACGAAGTTGACGTAAAGGCTACAAAGAACATGAAAAACAGGCCGTAAAACTAAAGAAAAATCTGATGTGATATATCTCAAATATTTTCTTTATCTAAAGAAATATTCCATTTCATGATAAAAAATAACAAAAAGATACATTATACCCTTATCATATGACATTTACTTCGGACCACAGACTTTATTCTGCAGCTATTTCTCGAAGAGAAGCAAATATCAATTGAAAGATACTAGTCAAAGTTTTATTTGATATGCGATTTTAATTTTAATTTTCGAAGGATCCCTACACCTTCAACATAATCAGTAATTGTATTTTATTCAAAATAATATCTAGCTAGAAATTAACGTTGCTGCAGTAACGCGATGAAAACTACGTTTAAGTTATAACTGTAAAAGGATATAAACCTAAGCAAAAAAGCTCTTAAAAAGTAATTTTTTTTCATTTTGTTGATCTATACACTGGTCACAAATGTATTAGATTTTTCGAGACTGCTCGAAAACACGAAATGACGTCCAAACTCTCTCTCTCTCTCTCTCTCTCTCTCTCTCTCTCTCTCTCTCTCTCTCTCTCTCTCTCTCTCTCTCTCAACATTTAGCTTCCCTTAAACGTGCAACAGTCTCTCTCTTTTGAAAATCCTCAGTTCTCCCTCTCTGTGGAAGATAGTCGCCTACTTTCATAAGTATGCCCTGCTTTTAAGACTATTCTCAGCTCATGGGGGATTTATATACGCATCAATGCACTTTAAAAAGGCTTATTATTTGTTTTAAAAGCATCATTTGCGGCAGTGACCAGTGAAAATTGATGTTTTAACCACACACACACACACACACACACACACACACACAGAGAGAGAGAGAGAGAGAGAGAGAGAGAGAGAGAGAGAGAGAGAGAGAGAGAGAGAGAGAGAGAGACTTCAAATGTGGACAGAACAGCATTTCTGGGTAAGCTTTAATGAATCAGCGTGCGTAACGTAATATTACACAAACATCATTCCAGACGGTTATACTGTATAACCAGAATCAATAGAAAAGCGAGAGGGCCAGACGCGTTCAGTTCCCTGTAACAAGGAGCCTTTAACTATTCAAGGAACTGCTACAGAGGTGCCCTTTAGGAAGGACATTCACTTCAGCTCCTACTGTTTGGTAGAAAATATCCGACGACCCGTCGATGTAATCCGGTTTTTAATGCCTTGTAATCAGTATCTGTTTTTATATAAATGCCATTTTTATTTACAGAACAGATGACATTAAATATTTTCTCTAAACAAGAAATTAATACATTCTTTGTAACTAACGAATGTAGTAAGTTACTATCGTTCATGAAAATGTAATTAAATTGGTAGTGATTGCAGTGGCTAATAGTAAGTTATCCTGTGTTATGCCGAACGTGCTACTGCTCCCAAATACTTAATTTGGTTCCGAAATAGAGCCTTTTTGTACATCTATTTGGGCAGGGACCAGTGCTTAATTGCAATGCCATACTAAATCTAATTGCAAAAATATTAGGGTATCGGTTCACGTATTTTAGACGAAATGCTACAGCGTAAGGTGAAGTTATATATCTCTTCATGCAGGCTTCAGTGTTTAAAAGGTACGGAAGGGATATAGGAATATATGCCAAAAGAAGAAGGATTCCGATAAAAAATAGCATTACTTCCTGCGTCCTTTCAGGAATCGTGTACCGATCATTGAAATGATTGAATACTTCAATAATTCCTAATTGTTGTTGCTAAATATTTACATTGTACTTGCCTTTATATGTTTTAAATATTGATTTTACATTTTCAATTCCTTTTCAAACTAATTATACCAATTTTAAGGAACCAAACCAATAAATTAAACCAACCACCCCAGCACTCCGTACCCAGCGGAACGGGAACAGAGGCTGTTTCTCTACTCATGGACTCAGCAACCTTCAACTTCTCCCTGGAGTCTCTAGCTATCCGCAGCAATGGAGTCTCTAGTTTAGGACCTGTTTCAGTAATTGTTCTTTAAAACTTTAAGGATGAAGTCTCATGTTCTCTTAGGTGGCCTTTTACCGTCCTCCATGTCGCTGCATTTCATATTTCTGGTGAAAATTGCCAAATATCTGATTGCTCGAATCTGGTGGTTCCGTGACGTGAACTTCCTTCTGCTGAAAGGTTTTGGAATTCTACCCTGCTTCCGTTTTCTAGAATCCTGTCATTATCAAATTCTCAAGTAGACATAATTAACGCTTACTTCGATGTAATCCCGCTCTTTACTACGTTTCCCTGTAGTCTGGGCTAGTTATTATTGAAATGGATGTTTATTAAATCGGGGCAAGGGAAGGGGTAGATGTACAAAAAAGAAAAAAAAAAATTAGAAAAACAAAACAAAATAAATATATAAACAAAATCTGAAAAGGTCAAATTGTAGTTTATTGAATGATTCATGTTAACTGTTTGGAAGTATGTACCAGTAACAATTAAATCGACAGAAAACCGACAAAGCTTTTATCACAATGGTGAGACCAGAGGTATGTAATAAAAAAGAAGCAATGAAATAAAATAAAACTCACACTAAAATAAATAAATAAACAAATGATTAAACAGAAAATTATACATATAACAAGCAATCGTGTAAATATAACTTGCGACCAAACTATTTTTTATGAAAAACGTAGCCAAAAGTTAGAAAATTATCAATGAAAAGGGCAACTAATATACAATTTTTGACTGGGAATTTCTATATTACGCCTGTAACCACGAGTATGAACGAAATTGCAATATATTACAATTTCCCAGCAATTAATAAATATTGCAAGCGGCTCGTCACTACTCGAAGACCATGATTGGACTCCCCAACGATGATCTTTTCGGCCCTTTCACTATGACGCTTCCCCGACAAGAGTCGCATTTCATTTTTATGGGAGCCTTTCCCTGTTTCCTTTACCGTCTCTTGCCATACGGGCGGTATTAAAGATAAGCCTTCTTGTAAGGATAAGGGTTTATGGAGGTGTCTTCCTTCTAGAATGTTATTTGAATGGGAAACACAGAAATATGAGCGCTAAGATACTAACAATACATTAGCAATTTGTGTGGGTAAGTATTTGTTATATTTTATCCGCACTTGTGCTGGTATGCTAAGACCCTTGCATTTCTTGAGCACCATGAAAGTATCATGGAAAACTGATTATAAAAGGAAAACTTCATTTAACAGAATTCTCATTTTATCCCAGAGCTGTAAAATAGTGCAAATATGCATTTAGAGAATGTACGTCAGTGCATGTTAAATATAAAATTAATTGACTCTTAGTAATAAACAGTAGTTATTGAATTTTTTCCTGTTTAATCTTGGGTGATTTTGATAATCAGTGATACAACGAATGTGTCCTAAAGTTCTTCAAGCAATTATATATTATTCAGCCGAGCTGAAAAAGAGAAGAAAATACGAAATCGGTTTAAAATCCTTTTTCCTTTGTCGTATGTTTTAAATCCTTTCTAAGAGCCTAACAAGATCGGTTGTTGAAATACCAAATATTTATTCTATATATGTTACGACATACGCACGTAAGCTACGGATATGATACTTAACGCATATAAAATATATATCAGATGTTATTTTTCATTTTTTCTTCATATCTAAGGAACAATATAGAAAACTCAACATCAAACCTGCTTCAAAAAGTCGGACGAGCAAAGAGATCGTCGTAATTTTTTTCTTCGTCTAAGTGAATTCGGGCATCTCTCAGTCTGTCTCATCTAAATGACCTTTCCATTCATTCTCGCTTGAATCAATTTTCGTAAATGACCTGTCATTTTTACGGGACTGAAAAATTATAAGATAAAGCGACGGAGTGTAAGAGATCAAGACGATGTCACCAGTGCTCGGAGAATGTGAGGAACAGGGGAGTAATAACATGACTCATTTCATGAGTGAATTTATGCTCGTTATTGGTTTATGGAGGTTTCTTGATGTTCATCGTTCGTGGATACTTGATAGCATACAGATTATATACGACTGCTACGACTGCTATAAAAAGAAATGACTGTGCGATGTGAGAACTGAGTTTTTTGCACGAGAAATCCCGCTATAGGAAAATAGCTTTACAAGAATTAAGTCAGTCGTGAACATTAAGTAAACCTTTTACAGCTTTTGGACTTTTTTTTCAACGGACTTTGGCAATATGTATATATGAAGTATACAACTAACTCTGAGTAATCACAATGACAGACGGATAGGTTCCATATAAACATATAAGATTGAAGAGTACGTAATATATATAACCAGTAATTAATGACATGTAGAATATCTCTATTGTCATACATTACCACATAAAGATTAAACATACCAATATAAAAAAAAAATCATTTCCAGGAAATTCATGCGGTGAGTTAACGTACGAGAAAAGCTTACATGGTAAACATAATTTAGATGACCAATCTGTTTGCAGAGCAACTGATGGGTTGCTTAAGTGGGAAACGGAGAGAGACATGAAAATCGATTTTATTGATGGAAAACATATAAGATGTTTTACCCGAATGACGTGATTGACGACGACCCTCATATCCCTAAATAAAATGTTTTTCGCTCATTATTTCTTATAGGGCATTTTGCTTCAATCGTAATTTTTTTAAAAGAGTGTATTTCCAGTAAATATGTAAATATAATAAAAGAGGTAGGGTTCCTAGAGTATTATCATGTAGAGTCAGATGGGAGGATAGAGTGAGAAATAAAATCATAAAGGAAATTACACAACTGAGATAGTATGTACTATCGTTTATGGGTAGTGAAATTCATCTCCGTCGTCCCTATGCCATTATTTTATCTCCATAAAGAACTCTCGTAATTTCCTTTATGATTTTATTTCTCACTTTATCCTCCCATCTGACTCTACATGGTAATACTCTAGGAACATTATCTCTTCCGACCTTTAGTGCCATATATATATATATATATATATATATATATATATATATATATATATATATATATATATATATATATATATATATATATATATATATTTATACATACATATATATATGTATATATATACACATATATATGCATTTCAGTTGTATTCCACATAGGAAAATGAAATATGTAAATGGTTAGAATATGCTGAACAGTTTCGTCTTCCAGTGGACCTCTTCTTGGAGCGTTCCTTAATAAAGGATCCAAGCATATTCTAACCATTTACATATTTCATTTTCTTATATGGAATACAACTCGATCATGTATCTTCGTGTCTAAGAAGATTGCCAGTATTATATATATGTATACTCCATCGTACATGCATGTCTATAATTTGTATATGACTATGGTGAAATGTAACAGTAAAAAAAAAAAAAAAAATCAAGCCTGTGTTATCGATCAAATACTCCAGACCCCTACTTCAATGTTACCGATGAAGTCTGGGACGTCTAGTATTGACGTTTCAAGAATGTTCCCTCGAGCACTTCCTGAAGCCTAGATATTTATGGCGCTCTTTAACAGTCGTTTCGTATGTTGCCACTTTCCTCTACACCAGTGGTTCTCAACCAAGGGGGAATTTCTCCCTACGGGGGAAATTTCAGAGTTTCAGGGCGCGAATTGTGATCAAGGGTTTTTGGTATTATATGCATATTTGGATTGCACCTTTTGAGGCAGTCAATTTGGAAAGATGTGGGGGGTTGAGGGGATGACATTCTGACATATGATGAAAGGGTGCATGAGCCAAAAAAGGTTGAGAACCACTGTTCTACACGTTCCGGCCTTTATCAGTGATTTAATCTCTGATTATTTTTTCTTGCCTACTTACATATATACATGCACAAATACAAACATACATACATACATCATACATACATAGAAGAGGGAATGATTTGGTTTTGGTGGTTTACGTTACTATTATATATAGGAAAGGTGTTTTTTTTCATTCTTCCTAATTGTTTTATTTGGGGTCACTTAGAGATTACAGTCATTGGTATTGTTCTGGATTAAATTATATATTCATGGGTTTTCTTTACTTTTTTTAAATTATAAAACACAGTATAAATGCTCTATATTATCTGTAGTCTGATTTCTTTGATGTTTCCTTTGATTTATTTTGTTTTCTTTTATTCTTCAATTTGTTATGGTCAGCCTTTTATGGCAATACTGCAATTCTCGAAAGCTGAATCCCTTATATAATTTAATGACTAAAAGAAATATTACCGCTTGGAACATGAAATTGTAATTTTCCTTCTCATACAATTAAAAGATAATCCTAGATTTCTCTATTGATATTCCTCTTTGCTTTTTATTTCCCGATTCTGGATGAAGATTGGCTTTTCGAACTGCGTAGTGAAAATGAAATCTGGAAATGAGGTTTCTGTGAGGAATGAAAACGGATTTCGCTGATTTCCGTTCATAATGCAAACTGAATTTCGGATTCTAGTGGCCCATGGAAGTCGCACGATCTCGTCTTTTCCAAAAGATGCAGATATTTTTGCTCGAACTCGCGCGTTCATGAAACTTCTCTCCGAATGCAATTCCGTTCCAGAGTGTTCTCTCTCTCTCTCTCTCTCTCTCTCTCTCTCTCTCTCTCTCTCTCTCTACATGTATAATATGCATGTGATGAGTTAAAATGTCAATTTTTCGTGATATTTTAAAAGAATTGGGAAGGCGAATTTTCTCCAAACGCCGGTGAGTCATGCCGCCTGAATGAAGTTATATAAGCCGATAGAATCGTATTGAAAGGAATCATTCATTTGCACATTCCAGTTTTGATAATCGCCTGCAAATTCCGGGACGCAGATAAATATAAACATGATAATCACAAAATTATCAGCCGTGTGATGTGATCTGTGAATGGGATGTGTTTTAAGTGCATGCATAGCAGGAAATAAAACAAGCAAGCCATGGAAGTGAAGGGAAACATGAAGACAAAACTAAATAGAATACTTACCATATTAGAGTAACGAGCAACCAAGATGCAATTACAAGGAACTTCAATATTGATGATCATCGCTCTATTGTTCTAGTGTCAGATGTTTGTTCTAACCGCATTTCTGGATCCTAACCTGGAATCTGCAAAGAAATCGTAAGATGTAAGAAGAAAAAGTCTGACTATATTATAAAACAATTAAATTCATGTCAAAGGCTTTTGAGATACAGAGAAAGATGACAATTGTATTTGTAGCGTTACTGCGTCTACTACCAAAACTTTCTTCCAGGTGCATTATTGCTTACAGTAAAATAATTTATATCCGCATGTTTGTCTGCGTAACTTTTTCCATCTACCTTAATCCCTATTCTAAAATTATCTATTCAAAGATCTATCACGGCTAGAGCTTAAGAAATGACCGACTGAATGCAGTCTTAAAATGTAATCAACAACTCTCGATGACTACCCACGCCCTTTTGTAGTTTGTTGTTCATATGAAGATTTACAAAGGTTAAAAATTTCAATATAGATAAATTTTTGTTTAGGTGGCTTTATGAAGGCACAGGCAGACCTATCTAATATACTGAGTGGCTATTAAGTGAGGCACTTTTATCATAAGATTCTCAAGTTTATGTTTTTCTGAGACTAGACACATTTCTTTTTTCCCCGAATTTTTTGGACGCGATGTAAAGTATTATGTAGAGCTTCAGTATCATTTTAAAAATAACTTTAGAATTTACATTATTCGGCCAGAGAGCGCATAAATTGTATTGTTGTTCTACAAAGAAATTATAAAAAAGTATACCTTAGTTTAACCAGACCACTGAGCTGATTAACAGCTCTCCTAGGGCTGGCCCGAATAAAATTTGCAAATGTTAACTTACTTTTCTTAAGGTACTGATTACAGAAACGGCTAAACCAATATTTAACCGTAATATCAATTTCTTAAATACTTGTTGTCATTGTTGGCTATTTCGGGCTCTTGACAGTTTTTTACAAAGCTTGAACTGTGATGTAGACTCAGAACATTCTACATGTCGTTTGGTGACGTAGTTTGCAAATAAACGAGATGGACGTGATTGCGTTAACGATAACTCTCGTTCTTAACCGCATCATGCGAGGAACCTCGACTGGCGTGAGTTCAGCAAGCACTTCAGCAAATCTAGTCCGCAGAGTCAGTAACATGGAAATTCGTTGGCTTCTCTGCTATATTCGTCTCACCGACGTAGGGCTCAAGAATGCCATGAACTCAAGGTTCTTTGCGGCGTCCCTTCGGCTCCTAGCTGCAGCCCCTTTCTTTACTTTTACTGTACCCCCTTTCATATTCTCTTTCTTTCATCTTACTTTTCACCACCTCCTAACAATTGTTTCATAATGCAACAGCGAGGTTTTCCTCCTGTTACACCTTTAAAAACCTCCTCTACTCTCAATTTTCCTTTTAGCGCTAAATCTTATATTCCAATTCCAGTTCCAACAACAACGCGCTCTCTCAGTAATGGATACGAATGATCTTTATTGACTGGCGCTTGTATCTAAATGCGTATCATTTAGTTTACTTATGGTTAAAGGTCAGATATAGAAGATTTATAAAGAGATAGAACAGAACTCACACAACGCATGTCAATGCACATCTCATTTTTCTGATAAAACGTTAAACCTGCTGATCTACTCTCCCTGCCTTGAGTTCGGATTAAAAGCTAATATTCCTTCAGCCGGTTATTTTAAGATATATCAAATATGACTCCGGTTTCAGATAATGTGATGTAAACAATGACACGGTATAATCAACAGTTTTGATTCAAGAAGCGTGGTTCAGTAAACACACACACACACAAGACGCTCGCGCATGTGGGTGTTTATGAGCGCTTGCGCTGGCGGGTCTTCCTTCTAAACCTTCCATCATTCAGCAGTTCTCTTCACCCAGCCAGACATAATTTATTAGTAGCTCATCGACAGATCGATAACATTCAGTATTCACTGCCTTATCCCATATGTCTCATTCTCTTTAAGCACATAAATAACAGCATTACAAACAGTGAGTCTTGATGTTCAAGCGTGGTGTATACTTATCTTGATATTAAAAACTAAAATTCTAGTGTGCTTCTGTAGCCCTAGTCTAGCCCCTACGTATACCTGTACTTGTAGACACACACACACACATAAATATATATATATATAATATATATATATATATATATATATATATATATATATATATATATATATATATATATATATATATATATATATATATATATATATATATATGTGTGTGTGTGTGTGTGTGTGTGTGTGTGTGTGTGTTACTAATGGTTTTTGTTACACATCTGTTTTACAACGCAACCATTAAAAGTGGTTACTAAAAGAAGATTAAAAGTTTGTTATTGTCTGTGTTATTTCTTCCGCATGATTGCTTATTATCTATTTTTAATATTCATGAATACACAAATTTAAAATTTTGAGGATAGATGCTGCCAACTATTAGAAATATTACTCAGAATCTTTACTTTAGAGCAAGGATTTTTTAAAAATAAAATTTATGTAGATTCCCGTGAACCATAGTCGTTATGAAATATGTAAATATTATGTTTTCATACGTTATGAACCAATAAATAGTAAATTACCACGGACACACACACACACACACAGAGAGAGAGAGAGAGAGAGAGAGAGAGAGAGAGAGAGAGAGAGAGAGAGAGAGAGAGAGAGAGAGAGAGAGAGAGAGCTGGTAAAAAATATTTTTGAAAATATATCAGAACGAAACTTGAAGTTTTTTTGGGCAACAAAGGTAAAAATTGTAGAGTAATGAGTATGACACTCTCTGCGCGGCGAATTTCCTGTCAAAAATGGTTTGGGCTCCCATATGCTGGATCCTTTATTTCACGGAATACGCAGAAAGAAAAAAAATAAATGAAAACTTTCTCGTGATCAACTTTGGCAAGAATTGACGCATCATATATTTTTTCACATCAGTATTTGATTATGTTCTATATTTCCAGATATATTTGCAGTTGTGTTTGATGGCAATAAAGCTTCTTTTCAGTTTATTTCTTCTTACTTAATTTTTTTTTAATCCAGGTGGCATTCTAATCTAATTATAGGCCCATAAGATTAATACTATCTTTCCCAGCAGGGTAAATAGAGTAAGGAAACTTACAAATATCAAATGAGAGAAAAGTTGTTTACTTTGGCATTAACTAGAACCTGTTGCATTGGAACCATAATTGGTATCAGGTAATGCGAATATCACTTCAGGATGGGTTGCCCACTAAAGGCATGTTTTTTCATACTGATATATTGCAATGAGCCGTCATCAGTAAAACACGTTGGGTCGTATTTTCAAGATGCGTAGGAGTACAAAGAAGTGTTTACAACTTCACAGATAGTCTGACCTTTACATTGCTCATAGCATATTCAGTAATTGCGTAGTTACCAGTGACGCCCACACTTACACAGCTGCATGGACACGCTTCAGGATACAGATGATAAAGCAAAACAATGAAATTCTTTGGCTGGTCTGTTTGACGACGCAGATCTTACTAAAAAAATTTGCTAAAGTTGAATTTGAAATTATTCAAGTAGAAAAGAAAACCTGATGGGCTAATAATGCAAATTACAACTATTACAACAATTCATGTATGCATACCCGCATCCACAAATAATTTGGCAAGTTTAACTACAAATTAGCATTTATCAATGGAACGATAGAAATACTTTTCAAAGACTGTAGTTTGAAATGCTTACATGCTTCTGCCGTTTCAGTCCACTCTTAGTATATGCATACTCAGTGTTTATAGTCCCCTTAAACTTCTGTTGTCTTACTCCATCAATATTTCATTTTCTTAAATTTTTAGATTATATAATCATATATGTATTTAAAGTTAGGGGTGGCTGCAAATCTCTCAGGTGACCTTTTAAGATTTTCTTTTTCCTCTCCTTCTTCTTTTGTGCTCTACCCCATTTTGACATTTCGTCCCCTACATTCGACGGGATAGTTTTTGAATTTTAGTGCCCTTTATCAGTAGCCTTTTGTTTCCATGTTGGTAAGAAAATATTGATTTTATCTGGCCTCTACCTATCTCTCAACGTGAATAGATGATAAAAGATTTAGAAAATCATGGGAAAGTGTGTACACACACACACACACACACACACACACACACACACATATATATATATATATATATATATATATATATATATATATATATATATATATATATATATATATATATATATATATATGCATATACATATAACATATATATATATATATATATATATATATATATATATATATATATATATATATATATATATATATATATATATATATATACATATATATGTGTGTGTGTGTGTGTGTGTGTGTGTGTGTGTGTGTGTGTGTGTGTGTATGTACTGATGTGTTGAAAAATATATGAACACAAGAGATATTAATAATTAAATGGCCAAACGCAACCAAGACAGATAGATAAATAGACTGATATAGATAGATGTAGACAGGCTAGAAATATTAAGCGAGTGCGACTACCTTTACTAGAGACTGAAAATATAAAACAAAATCATTTATTTACAATAGAAACCTAGAAAGTCTCTTAAGGGTACCCTGCGTTATCCAGTTCTTAAGTGCGCCGTTCCCAAAGCCTTCGCCTCTTCCCACTAACGTCATTTGTGTGTTTACAATTTCATTAGTTTAATTTCTCTCCTGACAGAAACAAAACTTTTGTTTCGTATATGGCCCATAAGAGATATCTTCATTGACCTTAAATATTTTTCTCCACATCTAATATGCCTTATGTTGTGAAAAACATAACAATAGATATGAATATATGTGCCGAATTTACAAAGGTTGGATTTATGTGCAGTTTTCTTTTGTTTTATCTCCTTCATTGCCTCAACTATTCGTAAAACCCATTAGGCAATTTTCCTTTGTTTGTTAATGATTTGACATTGATACTGAGCATCGTGGTCGTCGAGTCAATTGAGGATGATTTTGTTTCAGTTCTAGATACAGGAATTGATTCTAGGAAATATTAATAAAGAAACAAATTCATGTTTAACATAACAAGTAAAAAAAATGCGCTGAAGTTTCTTCGGAGCAATCGAGTTTTCTGTACAGTCGCTATAGCGTATAATTAAGGCCACAGATAATAGCTCCATCTTTCGGTGGTCTCGGTATAATGGTGTAAGAGCCGCGGCCCTTGAAACTTTAACCACTGCCCTGTGGTGGCCTATCCTATACCGTTGCCAGAAGCACTATTATGGCTAAATTTAACCTTAAATAAAATAAAAACTACCGAGGCTAGAGGGCTGCGATTTGGTATGCTTGATGAATGGAGGGTGGATGATCAACAAACCAAATTGCAGCCCTCTAGCCTCAGTAGTTTTCAAGATCTTCTGAGGTCGGACAGAAAAAGTGCGGACAGAAAAAAGTGCTGACGGACAGACAAAGCCGGCACAATAGTTTTCTTTTCAGAATATTAAAACCGAAGTAGGTGGGGATTATAACGAACTGTACATTAGTTCTTTCCTTATTCAAAGAAATAGAAACAATAGGAAAAGTTACATCTGCTTTTGAAGTTTTATTTACTATCCCATCGCAGCATTGCAAAATATCATGGCTCCGGTAATCTTCGTTTTGTGAAGGCTACAATTTTTCATAGGGTTTGAATTGCACGGTAAGGTAATCTCTTTGCTATCACCGATTCTCGCTATCAATAAAACTTCAAATTCTTTAGGCAGGTTTTCATTTTCGCTTCGACTGGGTATAATGCATTCTGTTACGCGCCCATTGCCAAGTCCATTTTCAACCCTATCGTGTTTCGTGTTTTTTCAGAGAGAGAGAGAGAGAGAGAGAGAGAGAGAGAGAGAGAGAGAGAGAGAGAGAGAGAGAGAGAGAGAGAGAGAGAGAATGAAGTAATTTTGCATAAAATAGCATACACATTCTCTTGATACACTAACATTCAAGATCCGTTTTTTGTTGAACTAAAACATCAGGAAAATATTCACAAACGAATAAAAATTTACCTTGAATTAATGGCAGTGATAATAACATCAATTAATGCATTTGCTCACATAGCTAGACTTTAAAGGTTTCGTTGTCAAACGAGCAGACGATACCAGCCTGAAAGGAAAAAGAAAACGTCATGGTATTAGATGGCGAAAAGTTAAAGTGAATAATTGCAAAATTTTCTTCTCTTTTATCATTTAATTCGGTTGCAGGGCGATAGGAAAGCTTGCATGCATAGCAAACTTTAGAATAAGAGAGACCATCAACCCATGTCACACAATTTGGCAGCTCTGCTATATTCCTTCTTTCTGTTCTTTTACTTGAATGGTTGAGGCATTTTTATCTGTTATATATGATCTGGGGGATATATTTAATTATGTTACATCGGATTACACCTATTGTAACCAAAGTCCTCTTCCTTGGTATAAGTCATAGCCTCTACCATTGCTTGCACAGGCCTGCTTTAGAACATCATGGGTTATTTTCAATGTCTTAATTTTTTATTAATTTACACATTCAGCCCTTTTCTTTCAAATTAGATATTTTCAGTTATCCTCTATTCTTCTTCTTCTTTGTTCTGTAATTTCCATTCATATAAATGATTTAAGAAGACTTGCCAACATCTTTTGCAAGCGCAAACGTAAACATTAAGTAAATGAAAAATAAAGTAAACAAGGAAAGAACAGTAGGAAATTCAGCACCTTGGAAGGAAATAATTGTTAAAAAATGCTTTTATTAAGTAATGCGACGAAATTCCCTATATTACTTGACTGAAATTCTTATCTGGTTTACTTCTGACGGTGATTCTAGCGAAAAAAATTTTGAAGTTAACGAATCAAAATTAAATCAAGAATCAAAGTGTTATATTTGTCATTAGCCAGTGAACGAAACAATAAAAGGTTCGGTAAAATCTTATGCTTGCTTTAAGCAGACACATAAATGATTTGGAATGAGTAAACGGAGTAAAGAGAGTAAAAGCTGAAAAGAAGTGCGCGCGGGCTTAATGGTACCATTATAAAATACAGTAGTAGAAAAGGACGAAGAAGAAGCAATAATACAGAAGTTTATCGTCCTCTGTTGCCAGTTGATACACAAGCGCGGCTTCATTTTAAGGAATAATAACAGTAGATCCTCCAAGAGTCGGGAAACTTCGGAAACTAAATTTGAGAAAGTTTTCCAGACCTTTTCCAAGTCTATCATCTTTTTTATCACGCTCGCCTTTTTTTTTTAATTCAATTTTTGCCTTTCTGTCTGCGTTGATTCATTTAGTAACTTTAAACTTTGAAAAAGAACACAGCTGTAAATAAAATTCGAGGGAACTGACAATGTCCTTTAAAAAAAAATAACTATATTCTATTAGTAAAGTTTCCTGCCGTTCAGTAACAAATTCTAATCTCTTAGTTATGTATATCCATATATCTTCAACATTTCAGAATGACTATGGAAATATACATGTCTACAAGTCCATTTTTAACCGTTGCAAAAAAAAAAAAACTACAAGATCTTTCTATAGACTTCAGTTACTAAAACTGGAGGCCAAAGTGTAGGTCCTAAATCTAACCTCATCAGAGCCCCTTCTATATAGAGCAGTGGTTCTTAACCTTTTTATTATCACGCCCCCTTTAAGAGTTGTCCTTCCCTCCACCCCCCCCCCTTGCATCTATGAGTAAAATTCCCTCCAAGATTTAAAGGAAATAAAAAAAAGAGAGAGAGAAGGGGTTTCGAGGGATAGTGAGGGAGGTAAATAATTACGAAACACGGAAAGCCCAACAAGTGTAACTAGAGTAGACTGTAGGAAACTAACGTTATAAGGCGATACTTTAGCATTTTTTCATAAACTTCTGAATATTAGTTCCTCACTCTTGTTAAGAGAATAACGAATATAGTTAGAGAATTTGTAATTTTTCCCTAGGGCTCGTGCCTCCCCTGGAAATTGCTGACGCCCCCCAGGTTGAGAACCACTGATATAGAGGTAACGTTCAGAGACTTTTAAAAGGTTCCCTTCCATTTCCGCACCTTATAAAAGGTCAGAGATTGAAACCTCACAAATTCATAAATCCAATTGCAAACGAAAGGTTCCTCCTGCTCTATGGCAGACGTAATTATCTTCAAATTCTTGGATAAGAGATGTGTTATTTTCAGTCTTACAGAAGAGGAGAATAAAAATGGCGATGTGAAAATTGCTCACTACTAACGTCCTATTTAGTGAACAAGGCTAAAACATACGCACTTACATACTATATAAAAACAAGTAAATAATGCGCCGAAGTTTTTTCGGCTCAGTAGAGTTTTCTGTACAGCGTATAATGCTGTATGAAACTCTCAGCCACGGCCCACGGAACTCTCAGCCGGCCGTGGTGACCTTTGTTGTTGCGTTGCCAGACGTACGAACATGACTAATTTTAACCTTAAATAAAATAAAAACTACTGATGCTAGAGTGCTGCAATTTGGTATGTTTGATGACTGGAGGGTGGGTGATCACATACCAGTTTGCAGCCCTCTAGCCTCAGTAGTTTTTAAAATCTGAGGTCGGACTGAAAAACTGCGGACAGACAAAGCCATCTCAATAGTTTTCTTTTACGGAAAGCTAAAATTACCTAATTGTAATCTTCATCAAAACTGAAAAGGAAAAATTGCACAAAAATCTTCATTTAAATGCAACGTAAACGTTGATTCCACGAGAGAATTCGAACGCACAGGACAAGACTATTCATTTACAAAATAAAACCTGCCATTTAATGCAGTTAGGAAGATTATACGCAAAAAAAAAGAGTACAAAGCAATCATATATGAAATGAATCAACACGACTAGCGCATATGACACCAACCGTCAAAATTAATTAAGGTTTGTTTAAAGACCGTGTAGGACCCCAACACCATTGGCAGAGTTGATGGCTTCTCCCTGTCCCTGTCAGTAATTACGACAAGGGAGGACAGTGGAAGTGGCTGATCCCGGATCATGAATAATCTTCGAAAACTCTTTCTGTTTCGTTTATGAATTTGCAGGATACGTACAGCACAATCAAGCAAATAAGCAATATATATATATATATATATATATATATATATATATATATATATATATATATATATATATATATATATATATATATACACACACACACACACACACATATATATATATATATATATATATATATATATATATATATATATATATATATATATATATATGTATGTATGTATGTATGTATGTATGTTTGTATATAAGTGTGTATGTGTCTCGGAAGAGTAATGCCTACTTTATTCTCAGAAATACTGCATAGTCATCTGCTGGCTGTAGCCATGCTTAAAATACATGTGCACCTAATGTGTTTCATTTGAGATGCAGAATTAGGCATTTTTGAATAGAGTAATAAACTTACAATTACATAACACTTGCGCTAAATTTAATATATACTTTCAATTCCCAAATATGTTTGGCAGTTTTACCTGAATTTTTGTGTTTTAGTAATATCATTAATGAGCGCAAAATCATTTTTAAGTACAACGGATTTCATTATATTTCTTTAAAAAGTAGGGCCTACCAGTTATGGATTAAAATTTATTCATAGCAGCTCTTGCTAATCATTGCCACAGTGACCATCAGAATCATCTTCATATTCATTATTCAAAGTTAATAGTATTAATTAATCTATTATAATATGCTCCCATGCACATATATTTCAGGTGCAAAATTTAAAATGAGTTTAAATGATTCCTTACGTATAAAAGTGAAGAAGCTAACCGCTTCCTTTGTATACTAAACAGAGTGATACATATAGAAAACTAAAGCTATGAATAATTGAATTTCTGTAAGGAACATCCAGTACTATTGGATGCAGCAGGCCCCATTGCAGTATCGTCAGTCAAGGACGATGCACTTTATCTTATGTGCAAAACTCTGGATGGTGCTTTCAGGGCTTTGGCATGCTTAATATTTTACGCCGAGGAAAGTTTTCTATAAAGTTCATTCAACAAATTTCTTTTCTTCAGTTTCTCTTCTTGCAGTTTTTTTTTTTTTTTTTTTTTTTTTTTTTTAGTGATTTAACTTTCGGACGTATCCTCTGGTTTAGGAAGTTATCCCCTTTTTCCTTCTCTGCTCCTACATCTTTACGTCTGTCTCGCTTCCGGAACGACCACTGGGTACGTGCGAAATCGAATTCATTAACTTATAAATTTAGAAGTTTACGACTGCAAGATTTTGCCTGGTGGACTCTACGTCCTTTAAAATTTGATTTCTCTTGAGAGTGCGCGTGCCAAGAAGAGAGGAGAGGAAGAATTTTTTTTTTTTTAATTTATCGTCTGCCAATTCTTCTTATTCCAAAGAGGAAAGTGACTACTTGCATTTATTTTGCGTTTACGCATTCTCGTAGACACACAGGTCGCTATTTAATTGCATTATCTATCATAGGAAGAGTTACTGTTCGAACATGTCTTATTTGTATTTGCTAATAGTAGCATAAATTGCTTAGGCCTTTGAGCACAGACTTAACCTATATATACATGAATATTTCTTTGAGCGGTGCAGTTTTTAAGGAAACACATTTTTGTTTCTCACAGTACTGTGCTTTGTTTAAATTTAATTGTCGACAAATATTTAAAACCTATCTCATGTGCTAATAATATCGGACAGTATTAATTCTAATCTCAGTAGGTATAAAATATACAACAAATAAATTTAATTTGAAATGAGTTCACAGTAACCTTTTGTTTAGAGAGTTATATAATCGAATTCATACAAAGAATTTTAACAAAAATAAAACAAAAGTATTAAAGACGATAAGAAAGGATGTACACTGAAGGGCGGCTCGTTGGAGTTATACATCCCAATTTCCTATCGTTCGAGGTACCATATGATCTGGAGCACATAGCCACAAGGGAAAACTAAATTTAGAAAGGGACTCAGCGTAAGCAGATTTAGTTCAGACGGATTAAGGATCACCAAGAATACCTAAGGGAAGGATTAACTCGCCAGTGAAATCAGAATGACGTGCTGAGAGAGAGAGAGAGAGAGAGAGAGAGAGAGAGAGAGAGAGAGAGAGAGAGAGAGAGAGAGAGAGAGAGGCTACATTTTTTTCATTTACTTTACTGTTATTTTTCTGTTTCTCTCTCTACTAACAATGAAAAATCAAAGTCATAAAAAAAAGTATGCAGAGGAGGAGAGATACTAAATTTTGTACGATAATGATCATACACAAACACATATGTGACTGTGTGTGAGTGTGTGTACGTGTGTGTTTGTGTGTAAGTATAGTGAACATGATACGTTTAATATTATACTGAAACTTAATAACTAAACGGAACATTCTGGGAACCAAGGGCGACATAAAAATCTTTTATCTAGCACTCACTTATCCACACATCATTATGCAAACCTCATGAGAATAGCTGTAATTGCGTGCCGAGTATCTAATTACCTAATCTGAAGCGTCTGGGTAGATTATTATCAGCTTAGCTAGTCAGTGTTTTTCTACATTGTTTTCATAAGATAAAGACTGGTTAAATTTCATAATATTTGTAGAGCTTTAGCAACTTTGGCGTATCACAAAGCTATCTAAAAGAATGTAAGTTACACAGATAAAAACAAGGAATATATTAGATAATGCACTCAGAGCGCGCAAACCTCCGCTAGCATTAAACTTCATTGAATACATATGTTTACTGACCAGACATAGTTAGTGGTTTGAATTCAAATAAATATTAATCTTTGAAAAAAGGCATAACCTAAAGCCAAACGTCTTGGCAGAAGATATCATTAGAATTTGTAGGCTAACCTTCCGGCAATAATGCAAAGGATTTCAGTTCCTGATGCTAGGATTATTTCAAACTATAATAGGCAATCCAAAAATACCAGGTCCCTTATCTATAAAATTTACATCCCTATGTCTCCAAAAATGTAATCAATCATTGCCAGCCATAGGGCACACATTCACAAGTTATAGGCTATTTTATAAACTTTCTAACATACAGCAGTTAAACAAACCAACAATAACACAAACTGAAACTAAAAGCAGCCCCCTCGGCGTTGATACGAAACAATTTTTTTTTATTTTATTTGCCATTATTTCATGGCTCATGTCCTATTTATTCTTTCATATGATATTCTTTGAAGGATCATATACATTGCTGAACAGCCCCTTTATTCGCTACATGTCAACATGATTTGCATTCATTCATTCTATTTCCTCACAGCCACGCAAACCTTATCTTTCCCTCTCTATCTCGTCCTGTTTGCCTGTCTGTTTGTCTGGTCTCAGGGCACAAAAGCAGTAGCGCGTTCAACACATAAACTGAATGATGATCGTTCGATCCCAGTAAAGGACGATGTACTAATGGTATGGTTGTGTACCGTTTTAAAAACCCGCTGTGGCTCTATTGACCTGAGCGGTGAAGTAGTTATCTGATTGTTCTTCCTCTCTTTCCTTCCTAAACACTTTTTATACAATCTATCCATCTTATGATTCAAAGGGCGAAGGAGAAGGAAAGACAGGATCTAAGTCCTATAAGAGTTTCAGTATCAAATATGATATAAACTTCGAGGAATTGTCTCGAGTTGGGTCATACTTACGGCTCCTTTCTCGCCATTCCTAAACCTCTCGATACGATTTTGAGAAAGTTTCTATTGCCTCTTCAAGTTTCTGTTTCAACTATCTGGTTTCATGATGCTGCTTTTTCATTAACGGTTACCAGTGCTTTGGGACTGACAATAATTTGATATATTGTATAACTTAAATATCTTATCGAATTCTAGAGGGAAACATCGTAATCACGATAGGTTAAGTATAATAAAATTATTGCAAATGTCTAAGACTTTTCTTGTTAATCTTATTTTTTTTGACATATCGTCTTTTATCAATGGTTTTCTTTGCCATTACTGACAATAACAACTGTAAGATATGGGGAAAATTGCTATTTAGATTTATGAAAGTACACACTTTTTCAGAATTACATGAAACGTAATAGAAAACTCATGAAAAGGAAACAGCTACTTTTCACGACAATACACGAGGAGCACCCCGTTATCCTCATACAAGAGGCTTCCCTCTCTTTATACCAGACAGCAAAGAGGAGACACAAATAAGAAGTTCCCTTGAGACGAGGATTTCCGTTTAACTTACTTCATAAATCCCTGACTTCCCTTCAAGCTCCTTCCCTGCCATTTGACAGACCCTCACTCGCTTTCTTACGTGACGCCAGTTACATTTATTTTTTTTATTCAGTGATTCTTCAAGGACCAGCTCTATGATTTAGTGTGTCCAAAAGGCGATAAGAGGAGAAGAGCGGTTTTGTTGGTTAACATTAATTTCAAGAAGTGGACTTCATAACAGATATACAGTGTATATATATATATATATATATATATATATATATATATATATATATATATATATATATATATATATACACATACATACATACATACATACATCCATACATACATACATATACTGTATATACATAACAAGAAGGACTCACACCAAATATGCAAGGTCGACGTTTCCGACGAGAAAACCCTTTATTTCCTTGAGGAGGGATGAAACACTCAAGTATGAACGAGGGTACAAAATCTGGCCACTTACTATACAGTGAAAAGGTTACAGCACCCGAATAAAGGAAATACAGTAACGCGCACAGTAGACAAAATTTGTGGAGTAACTGGGATACCTACCAATAAACATCAAAGGCTTGGATAAACCAAAAGAAAAACTAAGAAGAGGGCGACAGTGTCACTTTAAATGGATTACAGCTATGAAGTGGAGGCGGTCACCACTAGCATTTATAGTGACAAACTTACTCTCTTGAAAAGGACGTACACCTCAATGGATGGGATATACTTTAGTATTTAAACCTTTTCATGAACTGATGCTCATTTACTGTTAATTTATCCCTAAGCATTTTTTGCCAGAAATGCCCTCGACCATTTCATTTCCTCTCTCCCTCTCTCTCATAACGTGATATCCACACGCTATATTTTCCCTTCACCAATATCTATGTTGTTGAGCTGGCTTTAATTGTATCGTTTGTTGTAAGCACTATTTCGTATTAGCAAAGACGACCCGAATCCAATCCCCGTCAGTCTAAATTGATTTGCATAAAGTTGGAAAAACGCTGCCATTCCCTGACGATAAAAATGCCGACAAAATTCTCCGGGACTCTTGTTTACCGTCTCCCGGCGTTGATGGCGCGGTTAGACTCGGGAAGTCACCGCTGGTATTTATATTTCTTGAAATTCTTTTGAAGTCCGAGGCATTAGGTATTCAAAACCAGTTATCAACTTCGGATTTTCCCCCAAAATGCACCCTGATCCTATCAAAGTGGGGAAAGGTTCAGAAACTGCCAAGTTTTCCTGCTTTTTCCTCAACTGGCTCTGAGTGTACAGAAACCATTTTTTCTGTTCGTTGTTCCCTTTGCTTTACATGAGAAAGAAGCAGACCCCCTTCATGAAAGGAAATTATAGAGAAAATACTTATAATCAGTTGATGAATACCTTACAGCCCTGTGGTACCTGACTTCAGTGGTCCAGATGTTAAACGTAAGAAGGCGAGTGGTATGTAGCTTTTTGACACCTTAATTGAAAATTAATGGTTCTTGGATCAAACGCATATTTCACAGCCTGTGCCTAGTTATGGTGTAAATATAGTTTTTATATAATTTTGTTAGTTTTCTGTCATTTCCTTAGCGAGTTTGTTACCAGGATGTAACCGAAAAAAATCTTTGTATTTAATTTTATAGCTGTGAATTCAATTGACAAATGATTTTCCAAATATCATGATGCCTTTCCCTACAGTCAATAACCTTACTTCACATACAATACATAATGTGCCCTTATTACAACAACCCTTGCTCCGGTTGACTTATGGTTACTTTAAATCTTTATTCATTCTGGCGGCTTGATTATTTAATCTGTTCCGTAACTCAGATCTTCCCTTACTACTTCAAAGCAGCCAGCACTTAATATTTCTGAAATTCATCGACTCTCTCTCTCTCTCTCTCTCTCTCTCTCTCTCTCTCGTCTATTGTGGGTTAGTTTAAAAATTAGTATATTTGTTATAAGAAGGTATTTCATCAGAAATTCCTCCTGGTGTTTGGTTATAAGGACTGTGTTTGGAACTCAGTCAGAGTTTGGTTATGACATCTTCAGTTTCTCCATGGCTGTAGAATAAGACTGTTTTCGGAAGATCAGACCAATGTTCTGCAGGATTTCAGACAAACTCCATAGTGGTTTTTCTTGTATTTCGTATAAAGACTTATTTACAAAATAATACAATTGGTCTGCACAGGATGATCTCCCATGTCGATCTAATATCTAAGCTGTCACACTTTTACATAGCAAGACTAAGATGCACACACACGAACAAACATATGACCTCGTTCCCAAGGACTTCCCACGGCTACGTGACTTTGCCTCCAGCTCTGAGCAAAAGGAGAACGCTGAGTTTATGCAAACGCATGCTAATGTATGATGACGCACTGTCTTAAAGCACTACACAGGTACTTATTGATGACGTCTGCGTCTGGTTTGACCAAACGGAGATTTCACAATAGCCTTCCTTTCATGATCAGTACAGATATACATTTTGGGAATTATCTTAGATTTACTAAGAAACGTAGTTTATTTAAATGTGGCATAAATGAAATATGACATATTTAGATGTCAGTTACTTTAGGAATTTTATCTGAAATCGTTGTTCACATAATCAGACTTGAATTATGACCAATAAAGCTAGGAATTTATAGTTTTCTTTTCGTCTGTGACAAATATGTGCGCAACATTCCTGTTGAATTGAATTCTGAAAATTTCCATTGTCACACCTGAACGGAATGAATCCACGGTAAATCATGGGCTTTTTAAGTCCCTAAACAAACGAATCTACATTGTAACAGAGCCCGAACAATCGCAAAGTCCGTATTTTCATTCCATATCCCTTGTATGCCTTCTAAATGCGCTGTGCAATGCAATAGCTTGAAAATGGAATATGGTTGGCCTTCAGAATTCTCGATGAATATACAATTTACTGCTATCTAATTTTTCCTGTATCTAACGACATTAAAAATAGTATTCTGTGTTTGCATATCTCGATGTTGGAATGTTATTTAAAATTGTCTATTGTTAGTCAACTAATATCTTAAGAAATTTCAAGGAGGCAATAATAATAATAATAATAATAATAATAATAATAATAATAATAATAATAATAATAATAATAATAATAATAATGCTAACAGCGGCACAAGATCAGGCCCTAAGAACCAGATAAGTTCAAAGAACAATAGATGGAAATAACATCTCACCCTATGTAGGAAGTGCAATATGAAAGACGAGACCATAAACCACATAGCAAGCGAATGTCCGGTGCTTGCACAGAACCAATACAAAAAGAGGCATGATTCAGCTGCAAAAGCCCTCCACTGGAGCCTGTGCAAGAAACACCAGCTAGCTTGCAGTAATAAGTGGTACGAACCTGAGGGACTGATAGAAAACGATCAGGCAAAGATCCTCTGGGACTATGGTTTAAGAACAGATAGGGTGATACTTGCCAGTAGACCAGACGTGAAGTTGATTGACAAAATCAAGAAGAAAGTATCACTCATTGATGTCGCAATACCATGGGACACCAGACCAGAGAAGATGAGAAAGAAAGAGAAAAAACTGATTTCAAGACCTGAAAATCGATAAAGAAGGATATGGAATATGCCAGTGGAAATTGTGCCCATAATCATAGGAACACTAGGCACGATCCCAAGATCTCTGAAAAGGAATCTAGAAAAACTAGATGCCGAAGAAGCTCCAGGACTCATGCACAAAAGTGTGCTACTAGAAACAGAGCACATAGTGAGAAAAGTGATGACTGTGTTAGACAAATAATAATAATAATAATAATAATAATAATAATAATAATAATAATAATAATAATAATAATAATAATAATAATCACGCTGTGGACTCATAGTCTTAAACTTTCATATACGATTTATGGTTAACATTTCTTACTTTTGTAAATGATTTTTAAATGAAGAGTTTTCGTTAAATGGAATGTGATCGAATGATTTAAAAAAACCACCAAGTCAGCTAGGATGATTTCTTTTATCAAAATTAATTTGGATGTAGACGGCTGTAACAGATTGTTTTAACTTCCATGCAGGAGCTACAGCAATCTGAGACCTATTCTTAACTCTTTATTGGTGTTCAGTAGTCTTTCATTTACCTGTTAAATGAAAAAAAAGGAGATTGTTGCACACCATCAGAGGACTACGCCCAGCCTATGTAGAGCAGTTTCTCATTAATTGAAATAAAATAAAACTAAAAAAAAAATTATGCATGCTTTAATGAAGTGAAAGAAGAATAAACTATTTACCCTCAGAGCAGCAGATTTTACACACACACATATATATATTTGTGTGTGTGTATGTGCGTGTGTGCAAACACACTCACACGCGCGCGCACACACACACACACACACACATATATATATATATATATATATATATATATATATATATATATATATATATATATATATATATATATATATATATATATATATATATATATATATATATATATATATATATATATACGAGTATATATATATATATATATATATATATATATATATATATACGAGTATATATATATATATATATATATATATATATATATATATATATATATATACGAGTATATATATATATATATATATATATATATATATATATATATATATATATATATATATATATATATATATATATATATATATACATATGTGTGTGTGTGTTTCTGGGGAAAGGCCACTCTTTAATATAAAAGCAACTTGAGATCTCATCCTCTGAACCTTTTTAATATTCCTCACGAAAATCGTATCCAAGTTATCTCACTGATGGAGGAGGACGGAGTACAATAAACAAGCAGTATCTTTGCCGATGAATTTCGCGGAGGTCTTCCATCATGGAGATAACTTTGGGACGGCCTTCTTAAGGAATATTGAAAATGGTGTAGAGGACACAGACAATTTGCTCATATGAAATTAATCTTGGTTGTTTTATACATCTGAATATATATATATATATATATATATATATATATATATATATATATATATATATATATATATATATATATATATATATATATATATATATATATATATATATATATGGAGACAATGTTCTCATAGATAGTCATTGCTCTCTGTCTGTGGATTTGTGTGCCAGAGAGAGAGAGAGAGAGAGAGAGAGAGAGAGAGAGTCTTCACTATTTGCTGTTAAATGAGTGCGTACTTGGTTATATGAATACATGTTTGAATTTGGCAAGAAGAGAGTCACAAGAAAAGAAAGAGTAAATGGAAACGTTGTTTGTGGGTTGGGTTTGTTTGATGACAACAAATAAAGGTGCTTGTGAGTTTATATGTATTAGTACCTTCTTACAACAAGGTCACATATGGGCAAAAAGTGATGAGTGTTAAATGTGCAGCGAACTTTTTGTCGCAAACAAATAAACCAAACTTTAAGCTAAAACTTCAAAGAATCCTACTGTATTTTACGACAACCCCTGTTATACTACGCAAAATTAGGTGTGTATGCTTGTGTTCACTCATAGAGTGAATACGCAAGACGTCTGCATTTTTCGGAAACAATGAAAATTTGTTAGAATACTTGATTCCTTGGAGACACTTAAACACTTATGCTATGCGGTGTTAATTTAAATTTCTGCAAGGTACGAGAGACACACTAACACAATCAAACACACACGTACGTATACACATACACACACGCACACGCGTACAGAATGCAACTCTAACAAACAATAATTTAAAAACTGTATGCTTGCGCAGCCTCCACTGAAAACAAAAGCATTTGATAACGTCGAATTTCAAGAGGAGGGGAGAGTTTGTCTCCTGAGAAGGGCATCAAAGGAACGCTTGAATAGAGAAGTCACCGGCCCTGCTTTCATCTGGATAGAGCATATAATGCGCTTCCTTGTTAAGTCATTTTCTTTGTTTTGGTCAGTTTCTTTTTCCCCTCTTTCTTTTATTTTTCAAAAGAATAAACCATATTTATCGTTCTTTGTTTTTTGAGTTCCGAACATTTACATTGCTTAAACAAAAGCAGAAGCAGTGGGGCTTAGGATTGTTTTGATTAATTGTGTGGATTGCTTTAATTATTCCTATAAACCAAATTATTATCTATGTAGCATCTTCCTCTCCTTTCACGACAGAGAGCTGTCTGGTAAAACATCGAGAAGAGTGACGCCCGTGACCAGGTGGCTTATCATTTATGAACCTCGTTCAGAAGCAGCGTCGAGAGCGCCGCTCTTCACCGAGTCACTGCTTCACAAATTTACGTTCCCAAGTTAGAGTTCCTCAGGGTGCATTAGAAGGATTGGATCATCTGCCTTTAAGATCAAAATCTAAAGGCTGTTTCTGCAAGTTGAGATACCTCATCATTATTAGAGCCAGGTTGGTTTCTATCTTTTAACGGTTTAAAAATGGCTTTAGTACGAAAGG
>JANJGK010000013.1:8065091-8080091 GCA_039081455.1 Macrobrachium rosenbergii | reverse complement strand
GTAAAGTTTTCCAGTCCACGCTGTATTCCTATTATTTAAAAAATTATACCACTTGGATGGAATAAACTTAATCTTCGTATAAATCTCATAAAATCTTCTCTTTTCCTTCTAAAGCACATGTCACAGTTGATAAATTCCCGCATTGTTTTCTTTAAGATAAGTTTCTTTTCTGTTCAACACACTTGAGTGACGGTCGTTGAATGTTGCAAAATGTGCCCCCTCCGATACATCATTTCTTCGATGACGAGGGATGTCAAGTTAGTTGGCATTTGATATGAAATTGAAAGGAAAGCGAAGCAATGTAAATTTTTTTCTTACAAATCATTATTTTTACTGAAAATTCATGTCAATTTTTTTACTGATTTTTATGATCTTGAAATACATTCACTACCATGGACATTGCAGTCAAATAATCATGGGACCATGGGATACCACACACCAGATTTCAAGGAGAACCCGTAAATATTTAAACACTTATAAGAATAATAATGATCCAGAAAAAAAACCAGTAAACTTCATCAAAGTGATAGTGAAGTTAAATGATAATATCGTAAACAACATGCTAACTTCTCGGTTTACTCATATTTCAGAGCATTGTAATATTTCAAAAGCTATTTTCCTGCATATCTTTTGCCTCTCGCAAACTGCATTCTAGTTTATGACGAAGATAAAGAGGAGAGCACGAAACCCTTGCATAATGAAGACCAGACGCGCCCTAAAGGAAGATCAAGAGCAGCTTCATGTCAATGCGTAATTACGCTGTAATCCATGAATAAATACAATTACAGTGAGAGGCAGATTTTTACGTTCATTCCTCTTTTCAGTGATAGACTTTTTCGTTTTAAAATTTGAGATTAACGACTTTTTTTTACTCTCTTTGATACTGAATAAGAATGTAAGTCATTTAATGCTGGATGATCAAAGTAATTTTATCAAAAGACGATTCGGTGAAGCGTTAATGTCACATAATAAAAGTTAGTCATTTCCACAGAATATAATTTTGAGTTATAGATATTCTCAAAGTGCCAATTTTCGTCCGTGTTAACACTATTCAAGATACTATCAATAAGTATTCAGAATAGGAATTCAGCTTTTGTTTAGAAATCACAAAACGATATTGTTATGCTTTACCTTTTACACACGAAAATAAATGCAAATACTCCTATTCGAGCGACTTGCAATTTATGGTTACATTGCCATTTTTCGTGAAACATACACATTTATGTAGACTGAGAGAGAGAGAGGTTCTTCTCACAATATTCTTAAGAAAAAGTGTTAGTCTAGCAAATACTAAACATGAGGAAAGAAATATTGCATCGAAAATTGGCTCAGAATTTATGGTGTTCCTGATTCTATTTGCTCTGTTAAAAGCTAACTCGCCTATTGTATTCCCATATGTACAATTTTGGAAATTCCCATGTATACAATTTTGTTTTAAATTTGATTTACGTCGACATCAGCGTCAACTAAATTATACATTTCTGAAACTGGTAATTATAAAAGCAAATAATATAATACATATTAATTGAAGGAAGTAAACACATTTCTAAATCTCTTTAGATATGACTTTATACGCACGTAAGACTGAATTCCACGGAAATGAAGAAGAAAAGCAATTGTAACACGAAAATCTCATGAAATGGAAAAGTGAAGGGAGATGGGTGCCATGGGAGTACTTTTTGCTGAAGGCAGGGGTGGGGGTGGGTGTGTCACCTGTACAATACAGGCGTCGTCTTGAACTGTTCAGAAAAACAAACTGATTGTCAGAGAAACACTGTAACCGAGCTAAGAGACATATCCTCAGGATTGTTTTTTCTATTTTGTAAGGAATGAAGTCTCTCTCTCTCTCTCTAGATTGATTCTAGCTCGATTGGTAGTTATTAGATCCTAACTCAGACACAAAATAAAGAACGATTGAAAAAAAAATCGTTCTTCACTCAGAAAAAAGTAACATAAAACAAAGAATGAAACTCAATGATCCCCTAATTAAAAATAAACTGTATAATAGATTATGATCATAAAGAAAATTTACTCACACACTAGCGCCGTCATTCCCTAATACATGAAATACGAAGTAAAAAATTTCAGGAAGTAAATAAAGACCTAAACTAAGACGTCTTTTGCCAAGTTCATGAAAACTTCACGTTCCTCGATGGAGGGGTTTCTCAATATTCACTATTCTCCTTTCTGGCTCAGTTCCTATCATCATAGATAACTTGGCACTATTAGGATGAATGAGTTTTGTTATACCGCATATATACATATATATATATGTGTGTGGTATATATATATATATATATAATATATATATATATATATATATATATATATATATATATATATATATATATATATATATATGGTGTGTGTGTGTGTGTGTGTGTGTGTGTGTGTGTAGTATGAGCGCGCGTGTGTGAATGTGTTTGTTAGTTTCACTTATAAATCATGATGAAAGTGAATGCGTGTTTTAAAAATTAAACAAAGAAGTGAAAACTGATTTTAAATTTATATTAATGTAGAATAAAATCATCAAGTCGTTTATGTAATGGGAAAATCAGTTGTAATGGTCTTAAAACACGTTTGCAAATAACAGCACATATGACAGTGAGAGAGAATAAATTACAATATTTCCGAACCATCTTAAAATTAAATGACTCGATCTTAAAGTTAACAGAGTGGTGCAACATATTGGACTTTAAGGAGAAATACAGGGTTAGTAGCATTACTGAAGACGTTATATGGCCCTCGTGAAGAGAGAGAGAGAGAGAGAGAGAGAGAGAGAGAGAGAGAGAGAGAGAGAGAGAGAGAGAGAGTACCAATAATATGCACTTCAATTTACGTTAGTTAGATGTAACATTCAAAACGACGTAATATTTTTCTAATGAGAGTAGAGGTGAATGAGTACCAGTTCTTTCATTCAAGAATAAAAGAATTCAACTTGCTGCAGAAAATGTTAAAGTAGTTCCGAAGTGGAATATTGATGCGGAAACACCATACGGTAACAAACAACGGCCAAACAACACGAAACGACAGTGACCGAGTGAAAAATATTTTCTCGAACCGAAGATGGAATCCGACTTGTTTTTCCCCTTTCCACGAAGCTTGAGTTTCCCGCAGCGAGGAGTCTGCAACAGATATAGGAATCTCTAAGGGTCTGGATCAGGTGACGGATTGCACGAGTCATCTTCTTCTTTTGTTTATAATCCAGGCTATTCGACCACTTCTTGACAAAAGATGTTTTGCAACTTTTCACTGAAATGCTTAAGTTAATTAGCTTTATATGTAGCTATAGGAAGCATAAGTTACAGAACAGATGTCTTATTCCACTTCTACTTATAAGAAAGGGTATTCATTTCTGCAGTCCAATATTCTGTTATTTTTGTTGTTGCCAAACTAACCATCCCTGAGTTCGTGAGACATTCGTCCCCAGGAGTAGGGGTATTTGTGCTTACCACGCTGAAGAATCTTACACACACCCGCGCGCGTGCACACACACACACACACACACACACACACACACACACACACACACACACACATATATATATATATATATATATATATATATATATATATATATATATATATATATATATATATATATATATATATATATATATATATATATATATATATATAAACAGGATAGTACACACTTACGTGGTTATTCCATTAAATCATGCATTGGAAAAGTTTTCACCTGGAAGGGCAGACGGAGCCTCGTTTCCTGTTTCCATTCTAACAAAGCTCCTCATAGTCGATGATGGAGAATTCTCTTCCTTTCTCAGCCCGAAGCCCAATGCCCAGGAAATTTCATACAATAATTCTCGACCTCTGTCTAATATCGGGAACGATTCCTACTGGGAACGGTTACGAGGCCCGCAAGACCAACTGGGTTTTGTAGCCTCCATTCCATTTCCTTTCTTTATTGGTTCAGCGTCTAGTGACGTGGCGAGAAATAATTTTTAAAACAAAGTTTTATAATATATATGAATTTTGTAAATGTGATCCGACCTGCATTAAAATTTATATTCAAATTAACTTGACTTTATACCAAATGAAGGTTATAGATAATTAGGATATGGTTTTAAGTGAATTAATCTTAATTGGACGATTTCCTTTTTACGAGTGATTGCTCTTGCCAACATAATTCTGACGGACAGCATAAACCTAATGTGGTACTTTTCATTATTCAAATAACAGTTTAATCTAAATATATAGATTAATTACTACTGATTAGGAAAATATTATTTTGCATACGGAATATGTACATAGATTATGTTCTCTATTAAATGACGTACTAGAATAATGAAAACAACATAATTCTCAAAATTTCCCTTTCAAGCAGAGTCGACGTCATATCAGAAGGATCATTAAGTTACCCCTCTCGATTCCCCTTCTGTTCCGCCTGATCGGGAAAGAGAAGGCAACGTCCCTGACAGGTGTCGCTGTTGCAAGAGAAAAGTCTTTTCAATTAACGTCAAGGGATTAATTCCCCGTGACAGCCATGAGGCAATTTCTATCATTTAATTTTTCATGATGCTTCTGGCGTAAGGAGAATGTAGGAAGAGAGAAGAACGGAAAGATAACATCTGTACTGACACCTGGCCAAGGAAGTGGAAAGAGTGATTATATTGACTATGATTTATCTGGCGTGTTTAATCTCCAGAAAATGCCATCAAAGCAAAGGAACTAGCAACAACTTTAAAGCAGGCTCCAGAATAGAATCATTGACTAATGAGAAAAGGTAGTGCACTTTTGAACTGGGAAAAGTTGCACAAATCAAGAAGAATGTTAACGGTCAGACATTTGGTAATACAAATGACCCATACAAAGGTAAACCTTTGTATCATTAGTTTTATAGCACTACTTAACTTAGTGCTGCATGAATATTCAAATGAATTTTTATAAATTTAAAAAAAATTATAAAATGTTTCATTTCTTCAGAGCATCGGTGAGATATAATTAAATTTATTCAGTTGAAAAATTCAGAAAAAACACGCGAAATAAAAAATTGCTGAAACTTATTTAGACGAGCATTGCCGAAGTCGGGTTAAAAAAAATCTATCACCGAATCATAATAATATTAATAAAAAAGAACATAATTGTATATAATATATGTAATATTTGTATGAAAACAGTCTAACAATCTGAGTCAACAGTTTGCTTTTTATTTCTAGAACAAGATTTCTCCTAAAGAACAACAAAACAAATCTCACTTCCGTGAAGTAAAATCTCCCCATCTTTCGCGCCGGCAATGCATCGCCCGGGAATGATCTCGGCTTCAGATGTCTGACGCTTATGTAAGTCGAGTTTTACGAAAACAGGGAGAGTTAAATCTGCTCTTTCTCCTTCACGAGATAGAGAGGAACAGGTACAATGCTTCAATTCAGATATTTCTTCACATGCTTTTCTGTTAAGTTCTTCTGTCACTGAGACAAGACGAAATGCAATCTTGTTTTTCTCTCGCTAAGCATAAAAAAATGTTCGAAGAGTTTATCGTAATATAAAACTTTATTAGATAAAGATACATCTTCCTCTGACATCAGTAGATTATGGAAACTGTGGAAGCATTCATCACACAGCTTGGAAGGCAAATACTATTTGGCACGAATATAATTGGTACTACTTATTAGTAGTGAATTGCAAGTACTGAAGCTCAGAAGTTGAAATAAAAAACCTCCATCTTAAGAGCGTCAATTGGTAAAAAAGATAATAGTAAGTACCTTCAAGTAATGGGATCCTTTAACCTACGTGAAAGTTTGAACCGACACTAACATCGCTTTAGTACGGGAAAAGTCAAATGATTGCCGTTATAGACAGTGCTCCCTCTCTCTCTCTCTCTCTCTCTCTCTCTCTCTCTCTCTCTCTCTCTCTCTCTCTCTCTCTCTTATCAAGTGGACTTGTACTTTATATTTTGAGCATCTAATACCTCACTGCAAACCAAATTGCGCTGATAAGAAGATGGGTAGGTAAATTATGTTATGGATAATGAAATATCAAGCATTACTAACACATTTACTAATCAGAATGATGGTGTGCTTGGTCCATAGTAAGCTGAAATTATTCCAGCTCTGGCTTTTGGCCAAGGGTAGATCGTAAATATTGTAAGAGGTTGTGGAAGTAAGACTGTCTGGACCAGAACTCTGTTCGCCGGACACCCAACAATAACTATTCTAGTAGAGTAAATAAAATATATTTTTGTTGCTAAATTTTCCCCCTTTAAACGTGAATATAATTTTCTACCTTAACAAAACTGAAGCCGTAGTTGAAATCTTATTTTATTTTTTCAAACTTTCCTCGTATTATTGTTTTTATAGTTCAACAACCTTTTTCAGTGGATACGCATGAGAGCTTGGACCTGTGGTGTTTTAGAATAAAATCGTGTTTATTTGTGTGTAAAAGTATAAATATAAGATGCAGAACACTTTTGGCCAATTTCAATTGTTCATAAATATGCACAATTAATATTCTTCTTCAGTGTTCGCATAGTACATGAAAGTATTGTGATATACTCTTCATACATTTTTCATTTTCTTCTAAATTTTCTTCTTGCAGTAAGGATATCAATAATTCTGCCATTTAATAAATATTTTGTTTTCTGAAACTGGACTTTCTGGTGTCCTATTTATAATATATGAGTAAGCAACTTCTTTAACTGCTGTCCATATAAGTTTCCTTGAAAAAAGCCTATATATATAGATGTTACGCACATTACCAGATTTTTTAGGAGGTGATCTGAAATCTTGTATTCTTATTACAACAGTCCAAAGACCAAGTTGTAAAGAGAAAAGGTAAGGTAATAAAAAATCTAAGATACCCGTACAACCTTAATAAATATCCTTTGCAGATTTACAAAGTATTCTTTACAAGATGGATAATGTATAAACTTCTAGTCTTAATTTTCCGCGAATGAATGCATGAGGTATATACAGAACATTTACACTAATTCTTCTTAAAGACTGTTTTGCTAGTTACATTACCCAGCAACAAACTAATTTCTTTTTAGCTTACAAATACGTTTTTTAGTGATTGCTAATAGATCTAACATAGCTTATGACAACTAATCAATAAAAAAGAAATCTCTAGACAGAACTATCCTGTACTTGAAAATGAAAGACGGGACCCTACATTATTAAATATTAGATGCGCAAAACTTCTCGAACAGAGTATGAAAATATCCAGGAAATTTCAAAGTAACATAGATTGATATCTGTCATAACAGACATCGTAAAGACTCGAAAATAAACAATCATCTGCCTATCTATCTTCTTCTGTTTGTATAAGTAATTTATTGTCGCATATATGCCTATCTAAATAAATTAAAGTCAGATGTTCTCCTTACTCTCTCTCTCTCTCTCTCTCTCTCTATCTCTCCTCTCTCTCTCTCTCTCTCTCTCTCTCTCTCTCTCTCTCTCTCTCTCTCTTTGGTAGAGTCAAGCTCATAAAAATATGAGTCGAAGCCTTTTCATAGCACCGAACTATTTCTGTGGAGAACTCTTACCGCATCTTTTTATTATAAAAATCATAAGAGGATTACCTCAGTGGAAGCCTCTTGTCCCCATCCCACGCGTTTTATACTTTTATCTTTTTTTCGTAGTAACCTTTACTCCTTATTCGTAACCTAAATAAAAAGCCAATTATGTTTCTGCTGGGTTCTCTTAGGCACCCTTCCATACCTGTTGAAAGGTTTTTGGTCCGATCTGAAAGACGTTATGTAAATTAGGTATATTTGTATTTTTTAATAGAAAGGTAATAGCTATAAGGTAAAATAATAAGTGTAAAATCATATTTTATTTGTCTTAAACAATCGGGCATTCACTGATACCGTAGGCATAAATAAATATATCTAATACTAGACAAGCTAAAAATGTTTGTGCCATTGCCTTTATGCTGATATTCACTAAAAACATTGCTTAGTCATTTGCTGAATGGTAAATAAATTTAACGATGAAATAAAGTATGCTATGGTAAATACTATTGTACTTATGGGTACCTCGGGTATGCATAAATCTTCAGAAAATTAGGCCCCTATTCCTTAACAAGCATCAGGCCAATCTGGCCCAGCTGGTAGTATCTGGACTAAGGTCAAGAGCTCAGGTTACCAGCACCTATTACCACATAGGTTGATGGGGTCTTATCGGTTGAATTCTTTGTAAATTATGGTTCTACAATGGACTATTTGTCCTTTCTAATAAAAAAGAATGATCGGATATGGAAGAGAATCCTTATATTGAATTAATAATAGAAATTCGGCAGTCTCAGAATGTTCGGGTGATGCTGTGTTAATCAGTAATACATCTCAAGATTCACAAAGCTTGCTAAATAGGATGCATCATGTACCTAGCGAGATGGGACACGAAATTATTCTAAGAAATGCACAAAATGCACAATGAGATGAATTAACACTAGATGGAGAGAAGTTACGGGAGGTAGAATCTTGCAAATATTGATAAAGAATGGTACCAAGTACAGATTCTCTTAAGCTGGAATTTAGTGACAGACTAAAAAAGGCAAATCAAGCAATGACAGTCTGAATAAGATTTGGGAATAAATAGGCTGGAACCGCATACGAAAGTGAGATTATACTGTAGATCATACACAAGTTTAGTACGAACTGTAATGACCTGACGTATTGTATGACAATGAGGCTGCATCTAGAAATTTTTGGCTAATTGGGTATTAAGTTTTACCAGGATACTGGGAGTCAAGTTTTAGGAGAGAGTTCAGAACTATACCATAAGAGAAATTACGGGTTCTGTATATATGTTACAGGCAGATAGTGAAATCAGGCATTTCGCTAACTGCCTGAAATTTCAGGCAGGTAGCGAAATGCACCTAGGGACATTCGATCCCCCACGGGCTAATAATAAACACGGCGAAACAGGGTAGGTGAGTTACTGTTTCCCCGTGTTTAGTACTAGTCCCTGGGGAGATCAAATGTCCCCAAGTGCATTTCGCTATCTACCTGAAATTCCAGGCAGTTCGCGAAATCCTGGTCTCGCCATCTGCCTGTAATATACAAATGAGATGGTGATGAAAGGGAGAATGAGATGGCTTGGGCGTGTCCTTCGCATAAACCGAGGAGAATAGTGCCTGATAGTCACCTGGGCTCCTTGGGCCACCAGAACAGGTGAGCTAAGGAAGGAAAGACTAGAGATGACTGGATATTTGTGAAAGATAACACACAGGAAAGACACGAGTGGACGAATTTCACTGAGGTCACTTCCGTCACGTGACGCGTTGGCGATGATGATGGCAAAGGTTCATTCTATTTCGAACGGAACGAGGACACAAATAAAAGTTATATACCAAAAGCTAATATCATCTTACCATTTTTATTGGAATTTTATTTATGTGCATAAAGTCGCACTGACTACTATATATTAGTTTTGAAATATACAAGAAATGGTGGCCAAGATAATTTGTTTGAGTAAAAAATCAATTAATGTGCTAAGGACGCCACTACCTAAGAAAATGCTGGCTCTTCTAAAGAGATTCATTGTGCAATGTGATATTCTTATTCCTGCACAATGTCTATACATAATTTCATAAGGTATATGAATAGTTCATATGTGTCACCGAAAAGGAGGTAATCTCAAGTCCTGACAGCCTTTTCCTGAATCTCATTTTATTCATTATTTTATTTGTTGTATGTCATTTACGCGTATTCAGTCTGCTGTGCTTCACAGAATTAATTTCTGAGAGTGTAGACATTTTATTGAGCTTTCGTCGGTGAAACAAATAATGCCGAAACACAAGACGGGCGTATTATATTAGTTTTTACAACGGTCGTAAAATCAAAGCAACGATGCAGCTAACGAAGGCATCGAGGATTACTTATCTTGGAAGTGCCCCTGAACCGTCAAGATCAATAGACAACAGGAGACCCCCTTGGCTTATCCGTGTTTCTTTGACGCCATTCGCAAAGAGACCTTTCCGACCCCTTCCCCTGCAGGGTCCTCACTTCAAGGAACTCTTTTGTTTCTGTGATGTCAAGACGCTCGATATTCTTTTATCCAATGACCCCGGTTCACTTCAGAACGATTGTTTTCTATTAAGACATCTGTGACATTCTTCTTGTAACGCCGCTTTTCTTATATTTCCTTTTCCCCACTTTCGTATTGCATGTGAGTTTGTGTATTTGTAAGTGTGTGAAGTGTTCTGAATTCGTATGTGTTTACTTGCAAACTGCTGACAGTCAAGTTATTAGGTGTATACTAACCATATGAGGCCACGCGGATCTCGATTTCAATAAGCGAGGCAGAGTAGAAGAAACTCAACGGGAATTTGGGTCCATTTGGACATGCGGCCAAATACAAAAATGCCATTTAATAAAATATTTAGTCATCTGACCATCTTTTTTATCTGTCGAGAGTCTGCTCTGCTATACATTTAGTTCTGTATAATTATGCTGTCAATAAAAATGTTGTATGGGATTACTGGATTATTGCAGATAAGAAGGAAAGCTATGTTCTTGTATGATATTCAGGTAATTACGGTTAATGGTGACGCTTATATTTTGTATGTCTGGTAACTTTGTATTAGATAATAAGAGCACCGACTTTTCTCCTTATTACCTCGAGAGCTTGGTGGCTCACAAAACACGTAAACAAAGGGCCTTTGAAGGTTCCATCGCTCTTTGAGAGCAATGCAGAGACATTCATCGCTGAGGTAGAACAACCTTCCATCGGAAATACTAGCTGGAGAAAATTTCAAGAATATGCTTTCAAAGTAAGTATATCCCCCCATCTCTCTCTCTCTCTCTCTCTCTCTCTCTCTCTCTCTCAACTATATTTCGACTGCCTTCATTTCACTCGAAGTCTGCAGCCATCATCACCTTGCAGAGAGTCGTGCGTCATCTGCCATTTGGAAGTTAGGAATTATATGTCACAACTGCAGAAGCGGGTCTTCTCTCAGAACGATTATATTCCGTCTGGAACTTTGGAGCAGAGGAAGTATAAATGAAGTTGAATACACACAAACACACATTATATATATATATATATATATATATATATATATATATATATATATATATCGCACACACATACAGTATATGCACCCCCACACCCCCACACACACACGCACACACACACACACACATATACATATATATATATATATATATATATATATATATATATATATATATATATATATATATATATATATATATTATATATATATATATATATATTTATATATATATATATATATATATATATATATATATATATATATATATATATATATATATATATATATATATATATCAAAATACCTCAGGATTTTTGTAGAAAAAATTAAAGTTTTGGATAAAGGAGATACATAGATAGACCAGATTGAATAGCCAGATGGAATATACTAGTTACGTTAGTGCTAATTTGGTGAATTACTCTCTCAAAGGAAGCGAAATGAACAGCCAAGTTCCATCAAGAGCGCGGGATGTTTGTACTTCCAACACGTAATGATGCTCATATAAGCGGCGTCCTATTTCATCACATCAAAGTAAATCATAAGAATTAGCATTAAAACATATTTTAGCGCGCGATAAATCTTTATTAATGAATAAATTATTAGGGTGAGACAGGTAGTAATGCTTATTCCAGCGAACAAATGATAAACTGCAACGTATCAAAAATGAGTTTCACCATTAATAATGATATTTCAGTTTATATGTCTGAAATCTCCAGTCATCAGTAGTGACGAATTACCTGCTGGATGTTGAGCCTGAAACAATTCCATGGGGAGTCACTTGAAGTAAATAGTGCTTCTTCGGCTAAACGATAGTGAAAATATTCGCGTCAGAATTTTTTTATGAACAGAATTCACCTACTGATAGACTTTTTTTTTTTTCCGAACCGACGGTAAATATTCTCAGCCGTTAGCTTTGCAGCTAATCGTGATTGGCCGAAGGGCAGTCCTCGTTGAAATGTTTATATCATATTTTATACTAGTTTTCCTTGCAATCGCTGAATTTCAAAATTATACGAAGTAATGTTGCTAGTATGATATTTTTGGATTATTTACTACAATAATACATCATCGGAAAATATATGAAATAATGTTGTTTTCCTTTTTACTACTACAAAACATCGTCGAGTCCGAAATTGTGGCGTAGGCTGCTAATATTTACCGTTTCTTCTCCAAAACAGACTTAAAATACCCCATGACATCCTTACCGTTACAGTTTTTAGAGATTCACGTAATGAACTCGAACGATTTTCATAAAACCCACACTCATTCACCTGAAGAAGTACACTAGCGGCCCAATGGACAATTACAGTAGTTTGGAACTGTCTTGCGAAAGGAATGCATTCTCTCTCTCTCTCTCTCTCTCTCTCTCTCTCTCTCTCTCTCTCTCTCTCTCTCTCTCTCTCTCTCTCTAACAAATAATTCAGCTTTAAAGCTGATGTCCAGCGCCTGGCAAGATTGTAAAAATGGTACTCCCTCCCTTCTCCGAAGTGAGAAGGAGAAAAGATCTGGAAAACTGGAATACCGAAGGAGGAAATGGTCTTATTTCCTGCTGGTTTAAAATGTAATTACTCGTCAGAGGATTCCTTTCTCTCACCAGGGTAGGAATTTGAAAGACACAACAAAACAGAAGACATACCCCTCCCCCCTCCCTCACACTTGGACAATTTGATTTAAAACTTGATTCAACTGTTACTCTGTGAAAGGAGGCCGATTTTATATTTCACGCTGTTTTTTTGACTGATACGTTGGATTAAGTTTCACTTAAAATTTAGCTTTAAAGCAGAATTTATAACAAATGAAAGTCAAAGGCTGACTGAATCATATCAGGTAATGTTTTAATAAAAAATATTTTATAGCTGAAAGTGTGTATTCTTCAGAACTTTTCAATCTTTGCAGCACGAGCAAGGAAGAGATGGACCAGTTTTCTTCTTTTAATTTTCACACCTTAGAACTTTCGTTTCATCTACATTAATTGGTTCTAATATTGGTTTTCTATTTACTTGATCCTTAGCCCACATTTATCTTTCGTATTTCTGATATTCATAGGAAAAACTATTTACCTAAGAGTATTTGATTTTCCCAAACTTTTCTTGATTCAGTTTTTTCTCCTTTATACATCCTTGCCTTTCACTGTTCACTTTCCACAGGCCTTTCTTGTAACACTGAACCTTCGTCCTTCTTGTGTTTAGACAAGTTTTCTCTCTTCTTATTCACTTCGTGTTTCCTTTAGCGAGCGCCCTCACATAGCTCTGCATTTTACCTCCAACCATTCCATATGGCATGGATAAATTTCAGCCAACTCTCTCTCTCTCTCTCTCTCTCTCTCTCTCTCTCTCTCTCTCTCTCTCTCTCTCTCTCTAAGTGTTCATAAGACAAGGGAATTGTCTGTTATCATAACCCCCCGACGCGATGGTTAAAAAAGAGCGAATATATTTGCATATGAAATAAGGATGTGTTGTGATAACAACCACTTTCCCACTGTCATATTATCCGTTATCAAGTAGTAACACATCCGTCGTTCGTATGAACATAAAATAGATTTACCTGAAATTCATGAGAAACATCCAACAATTCCATCTAAGTTCAAAAAGTTCAAGAGTAGCGCGTTAAACAAGTTTTAAACAAAACCTACACATCACTTACGAATTATGTACAAGATTTCATATATTTTCATCTTCAAAAGATGATACAATCAGTAACAGAGACCTGTTTTTAAAAGATATCTCCAGCCAACGCACGGAATCTACTTCCACCAGCAACAGAAAATGAAAGCTAGTCATAAAAAACACGAAAATTCTCTTCGACCACTCGCGGCTGCTTGAGGATACCCCTTGGATACCAACAGCTTCTGAATCCACCGCTTTTGGTCGGATCTCGGGCCATTCCAGAGGGAAATCCGGAGTTGATAACCCGTTTTGAATTCCTAATACCTCGGACCTCAGTGGCTTTGTAGCAGCAATTCCCTCCAGACAGACCCTGATACCGATGCAAGAGATGGGTAAACACAACAGCGAGGAATTTTTATGCTATATTAATAATGCAATGGAGTAGCTTCACTTTTCTTGGCTCACGACAACAGGTAACAATTTCTGGAAAACCATCAAGTAAAAACTTGATGTTTGGAGACTAGCCAAGTATCTGTAACTGATGACTTTGTTTATATGAGTTCAGAGAAGGGAAGCGACGCACACATATACATACACATAGAGCACAAAAATTATGCAAACAAAAGTTAAGGATTCTATATTCATGGCGTCCTAATAAAGATGAGGACTCCTATTCATGCCAGGAAAACGAAGAGAGAATGGGATGTGGGAAACAGAGATAAAAAAGAAAATAAAAAAACTGAGAAGACTCACCGTTTGATTCGTGCAAGTATTCATAAAGCTTTGGTGGAAAAGTTTAATCACTTTTCTCGTATAATGTATCATACAATTCTCTATATTTTCAGTATTTAAAGAACAGCAACTTTTATGTCAGTGTTCCACTTAGCATTTAAAAGAAATGATAATTTATAATTACTTTCCCATTGTGTGTAAGTGATTTAAGAGTTTGATTATTCTTGACGTCACTCTTCCTTTGAGGAAACATTATTTGGTAATTTGGCTTCAATAATGTTGGATTACAAAAACTATCTGAAATTTCAAATTAAATCTTCAAGGAACGCCTCGGCATTACTCTCTCTTCTTAACACAGTATCTTAATTTGATTTACTTCAGCCCAGTCCGCATTACTGATAGTAATCTAATACAGTAGTCATAAGAATAGGGTAGCAAGAGCATTTAGTGAGTAGATTATTCCAAAAACTGGATTTGTCAAAACTGTACATCCCAGCTATTATTACTGATTATCATATGCTTCTTTATTCTGTCCATTCTATCTTTAATACTCTTCTTCCCTACATTAGTCCATTCTTTCCTTGTTTTCTCCGTCTTCCTTTTATTTTTGATTAAGAAGCGTACTGGGAGGCATTTCCGCTCTGGAAAGTCACTGGTTTATGCAAGTCTGTTTTTTCCTTTG
>JANJGK010000013.1:8057591-8060091 GCA_039081455.1 Macrobrachium rosenbergii | reverse complement strand
AATTCGGGGATCAGAGAGCAAAACGAAAGTTTATTATAACTTTAAATTTTTTGACGTCTTTTAATGGAGAGACCTTCTGTTTATCGATACCAGATTCACATAGCACTATTTGTTAGTGATCAGGAATAATTAACGATAATATGCAAGAAAGGAAACAACAATAATAACACCCGTAAATGACGGCGACTGTAACATCAGTGATAAACCCGAAAAAATCCACGTAAACACTGTTAAAGTTCATGAAACATTATCCATATCCTTTTTAGCTTTCTGAAAAGAAAATTATTGTGCCGGCTTTATTTGCCCGTCCGCACTTTTTCCGTCCGCCCTCAGATCTTAATAACTACTGAGGCTACAGGGCTGCAAATTGGTATGTTCATCATTCACCCTTCACTCATCAAACATACAATATTGCAGCCCTCTACGCTCAGTAGTCTTTATTTTATTTCATGTAAAATCTAACCATAATCGTGCGTCTGGCAACGATATATGCCAGGCCACCACCGGGACTTGGTTAAAGTTTCATGGGCCGTGGCTCATAACAGCATAATACCGGGACCACCGAAAGATAGATCTATTTTTGGTGGCCTTGATTATACACTGTACATTAAACTCGATTGCGCCGAAGATACTTCGGCGCATTTTTATTTGTTAATACAATAGCTGACTTACCTGATAAATCATGGACACCAATGTTCGTATAAACCGGTGGGGATTTTCACCAACTCCTTCGCATCAGTGATAATATGGTCTTTGGTTCCTCCCTTGGAATTTCAAAATATGATTTATGCGGCTGCTTGGTACATATGGTACTTCACTTTCTCAAAGTCCATGCTGAAAAAAGAATGGCTGATATTAATAAACCATAATTAGCAATAATACAGCGACAAGAGTTTTTGACAAATAATAATAATAATAATAATAATAATAATAATAATAATAATAATAATAATAATAATAATATATTTGTTTGAAATCAGATCATGGACAATTTATATCTATACTTGGTAAAATTAACTTAATCACACAAGTCTTTAATTCTAACCTACTCAGATACTGAAAAAATTATATATGAACGAAAGATTTATAAACAAACATTCTAATGATCCTATAGGAGAGTCACAGCCAAGCTAGAACTGATGCTCTATTTTCTTATCAAACATGCTCTCTCTCTCTCTCTCTCTCTCTCTCTCTCTCTCTCTCTCTCTCTCTCTCTCAACTTCTTGGAGTACTTATTGAGAGCTTCATGGAGTAATCCATTACGTTCTTGACTATTGTAAAATTTTCAGAGGAAATATTCATCGAAAAATTTTTCCTTTGATTATTTGTCACAACAAGCTCTAAACCGGAAGTCCTCATTCTTCTGGTTTTCGTAACATGATGATGATAGGAAAGAATTATACATTATTTTTTATATTTCCAACATGTAAACGCTACTTTCTCTGGGCGAAGGGATATTTACTTTTGGTTACTTTTTACATTTTTCTTAAGGATTATGTATGTGATTCAAGAGTAGGTTAGGTAAGCATTTATTAAGAATTAAATATTGTTATTATTATTATTATTATTATTATTATTATTATTATTATTATTATTATTATTATTATTATTATTATTATTATTATATTCCTGACGGCCCGTGTCGCGGAAAGAATTGTCTTTAGTTCTATTACACAGATTCCACCTGATGACGTAAAAAATTCTGTTATACTTTAGGATTTACAGTTTATACTAGGAGAAATGCCAAGATTTACAATCCCTTCAAAGGACCTCGCTGGCGAGTGCAGCCTTCGGTGTCCGCGAAATTCCAAGAATGATATTTCTGTCAACAGACCCTGAGATTCTCTCCAAGGGATCAGAGGAGATTCCCATTCAGGTTTTCCACTTCACTCCACAAAGGACTGGCTTCTTATCTTGCGACAGACGTCTTAACATAGAGATATGTTAATTCCTCCTCATTTTTACCATGTGAGGGGAAGGTACACCACTAGAATTGCATTCGAATGACCAACATAAATTTCTTGTCTTCTGAAGAAGCCTTTTCATGCAATCTTTGCACCCACACTATTTCTTGCTACACAAACAAGGTAATTAATCTTATCTTTTAAAACCTGATTGAGGTTCTGCGAGTTCTGCATGCGAGTGTCCTGTATAAAATTCTTTCGTATGGAAATTTTTTTCTCAGTATCTTTGCACTCGTTGCTGCTATTTTTGGCTGAACTACTTCGCTTATATTATATTTAATTAAACATTTTCTCTAGATGTTAGCGATGTCTATAACAAACAACCAAAGAATATAAAAAAAAAAAAATCTAATGATAAAATCGAGTATGCTACTTTATGTTCACTGGTAATAATTAGGAGGATACCCCTTTAATAATGCCACAAGTTTTTGTTTTCATCGTCAATAATAAAACAAACAACTCATTCTGGAGCTTCAATTATAGCATTCGGTTTGATAGTAACCATTATGGAGATTCATAACAAAACGATTTTGCTG
>JANJGK010000013.1:8027591-8052591 GCA_039081455.1 Macrobrachium rosenbergii | reverse complement strand
CAAAGGTTAGAAAAATCTCAAAGTAGTGAACACTACAGAATTTAGTAATTTACTCATTTATTGAGGTTTATTTTGTTTCGACATGCTGCGCAGGAAACGCGCGAAAGATTTTAATGATAAATAAAATGCCAATTTCTCTTTTCCATTTAAACTTAAAAGATAGATCACTATTTATTAATATCTTTTGTATCTGAAAATACTAATAATAATCTGGAGGCTGGTATGTTACAATGTAACTTAATAAGGAATTTTCCTATTTGTAGACTCTTTGTTTCCATTTTCTTTCATTAAAGTCCATATTGCTGTAGCGCAATATTTAGTTAACATAATCTAAATTACTAATACTAATTAAGTGGGTTCGACCATGTAAACTGGGTCACCGGCTGATACGAGAGAGATCCTCGAAAACGTAAACTAGTCTTTGATTACCTCGCCGAAGATTAAAAGCGATATCGAGCATCTGACGGTTATGCAATCAGTTTCATCTGTCCAATCTCGATTAATTAATCGTCGTTCTAATATATAAAAGCGATCAACTTTTCCATCAAGATTGCTTCTGCTAGGTAATATTGCCATCTCCTAATGATATGAGGAATCAATTAGATTCTAATAACCTATGTAACTGATTTGACTAAGGGTGCTTAATTTTCAAAAGTTAATATCTTTCTTGATTTATGTCCTGGTTATTTTGTATATTACGAAAATGTATATCAATTTCTCTATTTAATGGGTTTTTCCCATTTGCTTTGTTTCTTATTAGAGAAATTATCATTTTCGGGGGGTGGGGGCGTCAATGGCAGAGGAAAATTAACGTTTATGCTGTAAATTGCCCGTCTGGTTGAGGTAGAATAAAAAAGAAGCTTATTTTCCTAATATAGTGTAAATACTTTGATCTTATATTTCTGCTAATTGACAAAGAAACTTGTTTGATGTGGTTAATGTATGTAACGTTAATTTGTCTGTATAAGATAAGTGATGGAAAAATCGTTTATTTACATAACTACTAGATGATCTCGTCCGTAGGCTTTGTGGGAAATAAAAAAAAAACAGTATTTTATTAATGTATTACAGAAAAATATTTCAAACGCTTTTTTTCGTTATTTAGAACGTGAGAGGTATGTCAGGATGTGATAAAGCTACCATTACACACACATATCTATATATATATATATATATATATATATATATATATATATATATATATATATATATATATATATATATATATATATATATATATATACATATGTGTGTGTGTGTAATTGTAATAGCCACAATGCCCTCTTAACTTATATATGTATCTGGTAAAAAGTGACTAATAGATTCTGCATATATATACTGTACATGTATATATATATATATATATATATATATATATATATATATATATATATATATATATATATATATATATATATATATATATATATAGATAGATAGATAGATAGATAGATAGATAGATAGATAGATAGATAAGCATGCGTGTGTTTGCGTTTGCATGTACATGTTTGGAATGTTAAACATTTTATATATAACATAATAGCAAGATATCTCAAAAGCAAAAATAGCCTGTTGTCATAGTGATATCCAATATTATTTCTCTCGCCATTCTAGCGTGGTATATTATTGATAATGATAAATCTGAAGAATATTTTGCATAACGAGTTCACTAGTAATGAAACCGCAGCAAAAATAAATGCGTTTTTTTATTTATATAACACTAACATTTTTTTCTTGCTTAATGAAGCATTTTTCTTTAAAATAAACCGAGAGAGAGAAATCATCGTGGAAGAGAAGACAACCCAAAAACCAAAAGCTATTTTGGGCATTCCTTATTGTGCCCAGTAAAACTACTGACGAAATCTTCGAAAGATTACTTTAAACGAATTTCGAGGGGACCTCTAAAACAGAAACGACAGAATTTCCAAGAAGGAAACTGAACTAACAGACCTTGCCCTAAAACGAGTCGTGTTAAGCCGTTTCTCGTACCATTAGAGTCATGTATTACGAGGTCTGGCTCGACTGCCCAAATTAAGATTTTTTTTAATTCAGTGAGATTTGGATGTTTTTTTGTTTTTTATCTCCTTATTTTCTTGGCCTAATCTGACTTCTTTTTCCTTTAATGGTAGTTTGACAGCGGTGTATCTCGTATTAAATGTAGCTTATACTGTCTAAGAGGGGATTTAGACTATAACAGAGAGGCGATGTTTTCTTATTACAATACACTTTTGATGAGGTGGGTGGGAGAGAGAGAGAGAGAGAGAACTAGTCCATGTCGTTTTGTCATCTCACTTTCTTTTTTCGTGAACACTGAAACTCTCCAGCATGGTTATAATCTGATTGGGAGGAAGTAAAGCTTATTGAACACTACAAATCATCAGTAACTAATCGATTAATTAAGAAAAAATGTGATTTTCAGGGCTTCTTGCCTGTGTAAAAAGGACATCCATATAGAGATTCATACACACACATATATATACATATATATACATATATACATATATATATATATATATATATATATATATATATATATATATATATATATATATATATATATATATATATACATATACATATATATATATATATATATATATATATATATATATATATATATATATATATATATATATATATATATATACATATACAGACACTAGTGTGTTAGTGTGTGCACGTGTGTGATTTGGTTTTCATTAGAATGTAGAGAGATGAATCCGTTGACAAACAGATGAAAGAAAGACAGAAGTATTACGTTACATAAAAATGCAGGGTGTCTGATAGTCATTCTGTATTAACGATATTCATGGCAGTCTGATTCCTTACAGTGTATAAGTGGATGGCGGGGGAATAATATCGTAGCATTTGGTGCAAAATAAATCCTTGCTGCTCTGGATTCGTTGCGTAAGTAAAAGGTCATACTAAGCTCAGCACATTGTTCCTATGGCGTATTCAAGTAAGTTTTCTGTTTTACTTAAGACTGACAAATTTTTCTTCAAAATTAAGGAAAAACAGATACATATCTGCAGACGATTCTTACGGTTGACATATTTATGTCGAATGATCTTACTTGAAATTGATTTGAAATATGTATGCAGAGAGAAGAGGGAGGTATTCCTACCTATATATGAATTTACTACTTAATAAAGCATCCAAAGTCACAAAGCGACAAATTTGATCGACCTAAATAAATAAAATTCACTCCAAATTAAACGATACCTTTCCACCTGTGAAGAAGAGTGCTTTCTCATTGTCATCATGTACTTATTCTACACCGCCCATAACAACAGGATGGTTGTAAAATAAACAATCGAGTTTTCTGTACAGTATTCTGTACAGTATATAATGCTGTATGAAACTCTCAGCTACGGCCCATGAAACTCTCAGCCGGCCATGGTGGCCTCTGTGTTTAACTGCCAGACGCACGATCATGGCTAGCTTTAGCCTTAACTACTCAGGCTAGAGGGCTGCCATTTGGTATGCTTGATGATTGGAGGGTGGATGATCATACTGATTTGCAGCCCTCTAACCTCAGTAGTTTTTAAGATCTGAGGACGGACAGAAAAAAGTGTGGACGGACAAACAAAGCCATCTCAATATTTTTTTTTCTTTTTACAGATAACTAAAGATAATGAACTGGAAAATCGTTTATCAGCCAGGTAATGGTTCAGACGAGTACTAAAGAAGCTTTGTTCTGAGACTGTGTACAAAGTGGAAATTATGAAGCCCGGGGAAATGCAAGTTTTATAAACACTGAAGAACGCCTAATTGTGTGGCCGAAGAAACACCATTTATGAAATGTACAGTAAGTACTAAACACAGAAAAAATTGGACCAGAAACTAAAGAGAGCCACGTTACATTCACATTAGATGAAACTGTAAAGTTTCACTAAGCCCTAAATGAAGAACAGGTAACATTGACATTACACCTGTATACATGTTACTTATTTTAGCAAGTAAAACAAATTTTACTTATAATATATATATATATATATATATATATATATATATATATATATATATATATATATATATATATATATATATATATATATATAATATATATATATGTTATATGCATATATATATACACACACACACACACATATATATATATATATATATATATATATATATATATATATATATATATATATATATATAAATACATACATATATGAGTGTTGTTGATTGTTCGACTTTGCGTGATGATATTCAGAAAACAGTAATGTATATATAAACATAATTAAATCGTAATAAAAAAAAGATACTCGTAAAACAAAGATCAACTTTGAATAATGTTTACATATAACCTGACGTAAATCTTTTTAAAGCTGTGATGCATATTGTATGAATATGATATGACATCATTAAAATCCTTTTCCACTATTAAAAAGGTCAGGGAAAAGAGCAGGTTACTAACCATATTTTTTCAGCGTTCTAAAAAATAGTTCTGGGAAGTATAATGGTCTCATAACTCATCCATAATAGCCGTGTTGGAATAAGGTAAGGTCTGGCTCTACAATGAAACAAAACAAAAGAAAAATAATGAAGTAACAAAGCAACCAGTTATGAACTTTGAAATTTGTTTGTTATTTTACACTCACAAATCTAAGCGAAAGAGTGAGATAGATTTCTTTATCGATACAGCAAAATCAATAACTGTTGGTTATTCTGACTGCGCTGCGAATGAGGATTGTAAATATAATGATAATCGCAAATATAACCATTTTTAAAAACCACAAGACTAAGTACACTTAAATATATAAAAATAGAAGACCAAAATTTAAGCAATAATTTTAGTTGAATTCCATTTTGTTTCATCTTTATTACAATACTCCAGTAATTTACCAGATAAACAATGTTCAAGAAATCCTAGAGATATGGAAATTTGAAATTTGGAATTTTATTCAAAGCGTCTTGATCATAGGGGGAGTTCCTTTTTTAAAGAAAGTTTGAACTGCAACAATTCAACATTTCAGTCGTCTTTGAATCAGAGCTGAAGACTAAAGGGGATATCAGTAACCATTTCTGAGGAACAGACACAAATTCCAAAACTTCAGTGTCTTTACCAGTTAGGAGATGAATATTTTTTGTGTCCTGAATTCATTATAAGCGATGTCACCGCTTTACGTTACGCATAAAATTACAAAATCTCTTCCCCACCCCCCCTTCTCTCTCTCTCTCTCTCTCTCTCTCTCTCTCTCTCTCTCTCTCTCTCTCTCTCTCTCTCTCTTGCTTGCACATCAACACATTGTGCAGTTCCATGAAAGAAAAAGCATCTCAGAAAGTGACGTAAAATAAGTATGACTTAAACGACCATATGTAGGGTTTAGTATAAATGTTACCCTGAAAGATACAAACCTGCAAAATTATAAAGAATGAAAAAAAAAATTAAACAACAAACCACAGCTCTTTCAGTATTTCTAACTTCATCATGCACATGCACAAGGGTCTTGCTGCATGTTGATCACGTAAATGCATAATACTCATGAATTCAACCTTCAAGTTAAAAATGGAGTTAAAATATTTGGGTATAACATAAACTCCTTTTCACATGGGATAAAAAGGAAGGTCGTGGAATTCGAACACTTAGGATTTTGATCGTCCTCTGTTAGTATTTCTGTGTGGAGGTATTTCCGGTTTGTTATGAGTGGTTCTTAACCTGGGAGTGCGCCTCCCTAGGGAGGCGTCAGCTATTTCCAAGGGGGACGCGGGCCCTAAGGGAAGAATTAAAAATTCCCTAATTATATTCGTTATTCTCTTAACAAAGTCGCTAAGAAGTATCTCACTAATTTACACCCAAAAGAATAAAAACACCCCTTCTCTTTCTTTCTTTTTGTTTTCCATTAAATCTGGGAGGAGATTTTACTCATAGATGCAAGGGAGGGGGGCGTGGAAGGGATGCCCATCTCTTAGAGGGGGCGTGGTAATAAAAAGGTTAAGAGCCACTGGAACTTTATCAGGTAAAAATAGTGAGGACAAGATAACACAAGATAACACACATTCAAAGTATCAGTAGCCCTTTAAAGATAAGGAAACAGACAGTTGAAAGAAAACGAGATGCCCATATTAATAATTTCATATCTGTTCCTCCACTTTTTTAAAGTAAATAATTTAGGCAAAATCTTTGCATCTAAAGCGAAAAATTATTTTAATCCGGGAAGTAGTCACCAGCCATCCTGAAATTCTTCTAAGCAATAGAAGCTTTCTCATAAAAAAGTAGATGAAGGTTTTTTATAACGCAATAAACGTCAACAGCAAAATGAACTTCACGTTAGGCTTGACTTATCATTTGCCCACAAACAAAAGTTCACACCAGTAGGCCTCAAGGAAATTTAAATGACTTATTTGGTGAGATGCTCCTATAGGTGACTTAATTAACCATTATATCTTGATCTTAGCGGATATTAAGGCGTTTTTATGGATCTTGGGTGTTGAGTAAGACTTATGACCACAATAGCAGCTAAGGGGAGAGAAAGAGAGAGAGAGAGAGATAGGGTGACAGAGGTAGTGCACTCACCAATTACAATCTCAAAGATACTGCATAAATAAATGTGTTCCTTTGCCTCCAATTAATTCTAACAATGACGTCCTCAGTCTTAGAAAAGAATCTACTCTTTTGTGTAGTATTAATATACAATACATCATAAAAGTATCTAACCTAAATATTGCATAAAATTTTTTTTTCATGTCTAATACTTTTTCAGTCCTCACGATACGTTTAACCTAAGACATTCAACCTGAATTATCTACCTATTTTTAGGGAATAGACAAAGAAAGGCATACCTGGGAAGAGGTATTTCTTAAGCACATCTGTAGCATGAAAAATATATCGAAAACGAAAGGAACGCCAAAGAAAAGCACTGTCAAATAAAAACAGACGAAGCTTAAATGAAATCATTTGATGGAAAAGCAACGTTAAGTCTTGAAAATAAGAGGTTAATTAAATTAAATGTGATATGATAAAAAACCTTGATGAAAAACGAAGCAACATCAGATGAAGGGTGAAAATTTATCAAATTAAGTGGAAACGGAAGGTTGGTGGAGAGGAAGAGGAAGTTGTGGTGTTAGGATAGAAAAAAAGATGGTGAAGAAACCTTTAAGGATGCGATGGCGAAAGGTTTCTGCTTCAGATCAGTGGTTCATAAGGAGTTCTGATTATTCCTATAGAAAGTAAACCTGTACCTTACTTCACTCCTAGAATTAGTTATCCATATTAATTTAATGAGAGACGAACCGAAGTCGTTTATCCAGTCAAGTGAAACCTGACTAATCAACCAAAATGCTCTAAGTTCAGTCTAATTAGACATAGTTCATAGGTACTCGGAAGACTTTGATTATCTTGGAGAGAGAGAGAGAGAGAGAGAGAGAGAGAGAGAGAGAGAGAGAGAGAGAGATTTTGCACTTTAAATAAACTGGTGGGGGTATTTTATTGAACAAAATTTGAAATCATATCATGCAAGAAGTAGTCTGCTCCGAAGAGCTTAGGGGTAAGCATACGAGAAGTTACTCTCTCTCTCTCTCTCTCTCTCTCTCTCTCTCTCTCTCTCTCTCTCTCTCTCTCTCTCTCTCTTTCTCTCTCTCTTTCTCTCATTGCGAATTCCGGAAGAATTCGAAAAAGTACCCTGGAGGAGTGCAACATTTTCCTACCCCGCTTACTGACATCTTGAACGGCCACAAACAGTCCACATGTTATCCCGGGATACGTGACCAGGAAGAGGAATCATTTGCAGAGCAGACCTGCAATCGCTTTGTCGATACTAGTAAGCAGAAGTAGTCGGGGAAATTGCAACATTGTGGTCAGGGTTTAACCTTTTATCTACATAACAGCTTTAACTAAGCTTTAACAAAAGTTAACGTCATTATATAAAAAAAAAATTTAATCAGTGTAGACTGTAGACTGAATAAGTGAAAGATGTTTAGCCTGAATGTATTATTTTTTATACAAAAAAAAAAAAATAATGCTAACACGTACAATAGCAGAATCAATCTGAATATTTAAATGTTTCTGTAAATGATGAATATGTTACCAAAGTTAACTTTTCCACAACTTACCAACCACCTCGGTAAACATTATAAATGTTTCGTATACACTCGACAATTAAATATTAAATTCACAATATTTAAAGAAAAATAAAGTATATGCTTATGAAGATCGTCATCAACTTGTACGAAATATAATTCTAACTGATCCTTTTTTTAGTCTTTTGAACTCATGCGTGTGATTTGCGTACACAAACCTGGTATTACCTTTAATGCTTCAGATACTTTTGGTTGATAAAATAATCGCATTCACGTATTTAGCGCAATTTATTAGAAATGTTAGTCGAACCTCAGGGATTCATTTCTTACGCATTATGCTCGAAGAACAGAAAGTTCGTATGTGTAATTAAACCTCTTTTACTAACAATAAAATTCAAAGACGCCATTCTAAACGTACCGTCTCTCTATTCTTATTCTTAAGGCAGATTGCCTCTTACAGTGAAGGGCAAAGGAATGAATATTCTGTTTTTTAGAGGAACATTTTCAGCAGCCCGTGTACTTTACTATTTTCTGCAACATTCTGGTTTTTTTTATTTGATTTAACCAAGAATATCCTCATCAAATTACAACTCGACATGTGCATAGAAGAAAGGACAGTTCTTAACGTTAAGGGTTGTGATTAACGTAGGATCCTCACGGCAAAGCTACAGATATCTGAAACCTACAACAAGAAATGTAAATCATCAGAAGTGGGATTATGTCTCTACAAAGAACGTGAGGCAACATCTAGTATCGTTTTCAGAATCATTGATGTTAAATTCCAACTCACAAAAGGGAATTTCAACAGATGATTCCTGGAAGAATAGAGACCAGTGACGTGCGACCTACTCTTTAGGCTTCCAGGAAGCAGGGACGGAGACCTTTGTAATGAACGAGTAACCGGTCCCAAAAGAGAAATCACGTTCTCATGAATTAATTCTTTATAACAATCAGGACGATGCCTTTGCCCGATGTGCACCTCTTTGAGGATGAGTTTTCTTTCATTGATCCTTGTCGACAAAGGGTTTGGTGGAATGGGGTTAAGTGTTTCGTGAATAAGAAATGACGAGGACGTTCAAAATTGTAAGGCTATAATGGAAAGTGCGAGGGCATTGAAAAGTATCAGTGAAGCATGGAAGTATAAATACGTGAAATATTTAAGAAAAATTTACTTATGAGGCATCGTTAGTCTTGTCCGTGCTTTTGAATCTCAGTTGACATTTTTAATGGTACTCCATCCCACAGGGTTACTAGAAGGCTTTACAGAACTTCTTATATCAGTGCTACATGGGCATGGCAGAATTAAAATCACAGTTGCTATATACCAGCATACAATCAAATAACCATTGCACTACCAGTGTGGCATTTGTATTGAAGCAGAAAATAAAAAAGCAGAGAATTATTGGCAATTTCTTTTCCAACACAACGAACAGAAGTCTGATGGAATATAAAATGAATCCCTATCAAATTTAACTGTCTTCCTTGACCCTTATTTACATCCCTGTTTCCTATATTACTCATATTTTGACTTTACACGGTAAAGGAAAGCTAAAGCTTTTATATTTGCTAGCTATTGTTAGAAGTAGCAATTTAAATGACAGGTTGCAATATGATAAAACAAGAAAAGAGAAAAGCTATGAAGTTCTTAGAATGGGCGCAGAAAGGATAATAAAGAAGGAAGGGAAACCAATAAAGGCTAAGTCAGTTAAAAAGAAAGATGTGTCCCTGTTGGACAATATAATTTACAAAGCGGCTTCCCCTTGCGCGATACACATTCATTACTAGTTCTTTTGTTTATTTGCATCTTTGAATTAATGAATATTCAATTGGTGCTCATTTTTACGCAAATAAGAAGGTTCGCATCTTTTCAAATTAAAATGATTTTTTTTTTATGTGACCGACTTTAACTGTATATTCATCAGCCCTAGATTTCTACAAGATGGATACTTGAAATTCGTTTATATTTTGTGTCATACTTTTCACGGAAAATAAAGTACGGCTTTATATTTTTATGCAAAAAAAAAAAAAATTCTGTCGGTGTCTCCGTTTTTTATTGTGGCAGTACTTACAACCGAAGTGTTCATTTTCAGTTTTCTGTAAAAGAAAACTGTTGTGGCGGCTTTGTCCTTCTGTCCGCACTTTATTCTGTCCGCACTTTTTTCTGTCCTCACTTTTTCTGTCCGCCCTCAAATCTTAAAAACTACTAAGGCTAGAGGGCTGCAAATTGGCATGTTGATCATCCACCTTCCAATCATCAAACATACCAAATTGCAGCCCTCTAACCTTAGAAGTTTTTACTTTATTGAAGGTTAAAGTTAACCATAATCGTGCGTCTGGCAACGATACAGGATAGGCCATCACCGGGCCGTGGTTAAAGTTTCATGGGCCGCGGTTCATACAGCATTATACCGAGACCACCCAAAGATAGACCTATTTTCGGTAGCCTTGATTATACGCTGTAGCGCCTGTAAAGAAAACTCGATTGCGCCAAAGAAACTTCGGTGCATTTTTTACTTGTTTTGTATTGTTCTACGGGGCAGTCATTATTAAATCCTTAATGGCGTATTTTCAAATGCTATATTAGTAAGACTCAAGCAAAAAAAAAAAAAAGAAAAAACAAAGTAGACGTGATGCTTAATAAGATAAAGGAACGAAACCCGGTTTCAATATAGGAAATATAATTTGCTATAATAATGATATCATAGCTTTTTGCGAGACTCATTAATAATTAGGCAGCGTTTATGGCTAACCCCTAAGCGCAAGTTTACATGGACAGGTGAGTTAGGTGTACAATTTAAAAGAGGAGTGCTGAAATTTATAGGAAAATAAGTTTAAACTTTTTTACTCGAGGCCCGGTTTTATGATCCTGCCCAAATCTCATACACTACTTTCAACCTTAAAGACATAAATTATTTCCATGAAACAAAAATATACATGATTACACCACAACTATTTACTAAATCACTTGGATACGAAAACGTATAAAGTGCCGCTTTGTGTCATGAGTGAATTAGTAGCCATTGTTCACTGCTCAATTCAGTCATGAAATTAGGTTAATCATAACAGAGTAAAACAGCTAAAATATTGCAATATAATGCGTGCTAGCGTGTATTTTATTTTCTCTCTCTCTCTGTCAAACGTTTAATGTGTTTATCATAACAAATGCTTTATCTGGATACCGTGTGAATGTTGCTAAAAGCAACGAAGAGACCAAATCAGACTGGGACAAAATCAGAAAGATGCAGCAATGAATGTAAATGTACGTTTGGGTTTTGCTTGAAAAGAATGTCACTATTTCTTCGTAAGAGCATAACTAACATAACCCGGTCACTTGAAAGTTGGCTCCTCACAAAACAGGTTCTATATACCGAGCAATTAAACGCCATTAAAGGTACCTACCTTTGGCTGTAATTTCATTTTATTCCACAAGAATACTATAGCGGGGATATGTGTGCTGGGTTTTCCCTAGGAAACTATTGAGCACTTATGTTCAAACCGGCTTCACTAACTTGATAGTTCCGGCGACTCATTATACTTGATCATATACTTAATAAATCCCTTTCCTTTTCTATAAATGATTTTGCCTAACGACTGCGGTCCTGTGTCAGGCCGCAAATGTTGTACATTAGCCCATATCTCTTCATTTTAAGAAGGCCTCCTTTATTTTACGTGCAATGAACATTGATGATTGTATTATCAATGCACAATGCAGGAGAAAGGATATGCTGCAGAGGTTAACTATAGAATGGAATTATTAAGAAACATGTCTTCGTAAACATTTATGATTAATGATATTCTCAAATAGAGAGCTTTTCCTATAAAAGTAAAGGGTCTATCGAGGACTGCTTGACTTAATGGGACATGCAACTTCAAATGTTTGGATTGCGTGCAAAAGGCCTGAGTGAGAAAAGCTAGTAATTCCTTTAAATGTTCTACATGATCGTTTTCATTGATTCCTGACTCCTAACTTATAGTATTTCTCTACGGAGGGTATAGCAAGACGCTGATTTATCTGAGCCTTCAGCCATTGTATTAAAAAAGCTTATATTAAATAAACTGCATACACACATATAATATATATATATATATATATATATATATATATATATATATATATATATATATATATATGTGTGTGTGTGTGTGTGTGTGTGTGTGTGTGTGTTGTGTGTGTGTGTGTGTGTGTATCTCTAACCCTTCTGTTTGGATGTAAAAAAGCGAACCTATTTACTTTTGTATATAACTTGGAAGTACCAAAATTATTAATTTTTGTTTAAAGATTCCATGATCACAAAAATAAATCCAATACATTTAGAATGTGCAGAATAAACGCAGCAAGTTTAACAACAGCATACACAGAGGAACACCGAATGATGAGAAAATGTGTCAAATCGAAGCTATGCCGAAATTTCCAACATGGCAGATCGTCCAAAGTCGTCGGTCCAGCATATATCAACTTTAGCATAGATGTGAGCCGATTTCGTAATGTTATTCGCTTGTTAAAAAAGGCTCATACAAAGAAATTACGCGATACTCAATCCGATTCGAGAAAACACCGATCATAATTCGAGTGCTTTTCCTAAGCCGCTTATTCCAACTGACTGCATGATCAGAGCACTGATATCCATGACGTTAGAATTCAAACTATTAAGTTTTTGTTTGAAAGTTTCACTTAGAAAAGTTTGTGATTACTGAATGGCGTATCAAAATGAACGAAAGATGTGGTAAGCAAAAATAAAATAAACAAAATCTGATTGCCTTGGTATTTACAATTTTAGGATATACAAAGGAATTTTGCTGCCAGTTTAATTCAGAAAACAATTATAAGAAAAAAAAAATAAAAGTAAAATCTATAATTGTCATCGAATTGTGTTTGTGAAGAATACAAATTTGAGAAATCAGCCTCAAGAGAATCAAGGAGAGAATAAGTTACATTGCTTCAGAGGTGCAAAGCAATGTGACTGAAGGCTTAGTGTTGTAATGATTCCAAAATAATAGATCGGTATGTAAGGCAAGGTAGGGCAAGATAAAAAATCAAACTGACATGCTTTTATATAGTAAAACTACGAACTATGAACTCTTGTAGCTAGGTCGCCGTTGATATGATTCCAAATGAAACAACATTACTTGTAGATATATATCACTCATTCACAAAAAAAAAAACTTTCAAGGGGTTCAAGGAGTTCATAAAATTTACAAATAATGTGACATCACTTTTGATTTTCCTGTATGAATCCTAACATCTGTAATATTTTGTGCAAAATAAAATACAGGCGACCATTTAACTGAGGCTAACATTATATTTTTACATATGCATGCTTGCTATGTATTAATATTAAGCTAAAAGGGAAACGTTAGATAATCTAAAAAAAAAAAGCTTTTATAAATATCATGTAGGTCCAAGAAGAACATTGCTTGCAATGACAGTTTGGATGGGTCCTTCGTCTTTAGGCACCGCGACCTCCTGTATTGCAATCTTGATTTTTCCTTCTCACATATGAGCATATTCTCCATTTTTCCTTTTAACACAATTTAGGACGCTGACGTCCTAATGGCAGTATGTCCTTCGCCTCGTCACGGGACGAAAAATTTCCATTGTCTTCCGTTGGGTGGGCACATAAGATGTGAGCTACTTTGAGACATTATTTTTTCTAGCTCTCTCTCTCTCTCTCTCTCTCTCTCTGTATATATATATATAAATATATATATATATATATATATATATATATATATATATATATATATATATATATATATATGTGTGTGTGTGTGTGTGTGTGTGTGTGTGTGTGTGTGTGTGTGTGCGCACATGTGTGTGTGTGTGTGAGAAAATTCATGGACAAAACAGACTCACGCTCTTTCTTTTACGGATGATCGAACTCAAAAGTTTTCTTTAGTTATCTTCGGCACCACAAAATTAGGACACCAGCGCTAATGGCGACAATAGGTTTCCTGCCTCGTAAATCATTTGTATTCTTTTAAATCTTCCTCAGAATAATTCAAGGTGAAATAATTTGATTTGGGCTCTAACGAAACTAATTGACGATTATTCAGAAAATTATTACGTCCAAGACCAGAAGCAAATATTTTTCCATTCTTGAGTCAGTGGTTAATTACATTTGCTCTTCTTCTTCTTCCCGTCTTCTATTCAACTTTTTAGTAAAAGCTGATATTTCGAGTGAAGAAAACATGGATTACGCCTAACAGGTTAATGACTTTTCTTTTACCTGCTTTTATGGTGCATTTCACTACCATCGAACCATAGGGTTTATGAATGACGCAAATGTCAAATATTTGTTTACCTTTCGGAGCGTGAAATATAAATGTTCTGTTAAGTAACGCAATACTTTATTTGCGTAAGTTACTTTATTTGCGGATTACTTGATTTGCGCTTTCGCCAGTTCGCATATTGTGATTTTTCTTTGTTTATATTCAATCACAGGTTCCGTTTCCAAGGCGCTACCTAGATGCATTGAACGACATTTTATTTGTCTCTCCAAACTTTTATCTTGTTTGTGTTCCTCATGTGAAATGACTTATATATTTTGACAGAACGCGTGTTTGTTTAAAGTTTCGTGCATATCCGAGGAAGGTACATTTAAGCTAAACCAAAACAGAGACGCGAGAAAAAGAAACCTAACAAGATCAGAATTATTTTCTTCAACAGTTATGGGAATTCGAGATGATTCGCATAAGACCCCGAGGGTGACGAAATGTGACAAGGATTCGATTATGTCTGAGACTTTGATCCCTTTTTAATATTTTCAGGAAAATTATATGAAAAGGATATAATGTGATTATATATATACTGTATATATATATATATATATATATATATATATATATATATATATATATATATATGTGTGTGTACTGTATATATATACATATATATATATATATATATATATATATATATATATATATATATATATATATATATATATATATATATATATATATATATATATAATATATATATATATATATATATATATATATATATATATATATATATATATATATATATATACATACGTGTGTATGTGTTTATGGATAATAGTAATACTTATAATAGTAACAGTGTTTATAATATCAGAAATCCCTTAGCGTTTAGATTCAGAAAATAAAGGACACGCCTTACTCCCTGGTGAAGCCATCCGTTCATCTTTTTATAGCAATCTGTAAACAATGCTGCAACAATAGTGAGTGCGAACTGAACCGGCTTACAGGAACTATGCAGTACAGTAAACAACAGTAGGAATATATGTGGAAGTAACAGCTAAATAAAACTGTAAGAATAAAAGTGGAAGCAACAGCTAAATAAAACTGAGGTAACGTAAGTATCCCTGAGCTTGTTTTGGCAATACCAAGAGATCAATGTCTGGAAAATGAGTCAAATTCAATAGAAACCTTATTCTCTTCGGGCGAATAACTCGTAACGCTTTTTGCTCATCAAGTTTCATAATATTTATCAAAATGTTATGCCCAACTGAGGGAGGTGCGTAGAGGTTTACTACAGTGAAATTTAGATTTTATATTAAACAAGTAAAAAATGCGCCGTAGCTTCTTCAGCGCAATCGAATATTCTTTACAGTGTATAATCAAGGCCACCGAAAACATAACTATCTTTCGATGGTCTCGGTATAATGCACTATGAGCCGCGGCCTATGAGACTTTAACCACCGCCCGGTGGTGGCCTATCCTATATCGTTACCAGAAGCACGATTAAGGCTAACTTTAACCTTAAATAAAATAAAAACTACTGAGGGTAGATGGCTGCAATTTGGTATGTTTGATGACTGGAGGGTGGATGATCAACATACCAACTGGCAGCCCTCTAGCCTCAGTAGTTTTTAAGATCAGAGGGTGGACAGAAATAGTACGGACAGAAAAAAGTGCAGACAGAATAAAGTGAGGACGGACAGGCAAAGCCGGCACGATAGTTTTCTTTTACAGAAAACTAAAAATGTGGTATATATTGTATCATGATAAGTCCTTATTCCATTAAAGAAACTGCGTTATGTTCCCTGAACAATATTTCCAGGGAATAAAAGCTCCATTGTCATTTTTTCTTTTCTCATAATAAAGATGGAGAAGGTTGATGAAGAAATCCTCAAAATGAAAAATTAATTACATTTTTCCATCCAGGATTTAATACACTACGTTCTCAATTTTGTAAAATTTTTACCTCTGTTACGAGGAAAGAAAAAATTATATTGAAGATATCTGGGAAAAAGAATAGCTGATCAAGGAGGAGAAAATTCTTGTAAATTAATTAATAACAAAAATTGTGACCACTTACAAAATATGAGCCTAGTAGTAACCATAAATAGATCATTAATTATTCATAAACTTATGATTACTAGCATCCCGCAACAGAATCTTTTCTGTCAGATAACGGGGTTTATTTTCTTGTCTCTATTATTTACTTCCATATTAATGCCCCTCATGCCTACGGAATACACAGAAACAATCAAATTCTTCATTCAAAAATGAATCTACTCTTGTGTGCTTTTGGCTTTACATTTAGTAATCGAACGACTGTTCTAAAATTCGTCGGGAATTACGTCTGTGCCTTTTGCAGTGAAGGAATAGACACTAATATTGTAAAAGGATGTGAAGGTTTTTTTTCTTGCTGGGGATGTTTTTAGGAGCAAACAGCGCAATTTGCTTTCAAAATCATTAATATAATACATTCACACACACACATACATACACACACACATATATATACATATATATACTGTATATTTATATATATACATACATATATAAATATAGAAATATATATATATATATATATATATATATATATATATATATATATATATATATATATATATATATGTATATATATATACACACATAAATATGTATATATATACACATATATAAATATATATATATATATATATATATATATAAATATTATAATATATATATATATATATATATATATATATATATATATATATATATATATATATATATATATATATATATTATTATATATATATACACACATATATAAATACACACACACATATACATATATATATATAATATATATATATATATTATATATATATATATATATATATATATATATATATATATATATATATATATATATATAATGCTCTGTAATATCGTTTTGCGCAAATAGGAAATTACGTGTCTTGAATAATGAATCGCAGAAAAACGGGAAGATTGAAAGAAGCCAAGCATTGCTCTAGAAACTCTCAGGTAACAATGAAATGATTCAAGTTTCTCACAAAAAAAATTGTTTCTGGAAATTGTTCTTTTGATGAAGACAAGAGAAATTAGATTAACGAATAATTTAAACATTTACAATGTAGACTCAAAAAAATAGACCACATTTATCAAAGAACCGTCCTAAAAACCTCCCGTAACATTATGAGAATCCGTTACTTTGGTAAACCTCCATATATTGTACCATAGTACGACTACCATCCAGTATTAATAAGATTCAGAGCTGAGGCCTGGTCCAACCGGATCCCAAAGGAGCAGTGGTTTTTTTGTTTTTCGTTAGCTAAGTGGAAGACTTATCAGCGTGGGGTTAGGCCTAAATGACTTGTAGATGGAGCCTCGCTTTTAGAAATTATAAATATCTTAGGATGACTAATTATATCACGTCTTTCATACACAATGGATTTTAGGCTAAACTTAATTCATTCTCTCTCCCTCTCTCTCTCTCTCTCTCTCTCTCTCTCTCTCTCTCTCTCTCTCCCTCCTGAAACATGAGAATAAAAAAAAAATATAATATTCATGGTCAAAGTAAACCGAGGTTCCTCTTAACTGGCATATTCATGATAATGTTTATATATAAAAAGGAGCGAGCCGGCAGATTTGATGCGCAGTCAACATTAGCGAATGGATTAATCAAAATCTCCCTCTTATCTCTCATGAGAAGAGACGAAGGCTGGTCTTATCAGCCAATTTTTCAGAAAGAGATTTATCAAAGGTGTTTGCAAACTCACGGAGTAAACCAACAGACTTTCACTGAGGGGAAGGAAGTTTCTCATTTCCACTTACTGCCAGGTGTCGGTATTGCCGTCAGTGCACCTCACGGGGTGCACTGTAGGCATTACTAAAGGTTATTTGCAGCGTCTCTTCGGCCCCTAGCTGCAACCACTTTCACTCATTTTACCGTACCGCCATTCATATTATCCATCTTGCTATCCACCCTCTCCTAACAATTATATCATAGTGCAACTGCGAGGTTTTCCTCCTGTTACACCTTTCAAACTTACCTACTCTCAATTTCCTTTCCAGCGCTGAATGACCTTAGGCCTAAACTCTATATTCCATTCCATTCCATTAGAACACGGTATCGTGAATATAAGAGAGGACTGAAAAAAATCAGATAACTGTTTCTTTTGGTATTGTAACAGACAGGCAGACATACAGACTGAGAGATAGACAAACTGACAGGTAAAGACCTGAAAGATTTGTTTATAATCGTATTCCTATATACTGTCTGGAAAACATACTTCTGTCTACATCACAGACAAAAAAAAATTGTTATAACTGTTACTTTTGATATTGTATCAAACAGATAGACAGACAGACTGAGAGACAGATAGAGACAGGTAAAGACCTGAAAGACTTGTTTATAATTGTATTCTTATATACTGTCTAGAAAACGTGCTTTTGTCTACATCACAGACAAACTCACCAAAGACTGATTGAAATTAATTAATTGGTTTTATAAAAAAAACTACGATTTTGGCAGAAATTCAGTCCATAAGGAAATTACTTTCCGAAATAATTCGTAAAATCCCAAATCAGAGAGAGATGTAAAGATATAAGTTCCGATACATGTGCATGTGACTAGTAAAACAGTGAATGTGCTCATGGCCAACCTGTCAAATTGGCCTTTTTTTTACTTATATAAAAATTTACAGCATACGAGGAAGCGCCGGCGTTCAGCTTGTATGTTACCTTATCTATTTAAAATGCAGCAGTTCATGTGTTTTAAGTCTATCACTTTATTATTATTATTATTATTATTATTATTATTATTATTATTATTATTATTATTATTATTATTATTGACTTTGCAGCTGACGGTCAAGAACGATTGTTTTTTTTTTTTAGAAAAACGAGTCTGTCATTTCATTGTTTTGTAAAATAATGTAATAATTTTCCTTTCTCAAAAAGCGAAATCAGAGATGAATCCTAAGTTCAGATACTTGACATCCCCCCCCAAAAAAAAAAAAAAAAAAGTGAACAACTAACTGAAATTATTTGAAAACTTGAGATGACAAACTCGGACTCAATATGATGAAAGATTTCTTCGAACTGCGTCGGCGTTGGAGTTTAGATAAGATAAAGTTATCCGAACCTAATTCGTTTAGAGAGCGCTTAACTTTTTTGGAACCGAAAGTTGCCGAAGTGATTGAGATTGACTCACTTTATCAGTTTAAAATTTTCATTTGCTGCAAAAATGGTGACTGACATAAGCAATAAAAGTCACATAAATAGTTTATGTATACCTTAAACAAGCAAAAACTTCGCCGAAGTTTCTTCGGCACAATCGAGTATTCTGTACAGCCACTACAGCGTATAATCAAGGCCACCGGAAATGGATTTATCTTTCGGTGGTCTCGGTATAATGCTGTATGAGTCCCGGCCCATGAAACTTTAACCACGGCGCGGTGGTGGCCTATCCTAAATTGTTGCCAGAAGCACGATTATGGCTAATTTTAACCTTAAATAAAATAAAGAATAAGGCTAGAAGGTTGCAATTTGGTATGTTTGATGATTGGAGGGTGGATGATCAACATACCAACTTGCAGCCCTCTAGCATCAGTAGTTTTTAAGACCCGAGGACGGACGGAAAAGTACGGACAGAAAAAAGTGCGAACAGAAAAAAAATGCGGACGGACAGGCAAAGTCGACACAATAGTTTTCTTTTACAAAAAATAAAAAATAGGAGGTCGGTAATTCATTGTAGCAGAGGAAATTAAAACACAAAATGAGATTACTCTCTTCTTTGCTAGAAACTGTTTTCTAGCTATATAAAAAATGACGTTACCTATTTTTTCCACTAAACGTAAATATCATTGTGACTGGTTTGAGCTGAGTTTAGTGAGAACTGATCTAGAAATTACTTGACTGTTCAGAGAGTTATCTTATCGGAATGGAATGGAATGTAGAGTTTAGGCCCAAGGCCAAGCGCTGGGACCTATGAGGTCATTCAGCGCTGGAAAGGAAATTGAGAGTAGGTAGGTTTGAAAGATGTAACAGGAGGAAAACCTCGCAGTTGCACTATGAAATAATTGTTAGGAGAGGGTGGATAGCAAGACGGAAGAAAGATAATATGAACGGAGGTACAGTAAAAGGAATGAAAGGAGTTGCAGCTAGGGGCCGAAGGGACACTGCAAAGAATCTTTAGTAATGCCTACAGTGATTCCCGTGGGTGCATTGCCGGCGCTACCCCACTAAGGGGGATTTATCTTACCAAAATTGTTCTAACAGGGATTGGATCTTTTAGCTCCAAACTTTGCCCTATTAAACTCATTATTAATAAATGGGAAAATAAAAGTCAGAGTTGCATAATCCAGTTCGTGAGAGTGACACTTTTCCAAGCAGCAAAAACGCGAGTTTGGGCTGCGATCTCACCAGAGGTCTGTCTTTTCTTTACTCTTTCGTATCTGGTGATATTTCAAGCAGTAGAGAAGTCCTTTAACTTCACTTTTGTAATTTAGTTTCCTTTATCGTTTTTCCATATATGGTTTTCAGTTTATCATCAAATCTATCATTATCAAAAATACAGTTATTGTTGTCCGTGTTACCACTGACTTAGTTAAGAAAGAAAATAACTGAGGGATTAACTTTCATCGTTGCTGTTACACTAATTGGTGTAAATGCAATTGTATTAGCTGTGATATCAGGAACGATAACAAAACTACACCTAACCGAATGGAACCGTTAAATTCCATTAGAAGAGTGTTTGCTGAGGCACAAATGACATCAAAACAAAATTAATATATATCCTGAGACCAAAGCAGCAAAAAAGAATATAAAAACAAACAACAAACAATTGCAAATGAAAGGACTAGCAACTGAACCGTGTAAGGCAAGACTCCCACGTCCCCTTCTCTCTCTCTCTCTCTCTCTCTCTCTCTCTCTCTCTCTCTCTCTCTCTCTCTCTCTCTCTCTCTCTCTCTCTCTACTGGGTCTGCTGGTATTTTTCTTGAGAAACTAGAAGTATAAAAATAGCGATTGTTTCCTGAAGTGTTTCAAAATCAGGTTATCCCATATAGGAATTTCAGTTTGATATCAAAATCCAGTATCAAAATCATCGTAGCTGGATCGGTTACATTGACAAATGGTTATGTGAGGGAGGATTCCTTTTGAAGGAAATTGCGCACTGTACTTGGAATTCATTGTTCAGCCATCAATATCCATAAGCAACAACACTGTACAGAACTGCAAATATAAGTAAACTATATTGCAGCCTCATCACTTCTCTCAAGAGAACGTAACGATAAACTTGAATCATCCACAAACAGAAAATATTTTCTCCCATAATTTTAAAGCGTGTAATACAAAACAGGAAAAAGGCATTTAACAGAATATTTCTGCTACGCAAAGCAAGTGAAATCCTGGAGCAGATTAAACCTCGCAAACGTACGAAATTGTTCAGTGAAGTAAGATTAATAACTAGATCTCGGATAATCATCTCCGATGTAGTTTCTTTGACATTTTTTTTAACCTTTATCAAAAAGAGCGCAAAAGATTCTCGAGTAATTTTAAAAGATCTAAATGCAATTGAAGTATTGAGCTTTTTCACTATTTCATATATCTTTAGATTTCCTGAATATTATTATATTCGCCCTTCTTCCTCAGGAGGCAGTTTTACCTGTTTATGCTCCATCGGAAAAAATACGACAGAGAACTGTAGCATCAAAGTAGTATCCAAACACAGATCTGCTAGATGAAAGGGTTTTCTCAGCACAAAGCTTAAACAAACATCTACAGCAGCTGACTATCCCAGTATCAGAAGCTGCCTCGCGTGTGTTGTTCGTTTAAGCTATATGTAGATGCATGTAAATACGTGCACAAACACATTCACTATGGTTTATGCTCGGCAAATACCCACATGTTAAACTTTCCCTCCCATAATTTACGGATACATTTATACACATATTCTTTAATGCGATTTCACACTTTGATATTGGGCGCTATTGTTTCTCTGTATTCCTATTTCCAAAACTTCTTTCAATTATTCTATAAAGGGGTTTCCTCTTAAACTGCCACTTGTCATCTCTGAACGCTTTTGTTTCTATTTATTTTGCTTCTCTACCTTCATATTTTGGCGATCTTCTGTGTCTTTACCCTTCCCATGGCCCTTCGCATTTAGTGATACTTGCTTTTACCCCTTCGTAAATTTTTCTTTATTTTTGGTTTTCATCTTATTCGCTCAGTGCTTTCCAAATTTTAGTATCATGTATTGTTGCAAAAAATTTGCAAAGAAGTAGAAAGGGGTGAAAGACTGATGAGCAAATAAAAAGAAAGCAGTTAGCAAAGAGAGAGAGAGAGAGAGAGAGAGAGACGACAGGTAAATGGCAACTCTCCGGGAACAGTAGTTGAATTGTTACCCGTGTAACATCTTTGTGAAATGTCACTGCAAAAATATTTTTCATTTATTTAGATTAACTGGGAAATAAATTTAAATTCAGCTTATACAGGTGCAAAATTTCTCTATCTTTCTTGCAATTGGTCTGAAGTGACAAGAGAGCCGCGTTCTCCAAATGCATTATGAAAATCAGTTTTGTAACAAAACAAGTAAAAAATGACAATCGAGCTTTCTGTAGCCTACAGCCGCTACAGCGTATAATCAAGGCCACCGAAAACAGATCTATCTTTCGGTGGTCTCGGTATGATGCTGTATGAGCCGCGACCCATGAGACTTTAACCATGGCCCGGTGGTGGCGTATCCTATATCGTTGCCAGAAGCACGATTATGGCTAACTTTAACCTTAAATAAAATAAAAACTACTAAGGCTAGAGGGCAGCAATTTGGTATGTTTGATGATTGGAGGGTGGATGATCAACAAACCAATTTGCAGCCTCTAGCCTTAGTAGTTTTTAAGATGTGAGGGAGGACAAAAAAAGTGCTGACAGAAGAAGGGCGGACAGAATTAAGTGCGGACGGACAGACAAAGCCGGCGCAATAGTTTTCTTTTACAGAAAACTAAAATATATATCAGAGGCAATATTCCACCTTTGTAAAAAGGGGTAAATATGCTATTTACCAACTGACCAGACGTCTACCTACGTTCTATGATAAGAAATTCCCATTCCCCCCCAAAAAATGTATAGCTGAGGACTTCCGAAAAAACATGTTGGTTGCGAGGAATAATTTTCAAAGACGGAATGTTTTTGGAAAATGACATTTATAAGTCAAGTTGCTATTATTTCATTATATGTAAAAAAGAACAAAAATTAACTTTTTCCTTTCGTTTCCTGCTTGTTCACATCCTGATTGTCACGTCAAATGTGAAGCGCTGTGTCTTATTACTCTCTCTCTCTCTCTCTCTCTCTCTCTCTCTCTCTCTCTCTCTCTCTCTCTAAAACTAAAACTAAAACAAATAGCATATATACGTGATATTGTAAATGAAGACCAGAACCTTTGTTTTTTAAGTAAATTTAACGGTTTTTATCACTGGAATTATCGGTTAATAAAAATGTAAATTAACTTGAAGTAATACTATTTGGGGGATGCGCATGATAATACCGGAGAACTAAAAGAGTCGGTCATTTTGAAAAAAGTAACAGGGAGTCGATAAAATCTCAAAAAATTATTATGGCTTAATACGGAAAAAACATTTCATGTTCAATGAGAGGAAAATGCCTAGATCAGCTGGAACTGACGCAGAGCCAATTTACTCCCTGAACATATTATCCTTCTGATGCAAATTCCTGAGATGTATGCGAGTATTGCACCAGCCCCGGTTTTTTATTTTTTTTTTTCCATGCCCCTGGGTTAGGTTAGGTTGGGTTAGGTTAGTTTGGGTTAGGTTAGACAAAAGCATGAGTAATTTGGGTGTGGGAAACATAATGAGATTATTTAAAAAAAAATCTATGGCTAGATTTTGAGATATGGCGTCGAACTTTTTTCAGGGAAAGGTCTCGTACTCGGTTACATCTGGGGAAAATGCTACCCGGATGTAGCAGGTAACTGTAATTAATCTGTATTTGTCATTGAAATATTTTTACGAAAATTATCCTTTACTCGGCATTCACCCATGAATCCTTTACGATTACAAGGAATATTTATAATGTTATACATTTTATGCAAATATAACATTCATCAATGTTGCTCCATCGTCTCCAGAATTTAGTAGAAAATTCTTTTCGGGGTGATTAATGGCGGCAAACAGCTGTTTCTAAACGTTGCTGCAAATCAATTCCTGTGATATGCAAGTTTGCTCTGACATGCTTGCTTAAGAGGGTCCTTCGCTCTAAATTTATTGTGAAATTTCAGCTAAAATATTGGGACAGTGACTTTTCCTCATGAGAGAGAGAGAGAGAGAGAGAGAGAGAGAGAGAGAGAGAGAGAGAGAGAGAGAGAGAGAGAGAGAGAGAGAGAGAGAGGTTGTACCTGACTGGGCAGGAGAAAACCAAAATGCCATATGACAAATGACTTCTCCAAGAAAGCGTTATGAATAGCTTGCATACTCCGATTGTTTTTTTTTTTTTTTTACGAAATAAGCTAAAAATGCTAATTAATTCTTTGTGTGGTTATTTAACATTACTTTTCTGATTAAATGCCCTCTATAAAGAACATACAAGTATCTTTTTATTTTAACCTGAATGCGGTTAATTTAAAACCTCGCCTCTGATAAACTGGGTACGAGTTTCAAGTGACTTGTTTGAAATGACCTACAAAGCGTAAGGAAACTTGATGATACTGCATCGTGCAACATGCAATTAC
>JANJGK010000013.1:7977591-8022591 GCA_039081455.1 Macrobrachium rosenbergii | reverse complement strand
AATTCCTGAGATGTATTCTGGTATTGAACCAGGTTAGGTTGGGTTAAGGCGGGTGCAAATAGACTAGTCGGAAATTTGGGTGTGGGAGAAATAATGAGATTATTTTCAAGAAAATTCTATGGTTAGTTTTTAAAATATGGCGTCCCGCTTTTTTCAAGGAAGATCCTGCAGGTGCTCGGTTATAACTTGGGAAAATGCTCCCGGGCCATCTATGAATACAAGGTTTATTTTTGGCGTCTTGAGCGAAGCAAAGTAACCCGGGAATGGGAGAAAACACATTCTATCATATTTCTAAAGCGCTTTCCTTTATCGCAAACAAAAAATGACGCCATAAAATTAAATTAAAGTTGACTCGATTTTCTGTAACCTGTAGGATAAATACTTCCTCGATTATGCGAGAGATATCGCTCAAAATACTGCTCAGAAGATAAAACTAAATACTAAATGAAATAATGTTGATGAGTGAAGATGTTCATTGAATTGAATTGAAAATAGAATTTAGGTCAAAGGCCAAGCACTGGGACCTACTATGAGGTCATTCAGCGCTGAAACGGAAATTGACAGTCAAAGGTTTGAAAGGTGTAGCAGGAGGAAGCCCTCGCAGTTGCATTATGAATCAATTGTTACGAGAGGGTGGAAAGTAAGATTGAAGAAAGAGAATACGAAAGGAGATACAGTAAAAGGAGTGAAAGGGGTTACAGGTAGGGGCGAAGGCAAGCTGCAAAGAACCTTAAGTGATGCCTACAGTGCACCGCATGAGGTGAACTGACTGCACAACCCGGCTACGGGGGGTGAAGCGTCTTAATGAATATCTCCGGGATTCCAAAGTTACGATCTGTCACCAGCGCGTGATCTATGCCCGAGGCTTGTGCAGTAAATATTCCTCAGAGTTAAACCCCACAATATCAGTGTGCACAAATTTTATTCTGCGTCTTTTATGCCTCGTGAATGTCATTTAAACTTACAAACAAAATAAAGCGATGACAACGAGACCTTGGTGAGATGAAATTGCGGTTGAAATCAGAAGTCATAATAAAGTTTTGAGGTATCTAAATATTTCACGACCTGATAAGTTAAAATCAGCGGAAGTCACGAACAAATGTGAGATGTTAAAAAATAGAGCCTCACTTTGTTTAATGGTAATAACATAGGGCATAACAGCTGCCAAATGCCAAAATTCTAGAATCTCTTTTATCTTTTTTTAAAACATTCTTATTGGAAAATGGTACATTGTAAAGTCTGCCAACGAATCTATGTCACTTTTAATCCCATTGAAAACGAAGTTTGGAAATGGTAAGATCCGCTGTAGAAAGTAGTGAAAGGGGCGTACCTTGGAAATACTGAAGTCTCGTCGAGATTTGTTCACAGGAAATGCAACGGATGCTGGTCAGATGGAGACTGAAATGGGGAGGGAGAATCTGAGGAGAGAGCGTTTTCACCCGTTCTGTTCTCTTATTTTTTGCCGCTGATGAGACACCTGCAAATAGACAGTAGTTCCTGATAACATAACTATCACGTAAAGAAGCAAGCAGAAATTATATAAGAGGCTTCTATTAACCTAATGTCTGTTAGGTCGCAAACAACCAAAACTCCTCAAGATTCATCCTTTTCAGGCTGATAAAGATTCACTCAGTCACCTGTCAATCCTTGCTATATACTTTCATTTTCCACTAGTACCTGGTCCTGTGCAGGTCTTTTTTAGTTTTCCTGCTGCGTAGGTAAATTTGATATATATATATATATATATATATATATATATATATATATATATATATATATATATATATATATATATATATATATATATATATGTATATATATATGAATATGATCTACTAATGTATTATTTTACATATACAAACACACACAGACATACACAAACGCACACACACATACACACACACACACACACACACACATATATATATATATATATATATATATATATATATATATATATATATATATATATATATATATATATATATATATATATATACATGTATTTGTATATATACACACATATATACTATATAGATATACATATATATAGACATTATATATATATATATATATATATATATATATATATATATATATATATATATATATATATATATATATATATAAACTGCTTTGCTTTTTAAGAATGCGGATATAATGAATTCATGGTAAAATATGATTTTTGATCAGAGAAAACCTATAATGTATCCTGATTTTTTTCAATGGCGTTATAGATTTCAAAGTCATTGTGTGAATGGGAGTGAAAATGGCTGTATCTGCTGTCTCACTTCTACGACAATGTCTCGTTCATGCGAAACTGGAGTATCTGAATTTGAAAGCATTTCTTCACTTTTTGTCGAGGATCATATTAGTGAAAAGGAACTATTTTAGTTTCATCTAATATCGAACTAAATTCATTACAGAATTAAACAATGTTCAGCCGATATATCGCTGTATAGCAATTTTCACAGATGTACTTGAACACATTTACAGAAGAAAAATATAAAAAAAAAGATCTATCGTTTGTAATTCAGACCTGACTTTTCTCATTGTTCGCTCCATTTGGTAATGCCAAAAGAAAAAGGATTAATTTTCATTCAATGACAATCGTCTCAGATTTCAATATCAGTAATATGGAAACATGATATTCTTTTTCCTCCTTACTGAATGCTTGACACATTTGTTATCTCTTTATTTCACAGATATCCAAAAGCATTCCATTTGCAACCTGATCCTCACTAATATCTTTCCCTCGAATACAGGAGTTTATTTGGAAATAGGTCGTAAAATGTGACGCTCGCACTCTCTTGATCCAGGCAGATCTAAAGACCATTTACGAGACGAAGATCGTTACACATATTGCTTTTAAACTGTCAAAATTGGACCTAATGCATCCAGCCATTTACTGCAGATTTAGAAAATTCAACTGCAAGCCCCAGGGTAAAAGACACACAAAGTGAATGGCAGAAAAACTGAAAACACGTATCGCGTTCATCAGAACAGATTTAGACAATATCTACTGGTGCCAGAGGGAGATTCAAGTTTCGAGTTGGATGAATTATGCCTTATTTTTGTCTGTGTGTGTGTTTTTTTTTATTTCGGTGTAATTTCTAATTTGAACTTGAAGTATTACTTAAATATGTCTAGTGAACAATAATTGTCACACTGAAGGAAAGTGAGTCGTTCCCTTTCACACTATTCTAAGCTCTTGATGTATAAACAGAAATTTCAGTGTGCTCTGTATCTTAAATTAAGATGCATTTGTACGTATTCTCTCTCTCACTCTCTCTCTCTCTCTCTCTCTCTCTCTCTCTCTCTCTCTCTCTCTCTCTCTCTCTCTCTCTCTCTCATTCAAAGTATATTCATATGAATGGCAGACGTGCTCTTGATAATTTTATTTCGGTGTATAAATAACAAGGTAAAGCGCATAATGTCTACTTGCGTAACGAATCTTTATTGAATAATTACCTATAGAACAAATGATGGTCATCATACTTAAAACTGAAAAAATACGAGTGCATAATAAAAACAAGTAATTAACATTAGGATTCTTCTCAGGTACTTTGGCATTTTATTTACAATTAAATTCATTATTAGTTAAATTAACTTATAACTAAACACTGTCTTGATCAGTGAACGCCTTGATAATATTTAATGAATGATAAAACCTAGTTTTATGGAAAAATGATCTTGTAAACAAATAGATTAAAAGTAACATATCGATACGTGGCATAAAATATCAAATTAATATACTAGAATAGCATAAGAACGAACAACAACTAAGAACTAAAAGGGCGTAAATAGCTGAAATTATCCCCGAGGGGAATTTCTTAAAAGGTCTGACGCTGCCGCATTCAATTAACCTACGCGAGAAATAGTTGCCTCCTTCCATGGCAACAACAATATTTAAGTTAGCGTCTGGGCCCTAGATGTAATTAGTCTTGCTCGTTTAATTTCAATTCATATTTGGTTTATTGACAGGAAAATAACTCAGAGAGATAGAGAGAGAGCAGTATTGTTAATCATAGAAAAGAGCGTTTTATGATTTTTTCTTATTTCGTTTTACGTGTAAACTTTTTCCAAAACCAACCAGTAACGTATTATCTTGAGACTCATTACTTCAGTTACGTTTTATTCTAGTAGATAGATATACTGTATATAAAATGTTAATCCTGGTTCATTTCATCCATATCTTGACACAATGAAAGATCAAAGTAGGTTAAAAAAATGTAACAATTTCATACTAATTTCTTAGCAATTTTTTTTTATTATAAATGAATTATATAAAAACTTTCGTTATAACTGTAAAAAAAATCTGGCTCTTAGAAAAACATAGAGAAACAGAAATATAAAAAAAAGACAATTGCACATGATTTTTTACATTGGTTATACGTCATTTCGCATTCACTGTTCGAATCAGAAATTGTATATATATATATATATATATATATATATATATATATATATATATATATATATATATATATATATATATATATATATATATCCATCTGCCGGCTCTATTTATTCCCGGAGACGTTAACTTCTAGAACGACAGCTCAAAAGTTATTGTATTTTCCAAGGAAAATTTTTTCACTGTGACATCTAGTACTTATTTCTGCGTATCAACATTTCCTAGACTGGTTGGTATATTGACATATACTGTGTGAAAGGAGGAAATTAATGAATACGCGAGTTACTCTCATATGATGACACAATATGAATAGCAGCGTCAAATGTTTTCGCCCAAAAATGAGCTAATCTCTATACTAAAAATCTTATAAATATTCATATGGAAATAAGCTAAAAGGCGGTTAACACGTTAAACAAGCTTGTCTATTAATACCCAATTGCCAAAATGTTGAAACAGAGATAAGAGAACAAATACCAAATCGTATCATAGACTGGTTATTGTTTTCTCATGAAAGCACTGCGATTTTTTCCTGTTTTAGTAAATAAGCATATAAACTATTCACAAAATATAGACGACATTAAAAACAAGATACTTCTTTCCTAATTCAGGATTTCTTCAGCAAGAAAATTATTTATTTGATTAATTCTTTTCATCATCATTCCTTTTTTGAATAGTAGCAGATTTAAACTGAATTTTCAGGGTACCTCAGTTCCAATGTTAGTTTTGCATCATTGAGGTATAAAACGAATTAATTATATTCAGAGTCAGAAGTGAAAAGATATAGTGTAATAGGAATTATGAAAAGTATTATAAAACTGTTTTATAGCTTGCTTTTCTAAAAGAAAAGCTAATGACACTACCAAAACTTAGTAATTTGTTATATAAATAAAATGAGACATATAATTCCTTATTGCAATATCTATTAACAAACTTTATTCAGGCAAAAACTCAGTAATTGTTATATAACTTGAATAAGGCATATGATTCCTTATTGCAATATCTATTAACAAACTTTATTCAGGCAAAAACGTAATGTTTGGTTAGAGCCCTTTCTACGCTGTTGATATAAGCATGGAAAGAGTGTTGTTAACAGAAGACTGATTAGCTTAGAGGGGATTTTTTTCGGCAACATTTATCGTTTTTAGCTATTTTTTTTTCCTGCTGCCAAAATCAAGTTAAATTAGTTAACAAACGCATTAATGAAAGGGAGATTGTGGTTTATCGCGCTGTGGAGTGCAATTATCCAACGAGAAAAAGATATGCTTGTACTTCAGTTATGTTATAAACCTGGTTGTCTGTCATAAATGAAGGGGGTTGAAAGGCTAAATTATTACTAAGAATATTTGCGTAAATCGAATTGTTGATCCAAAACGCAACTGGTGAGCCAGTTCTTATCTCTTCGACAATAACGCTTTGTTTACACTGTTTCTTTCCAGCATTATAACTCCTTATCATCTTACCGAGCAACACCTATTTGGAAGCCCATTTCCATACTTATCTGCTGAAAACCAACAATTTTCGGATTACTCAGTTCAGCTCCATTTCTTTCCTCAAATTTCTGGTATTCAACAGATACTGGTGTGTACTTCCCTCTAACCTTTATAGGAAACTTCTCTCTCCAAAAAAGAAAAAGAAAAATAGGCATGCAGGGGGTTGTGAGAAAGGCAGAAAATTTGATGTTTCCAAAGAGGTGGTATTAGTTAAAGTGTAAGACATTATTTGTCGTAAATCCGTAAACATACGTGACGTAAATAAGAACTGAAGATGCAGAAGTAGAAAGGAAGCAAGGGAAAACCTTTACGAAAGTGTGATAAACGAAAGAGAGAAAACTATTACGCTTCTCTGATGGAACTTATTCCCCCTAAGGGAAAAGTATTTCCGTTGCCCACGTAGCCCATCTTAGAGGTGAGGTATGCGGAGAACGCTTTTCTCTTTGGACACAAAAGTGCCATCTGGTCGTGTGATGAACGTGATACCCTCCCTCAAGAACAAAAATAAAAGGGTTCTTTTGTTTCCCTTCCTAGTGGCGCAATAAAATTCAGATGGCAATGAAAATGCACAGACTCTCCATTGGTATTTATTTCCCAAGAAGGAAACAGAGCAAGATAAATAGACGGCGAATTCATGATTGTGTGTATGTATATGTATGTGTGTGCGCGCGCGAGAGAGAGAGAGAGAGAGAGAGAGAGAGAGAGAGAGAGAGAGAGAGAGAGAGAGATAGAGAGAGATGAGGATGTGCTGCAAATTTAGTATGACGCACTTAGAAAAACGAGTTAGAAAGTTGTTTTCCTTTTGTTTTCTTTTTTGGTATAAGTTAAGCAGTATAATGAAAGTGAAATTAGGTATATATATATATATATATATATATATATATATATATATATATATATATATATATATATATATATATGTGTGTGTGTGTGTGTGTGTGTGTGTGTGGTGTCTGTGCCTAAGATCTGTGCATATATTCATGTACGTATGTATATGATTATCTAGAGGATATAAAAGCAAAGCGTAACGAGATTATCTACAATGTTCAGCGGTCCCAAGATTTTGGGAAAAGTAAATAAAAAGTACATTTCTTCAATTTAAAGGTATTTATACCGTTTCTCTAGTATCCACACCGTTAGCAATTCACTTGGATATTGTGTATAATGGTTGACACTAACAACAACGAAACAAGAATGTAATTCAGTTACCGTTGGCGCATCAGGTCAGTCTGGTCATTTCGAATCATTAGATTATGATAATTACCATAATGAGCGACTGTACGCGTTGAAGATAATAGCACTAGCAAGAACCCCCGAGGCCAGACTAATAATATTGTTAACACTTTACATTCTTCGAGATGTGAGCTTCGCAGATCAAGAGAGACATGTTTACATTGTTTTGGGAGGATTTTATTAAAAAAATAATGTAGTGGAGTGTTTATACTAATTTTGTTGAAGTCTGTTTATTTCATGTTCACTTGAAAGCATATATTCCAGTTCCTCATTGCTATATCGTTTATTATTGATATGTTTATACTTTTTGTATTATACTTCTTAATCTAATTTTGCAAAAGATAAAAAAGGAGCCATTCTAACCCATTAACAACAAATATAATGAATACAGATGAAAATTGCTATCAACGTGCATTACTAGATGGTGTTAATATCCCAACAGTATGCAAAAGGAAGTTCACCGAGTAGAATTTACGAAAAGTTAACCTTTGCAAGCCCCCCTATCTGACTGACCTGGGGAAAGTCTTGTTACAATCGTTTCCTTTACTTACGCTAACAAACAAGCACCCTGTAAGAAAACAATGGCGATATCAAATTTTCTTCATACAGAGTAAATGCCACAGCTACTTTCTTTTTCATTTGTCCTGCTGTCTCATAAGAAACTACCGGATATGGGAAAGACGCAGGAAACGAAGACGGCGGGATGCAAAGAAAACAATTTGATTGCATCATTGCGCAACAAAAGAATAACAATAACTGTAAATTTTTAGTCAAGCTTTAATGATTTCTTTATAAACAGCCAAACACCATCACGATCACTTTAAGGCAGCAAATTTAAGCTGTGAGCATGAGAAAACAACATTGAGAAGATGTATTCTTTTCTTCACAACAGGTTGCCTTTCATGTCTCTGACTATTGTCCTGGATCATTTCAGGTAGGTAACTGAAGTTAGAAGAACTACGATAAGCGAAAATTACGAGCTCTCCTACAGGGATCTAACATAATTTCTTAGTATTTTCCATATTTTAGAAATATTGGGCTAAAATGACCACTTCAACTGGAGATTTGAAACAATCAATTTTGCGTGGTATGTGTAATTTTAATTTTCTTGTGTTATGAATCATCAATAATTCCTTCACGTCTTTGCATTTTTTTGTCTCGTAGGATGATGCAATTCTTATTCAAATGTTCATCCAGAATAATGATTATTTCACAATCACCTTCAGGTATTTTATATTCAGATGCTATATTTTAGTTCATATGTTTCTACTGTATATGGTTCATTGGTTTAGAAAATATAACTTTTTTCCTCTGGAGGACGGAGAGAGACCCTTCCCAATCCCCCTTTCCGACAGTTTTCCAAAACGAGTGGGGTGTAACCCAAAGGGGAACTATAAGATTAGTCTTTGAAAGCTGATCATCGTTAAGCCTGAACAAACGAAAAAAGGAAGATGCAGTAGATGTCACTAAACCACCCCGAAACACTGGCCTAAATAAAACCAGTAGAAAAGGGTTTATTGGTCCCTTTACGACGTAGTCTATCAAAATCCTACTGATGGTAAAAACGAAAGATACGGAAATCAGCACTGAGATAAATCCATCAAGTAAGTTGGGATGAGGCAAATGCCAAGCGTTTAGAGTTTAATACACAACATTAAGAAATTACTTCTTTTTCTATGAAACCAAATTTGACAATTTGAACTAAAAAAAAACATTTGAATACAAATTTGAATTAAACTGATCAACTAAAAGGCTGTTAGGAGAAGTAGATTAGTTTCCATTCATACCATATACAACCGAAATACTGTACAGTAGTTGATGTAAGAAGTTATAGAGAAGTATGGAGTAAACATGTTAAGAGATCCATATTCAAATATGCTTACAAGGCAACAACGGACAGAGAGAGAATGAGCATGTCGATACGGAGTGTAAAGTAGGATATGAGGTAATTGACTTCTTATTACGGATGTAGGCCTATCTCCGAAATGTATCTAGTCTTTTTTGAAAATACCGTTTTATTACTTTGATTGAATTTCATCATAATTAAATAAATTTTACTTTCCATACCAGTTCGTAATTCGTTATGTCAGTGAAAGTTACACCATTCGTCAAAAGTGCGTATGATTATGAGCATTAATTTCAAATGATGATTATATGAAAACAACTGCGTCCGCCGATAATTCGCTCCCAATTCAAGCCAAATGTATCGTTTCAATTCAGGCCTACGTATAAGCGGAAGTATATAACTTCCTATCATAGTCAGTTATTGAAACGATGAATATATTACCGTTTTCGTAACCGACTCTCGCTGTTGACACTTCTACTGATTTGGGTGAGAGATGGTCCGACCGTACCATAGCTGATTGCGGTATTGTTAAATATAACTTTACTTTCATTCTGTCATTGCATAATAAATACACACGCACACACGCACACACACACACACACACACACACACACACACACATATATATATATATATATATATATATATATATATATATATATGCGTCTTTGAGTTTATTAAACAAAGGTATGTTTCTCTGTAGTATCCTCAGTAAGTTTGTAACTTTATTATGTAGCTAAAGAACTGTCTTCTTCCCGAAAACACGTAAATTTAATCAGTCTAAACATTCGATGCCCGTCCATCTGTATGCTTGAAGTCTTTAAAGTCTGTACCAAAATATCTTTTTATTAAAGTGACGGAATGTGATTGACCCCGGTATGCTTGTTCATTTAATTAATTTCCGACTAAACTTTGTAAGTCCAGTCATTTATCCTTTGCGCTTTTGTGAAGCGCTTCCACTCAACTAAATTGGTGCAATAGACTAATAGATGAATAATGTAAGCGTAAAATGTGTAAAGAATAAGAGAGAACACTCTGGCTAATGGAGAAACTTTCACAAAAAATCTAGGCAATTCTACTAAGTGGACGGGTCACAAATAAATGTCGGACTTTTTACAAACGTACTCACGTTAAGGAAATTTTTCTGGAAATTCACAATCAATATTTTTGTGTCTCTGATAACCTGTTAAAAAATAAATGACCCTCTCAGCCAAAATGCTTGTAGGAACCCTGTACAACGGAATAAATTGAGAACACGGTTTCCAACAGAAATTAATAAATAAACTTAAATCAACGAAAGACACGATTTTCATATCATTCGCTTCAAATTGTTAGCTTTACTTGTTTACATTCCTCCAGAAACAATACGACAGAAAACGCTGGAAAGTGAGAAATCCACGAGAAACAGAAATAATTCGAATTTTTTATACAAGTGATAGACAGTTGAAGTGACGTAGGAAATCTGAAATGGAAGTTTGCATTCCCCGACATGCAACTGCTTTTTTATTATCTGAAATGAGGAGCGTTGTCGCCGCTTAAAGTATAAAAACTAGCTATTATTGGAAATGTTGAAGAAAGAAAAAATTGAATCGAGCTTCCATGATACAATTTGCAGTTTATGATGCACTTAATTTATACCAAAATTCAGTACAAAACGTTTGGCTAAGAAACAATGGATAGCTAACTCACGGCAAAACCTGAAAAATGGGAAAATTACTCACGCCTCATACAGAAGCATCCCTCTTGAGTATCTATGTTTTGGAAAGGACGAAAGTGGACGAAACTCAGTCAGTCCTCGAGTACGGTTCCCTTCGCTCTAGGACACTGTAAAACAGATGTGGGAAAAGGTTTCAAGTTTACTTTTAAAGCCTTATTTTTTGACGATGGTAAATAACATCTGCGGTAATATCTGAAGAAAATTAAGAGATGCAATTTAAAAAAAAAAAGTATGTGAATTATGCAAAAGTACACTGGAAGAGCTTCTTAAGCCTTACTTTTTAGAACTTAAATTAATCAACTTGAAAGGTAGGCATTGCACAACAATTGAAAGAAACGGATAACGTGCCAACATTAAAATCAATAAACATGGGAGATACAGAGGGGACTGAACGAGGAGAAAGGGAGAGAATGAATTAAATGGAGAAGGAAAGCAATGAGTTACTTTACTGCAGAAACGTGGACACTGTTCTTTGACCTGGACGGGAGGGATCTATCTATTAGGTTGCCAAGAAGACACCCCGCCTGCAAATTCCTGTGACGTATGCTAGTATTACACCAGCTCCGTTTTTTTTTTTTTTTTCGGTGCCCTTTAAGTTAGGTTAGGTTAGGTCAAGTTGTGTTAGGTGAAGTTAATTAATAATTATCCAGTACTTGGGTGTGGGAAACATAATGAGTTTTTAAGACATGGCGTCCCGATTTTTCAAGGAAAGGTCTCGGTACTTGGTTACATCCTGGGAAAATGCTTCCCGCCTCTTATTAACACTAATGGATTAGCATTGCTTAGGTCGCTTTGTTCAGTGATTGTTTTTCTATCACTACTCCTAAGGTATGGGAACCCTCTGTTGGCCGACTCGGTAGAGCTTTAGACTGTCATTCGATGGGCCGGAGTTCAATTCCCGCGGCCGGCTGATGAAGAGTTAGAGGAATTTATTTCTGGTGATAGAAATTAATTTCTCGCTATAATGTGGTTCGGATTCCACAATAAGCTGTAGGTCCCGTTGCTAAGTAACCAAATGGTTCTTAGCCACGTAAAATAAGTCTAATCCTTCGGGCCAGCCCTAGGAGAGCTGTTAATCAGCTCAGTGGTCTGGTAAAACTAAGGTATACTTACTTACCTAAGGTATGGGCTTCTATCTTTGCTTGCGGTGTTCTGGTTAAGGAGGGCTATACTCTGTTTTCAAAAGTGAATCACTATTTTTCTTTTGTCTTCCAGCAAGCTACAGGTAGATAACTCCATTTGTTTGCATACATTACTGGACAAAGATCACTGCTTTGAAAGATCATTAAAATATAAAAATTACCTTGCCGACAAAAGATGCTTTCACATGTACAGTACTTAACGTTTTTCTTCGACTGTTCCGAGATGCGCTGGAATTCTTATTCTCTTTTAAACGAAAACAAGCAGTGCATGTTCAAACTAATGCATGCACGAGCATTTCCTGAGGTTACCCAGTAATTTACGACCGCGCACGAGATCTCTTGCAAGGGAGGTAATAGCTATCAATCGTTCCCCATCGGGGCAACGGCGAATTTCGTGCACGACTTCAGCAACATTGTCTGTAAACAGAGAGGGCAAAGATTCAGTCGCATGCAAATCCGCCTCGTTTGCTCCTAAGCCGTATTGATCTGGGCAAACATAATATCCAAAGCAGTCATGAGCTGCACCGCTCTATCTCCCTAATGGACGCCAAGCGATTGAAATCTTTCCGCAAATAAGTCTTGTTGGGTTCACTTACATTTATGGTCGGCATTCATACTTGGAACTAGTTAATATAGGTTTATTTAATCTGTGGTATTAAATTTTCTGTTTTTTTTTTTAAGCCATATACGTTATTTTCCTTCATCTTCATTTTTTTCCATTTTTTTTATTTCTTGTTCGCGTCATGCAACTTTAAAAGTTAAAATAATTCATCAGCGAGAAACACGAACAAGTTTTAATTTTTTTTCTACATTCAACATAATTTTGTTTTAAATCTATGACAGGAAAATTATTCTTGGCGAATGCATTCATCCATTATATATAATAACTAAAAAATATAATTCATTGAAATCCGTTACTGTTAAAATTGGAAATCATGAAAACTGGGACCTAAATCTAAGCCTTCAAGGTAAGACTAAACTTAATTAACGCTCAAATGAAAGCATGATTTTGTACATTGTAAGAGAAGCATTGATTCTTTATTCTGCACCATTAGCTAGCGTTCAATGAAGAACATTTTACTTCAGCTTGTTCTGTTCCAGAATCTAATTGTGACTTCAAAATTATAATTGCTCTTGTGTATTGATCAGTAAACATTCACGATGGGTCAAGTTTATTTTTACAACAACAATGAACTGAGGCCGCTCGTTAGCCTGATTTAATGGGTATCTGATAAATCTGACACAAGGAAATTGTCATTCTCTCTCTCCTCTCTCTCTCTCTCTCTCTCTCTCTCTCTCTCTCTCTCTCTCTCTCTCTCTCTCTCTCTCTCTCTCTCTCTCTCTGCTGAAATAATCAAGAATTTAAATGATCCAGAATTTAAAATTGTTGTTTCACATGCAGAAATGTTAAACTTTCATTCTATATCAGTAAAATAAAAAAAAAAATAGGATAAAAACAATTTTGAAAATCGTAGAGTCCATTGTAAAAATATGTACAACTGAACGTTCTATTCCGAAATTACTCCAGAGAATAGTTTAAACCCATTTTACATGACAATTTAAATACATATTTTTATTACAGTAATTTGAACAAGACTTCATTATTTTAAATAATGTGGTTTTCCTACGTTGTTTTATCAGAAATTATGGTAATTATGAAGACTCGCATATCTTTATACTTAGAACGTATATGAATATTAAGTAAGTACCATAACAATACTATACTAATTCTACAGCAGGTCAAATCTCCTTCAACAGTCATCTCTAATTACCTCAACAAAAAACTCATCTTGGAATATTATAAACACTCTCGATGTTGGTTTAGAAAAAAAGCCAAAGCAGCTAGAAAATAATTAAAGTAAAATGGAAGTGCAACTGAACACAAAACGTATTTGTAATTCATGTTATCATGAACATTCTTCTTTTACAGCTGAACTTTTTAACTGTAAAAGCAATATTGTAACAACATTAAATAATTGCATACTTGTGATTCATATATCGGAGCAATCGCCTTATTTTTTTACGTCTAAACTCTGCGTTACGAGCGTCATGCTTCGGAAAAAAAGGCATTCTATCATTCCAAAAAATATGGGTATGCAGATGCAAGGTTCGGCGAAGCTCTAGTAACGAGGCTATTTACTATTCATCTGGAAGAAAATGATGATGATGATGATGATGATGATAACGAAGTAATGATCTCTTGTCTCTACCATGGCATCTTCTTTTCATTTCTTCTGAAGAATTTAAAATGAATTTCCCATAGTTAAAATATATTAAGTAATGTATTTTTGCGCTCATTTGGCAAATGAAAGCTTAAATAAAGGAAAACTATGCGTAAAATCCTTGGAAAATGAGAACTGATCACATTGAAGGGTTAAATAGGAATTGAAGGGTTAAATAGGAATTATGCTGTTTTTGATCGTCATTTATGATAGGTCAAAAAATCTGTAAACATGCAATTATCGACATTTCTTCTAGTTATTTTCTAAACATGACAGTGTCATTTTGGAGAAGAAGGACCGTATATATATATATATATATATATATATATATATATATATATATATATATATATATATATATATATATATATATATATATATATATATATATATATATATATATATATATATATATATATATATATATATATACATATATATTTGCCTGAGAAGAGAGACAGTTTGGTCTCTGAAATATAACCTTTATTTTCCATAGTTTGGCGTTTCTATGGGCTCCTTTATATATATATATATATATATATATATATATATATATATATATATATATATATATATATATATATATATATATATATATATATATATACATACATATTTGCCTGAGAAGAGAGACAGTTTGGTCTCTGAAATATAACCTTTATTTTCCATAGTTTGGCGTTTCTATGGGCTCCTTTATATTTGAGATATATATATATATATATATATATAATATATATATATATATATATATATATATATATATATATATATATATATATATGAGATATATATATATATATATATATATATATATATATATATATATATATATATATATATATATATATATATATATATATTTATATATAGTTGTACCTGTCAGCACGTGAAAACTTAGAGTCAGTTTTAAGAGACATTATGACCTTTTTCACATGAAAACTAAAACTTCAGTTTAAAAATAACTCTGTCTGTCTGTCTGTTTATCTGTCTGTGTCTCTCTCTCTCTATCTGTGTGTGTGTGTGTGTGTGTGTGTGTTTCATGACCTTTCAACCAGAAATACAACCTCACAGTTGCAACTGTTCAAATCCGCCTGAAAGTAACTTTTATAACATCCCGTACCCCTCGATATGATTTTTGTGTGCCTTTCCTTTTAGTGGTAGTAGCATTTCATTGTATTTATTTCAAAGGAAAAATAACAATCACTTGCAGTACTAAAATTTACCTTTCTTCCCTCTCCCATGCGTTTCCCACGCCCTCTATTTATTATTTTTAGCACTTTAATTCTACAGATATTTCTATACCGTAGCCGAAATACGGACAATCAAAAAAGAAGATAAAAAAGTTTCTGCTGGGTGCATAAAGAAACCTGAAGACTTTTCTTCCTACTAACGACAATACTCTGAAAGCACTGATTGGTTTACGTAGAAAACGGGGCCGCCTGAAAATGTAATTAGAAAAAAGAAGGAAGATTTCTGAGAGAAGGGGGATTTTGTACGTTTCAAAACCATTTTTAAAGTCTGGTTACAGGCTGGACTCCTCTGCATGTAAGCAAGAGTTTTTTTCATTTTTATTATTATCATTTATATTATTTATATGATGATTGATGATGATGATAAATACCAAAAGCTAATCATTTTTCCAAAAAAAGGATGAACAAATTACAAACAAATATAAATACATGCAATACATAGTTATAAAAATGTACAAGCAAGTAAAAAAATTCTTAACTACTTCGGGAATTATTTTATATGTATACTTCGTTCTTTACTTTTAACCAACAGGGAAATATAGCAAGCGATTATTCGTGCCATCTCTCTCTCTCTCTCTCTCTCTCTCTCTCTCTCTCTCTCTCTCTCTCTCTCTCTCTCTCTCTCTCTCTCTCTTCTGAAATTTGGCGAGGGACGAGTTATTATTAACAGAATCATTTGTTTTCATTTAATAATCAGTTTAGGTAAGACGAAGAATCACTGAAGTTATGCAAACTTAGGTGTTTTGCAGGCCTTCAAAAGGTAAATATTAAGGTAAGCCAGATAACGGGTGAGGCTACCAACCACACCCCACAAATTCTAGCTGATAGCCCTAAGGATGTTACCTACTGGCCCCTCCAGACACGCGCACTAGCATATGCAAACACGCACTCATGTATATATTTATACATAAGCTGTATATCTATATACACACACATATATAAATAAAGACAAAATCCACGAAGGAAAGAGAAACAATGGAGTGCTGCAAGGCCTTTCGACTATATTAGTCGAAAGGCCTTGCAGTGCTCCATTGTTTCTCTTTCCTTCGTGGATTTTGTCTTGATTTATATATTCATCACGTTCCATATTTTAGTGATTCACTTATACATACATACATACATACATATATGTACAGTATGTATGTGTATATATATATATATATATATATATATATATATATATATATATATATATATATATATATATATATATATATATATATATATATATATATATATATATATATATATATTATTACTAAAAGGACCTCATTCAAACTGGATGGTATTTAATGGAGTTTTTATTCAAAAAGTTACAAGCCTTCTTGGACAACCAGTCCACATTATCAAGTATCCGTACAATGAGCAAACGCATAGTCCGGCTGTATTTATATCTGTGTGCTGGGTACTTTTAATCCTATAATCGCCTAGCTCTTCCTGTGTGACCTCCACCCTCTCTTGACCTTGGTCTTTCTCTGATCCCTGGTTCCAGATGTCCGTTTTCCGTGCGTTCTCTTGCGTTTTTTCTTCGTTTCCTTGCTACTGTGGAGTATATGATTTTTCTAGATATGCTGTCTTCAAAGCCGTTTCCGGTGTTCCCTGCCATCGTGTTGTTGGCGCAAGTTATGAAGGCGTTCTCTACAACCAGTCTAGATGTTTTGTTGGTGTTCCTGTACAGAAAACTCATATTTTCCCAGTCTATTCTGTGATCATTTTCCCAACAGTGTTTGGCAACTGCCGACGTCTGATTATAATGCCTTATGTTCTGCAGATGTTGTTTGCTTCGCTCTTTACATGATTTGCCAGTTTCGCCATAGTACCCTTCTTCACAGTCTAGACACGCTGCCATATAAACCCCCCCTCTAATCTCTTCCCCCTCTACCGACTTTTTGTTTCTAACTATTTTATTCCTAATGGTGTTTTTGTAGCTGCCTATCAATTTGAAATTATTTAGCTTCCTGTTGATGGGTGCAATAGAGTTGTTGTCCGGAACTGTAATTATTTTCTTTCCTACCAAATGTTCCTTTTCAATCCTTTCCCTCTCCCCAAAATAGTTTTTCCTTGCTTTGATATGTGCCCACTCCCACCAATACTTAGGGTAGCCTAATCTCCTAAAACTCTCCCTCAGGTAATCCAACGAAGAGTTGGATTATCTGAGTAGAAAAGTCTGACAAGTTTTTGCTGTACGTAAACTAAAATTAGGATGATTTAATGGCGGTGTTAACACAGTGGATTAAAATTAGGATGATTTAATGGCGGTGTTAACACAATGGATTATAGGCGATATTTTATACTTTGTCATGCCTGTCTATGAAATAAACACAAGGGCAAGGAGATCGGCAAATCAGAAGAAATTCTGTTTAGACTATTCGTAAGCTCTGGGAAAATGAATTTTTGGAATAATAATAAAAAGATATTCTTTATGTTGGGCCTAATGAAAAAGAGATAATAATAATATGATGTGAAAATGTAGAAAATATATAGTTTAATATATTCCTTGTAAGAACAATGGCAGTAGAGCTATTTATTAAAAAGAACGATGAATGAAAGAACGATGAGGTGCTTGAAAAGAATAATTAATCTCGGTAAAATATAAACGTTCGTATACTTTCATTTGTCATTACTTGATCAAAATATCCCATTTCTTTATTTGTGTTTACTTCGATTGTTTTACCAGTCATGATCTCTTTAAAAATTTCTCAAAGTTTCCAGTAAGTAAAAATAGAGCATATCCGTTTAAACAACTCATGGGAATACTGTGATAGATGGAATATATGATCATTAATACTGAAACAATATCCTGTGTCCCCGGTAATGTTTTTCCCCTAAGGTACATGAGTAATTGCTAAACCTGTTACCACTACCAATACAAATAGAGAAGGAAAATGATAATAATTATGATTTTCATAATCATGATGATGTAATCCTATATAAATATAACGTATTCTATTCCAAATCTTTAAAATGGTTTCTTCCCTACTGTTTCGTACAAAAATAGTAAAATTCTGTAATGAAAGATCTTCCAAGGACCTCACGATAAAAACAATGAGCGAAAATCTCCCTACAGAAATCGCTCGTTCCACATATCTTCGCTTCGAGAATTCATATCCTCTGAGCGAATGCAAATATTTGGTCGCCGTTCCTTTGAAAGAGAAAGGAATAAATCATTTCTATGGCAGGAGGCCAAAGGATATTTACTTTTGTGTTAAATCCCTTTCTGCGGAAAGGAAAATGATGCGAAGTTTTTCTTATTTTAATGTGATGGATGAAAGGAATCAACGATCATGCGTCTTCAAAATATTCTTTTTCGACTGGAATTTTTTTCTACATATTTCTAGGAAGATTTGTGTCTTCCTCTCGTCAATAAACCATTCTTTTTTTATATAATTGTGGCATTTTTTCTGCAAAGGACTATTCATCTATACTAGCCAATGTAGTTCATCTATTTTCTTTACATGTATTCCAGTATGTGAATCATAACAAAAATGGGAGAAACAAAAGTATCTTCTAGCTAAGGGAAACTATCAATGAGCGAAATCTAGTGGCAAGGCCAAGGCATTCACAGTAACTCGAAATTGTTATAATCAATGTAATATATGGTGTTTATATGACACACACACACACATATATATATATATATATATATATATATATATATATATATATATATATATATATATATATATATATATATATATATATATATATATATATATATATATATATATTATATATATATATATATATATATATATATATATATATATATATATATATATATATATATATATATATATATATATATATATATATATATACACGTGTGTGTGTGTGCGTGTGTGTCTATGGAAATGAACACGTGGGAACGTGTTTCGCAGAAATAAACAAAACATATACATATTGCTTACTGTATATTAAGAGGACAAAGGTGAACATGAAGTTTTCAAGCTCATCCTTTGTTCATGATTTATGCAGAAGAAAGATGATTGCTCTTTGCAACCACTAAGTTAAAGAAAACTACTACTATCACTTTATCAAAAGCAAAGAAACTATCAGAGTTAAACAAGAAACGACTGTGAGCTGAGAAATTGAAATCTAATACATAGCTGTAATTTCTTATGCATTTCAGGAATGAAATACAACTACAGCCTCCACATTAATTTAACAGGCAAAATTATATGAAGTAGTACCCCGATAAACTAATACATTTCTTAATAGTTTACGATGATTTTTTTTATTAAAAGAAACGACTGGAAATAAAAAAAGTAAGATTTGTTACCATTAGGATCTTGCTCCTGAAACTGACATATGGATTTGTACAAAAACTGCAAAAGTTTATAGAGGTTGTGTGCGTGTGTGTAATATATACAGACCAGCAAACCTTTCACGGTTCTTGGAGTTTTCATTTAGACTTCACTTTTAAATGGCATTTTTTCAGTATTTCTCTTGCTCCAGATATTTCATCCAACTTTAGTAATAAAACCACAAAGTTAATGTCCGAAGGCTTAGTAATGGAAAGTTCTTAAAAGTATTTCATGTGGCTTGATACTAGTATTTCAGTGAGATTAGTTCGACTTATTTTTGAAAGTATTCGAGAGAGAATTCATGTTTTAACTTTATATTCTAATTTATTAGACTAGACTTTTAAGAAAAAAAATGGTTGAACATTGTAAATGTAAGTTAACCAAACTTTTCTTGAGGCAGGTATTAATTTTTGGAATTTATATAATTATCCTTTCATATAGTCTTCTTAACGCCAATATTGAAATACTGAAAAATAATTAAGAAAATATATAAAACTTTCTTTTTGTTTTACAACAATGGTCTATTTAAGTCAGATGCTTATTTAAAATTGAACTAATTAATAATCTAGTCAATAATAATATCTCAAATAGTTAGAGGAACGTTTTTTTTTTCCCTAAATCAGTTTATTTTGAATTTTTATTCCTCATTGGTTTGTTAACTTGCTATTTGCATTCACAGACAACCGCATTAACAGTCTTTCATGCACGAACATCCTTAATTGACTCATCAGTAAGAAAAAAATTGTAACAAGAAAAGATTTAAAATTTAAAAAATGTCATTATGCAACATAAACGCCTTTACCATCAAGGACAATGTCGAGAGAAAAATGGCATTGAAAGGATAACTGGAGAGTGTTTGCTGCAAAGTGAAGGCCAGGGGAAAACTCCTTATAAGACAAAGTCGTAATAACTACGCTAAGTACAGTATCATTAACCCGTTTAGTGCCATTTGCGCCACATGTTCCCAATTAAGGCAGGTCCTTTGGCAATTTGGGAGATAAAAGGACGACCAAATGTCCCCCAAGTGCGTAAATTATTATGCTTTCATTTGATAGCGTTTCTTTCATGTCACTATTGTTAAGACAGAAGGGCCTCATATGGGAGCATTTATGAAGCCCACGATATACCTAAGTGGTCGTTAGCTGTACGCATTGTCAGGAAGTCTAAAGATTACCATAAAATGGCATCATCAGTACGAGAGAGAGAGAGAGAGAGAGAGAGAGAGAGAGAGAGAGAGATAGAGAGAGAGAGAGAGAGTGGGGAGGAATCCTACTGGACAATGCTCAACTTCCGAGTTAGTGGCGTGATCAATAATAGCTTCCAAAAACCAAACGTAATAATGTCCTAATTTTTTTTTATTTACTAATATTTATTCTCCGAAAATTGTGTGTTAGAGATCACTCGAATGTCTATACTAGACGATAAAATAATAATTATAATCCGATACTGAGTGTTTTAAAATGAGAATTTTAATTCTGCTTTCTGTTCTTGTTTCAAAATATTGTTGCTGTAACTGATGGACTATCTGGCATTTTCTTATATGAATTTTTTTTAATGAAGTAGTGCCTAATGGGTTGCCCACTAAATGCCTGTTTATCAGGTTATTTATTTCTAGAACACTAGATTTCTACCAAACATTCTTACACGTGCTACTTAGACCACTGCTTTGTTGACAGTTCGGATGAATTTTCTTCTGTGATAATTTAGTTTCATAAAATCCACCTTATAGCAAACTATTATTCTTATATAGAATATTGCGCAATCCAATTGATACAACTTGCAATGGGACATTATGCAGTTGAGGAAATTAACTCAGTCTCATTAAATAAGTGTATTTACCCAACTTATCCTACAGCTTGCCTCATATCTACGTAAGCTGATTATTTCCAGCTCTTTGAACAAAGTAGCGTTAATTAAGTTGCTGCAAAGCACCATATAATTAAGTTGCTTTTGAAACTTGGATTATTTAGTAAATGTCAGCAGAAATGGTAACGTATTTGTAATACATTTTCCCTAGGCTAGTGGGAGTACAAGCAGCAGGATTTTCCTGTAATACAGTTGCCTTCTCCACCCATAACCAAGTATATTAAGCTGATTAGAGAAAATTGAGGAAGATAATTTTGACAACACTGAATGAGAGGTCACTACCCTCATGCAGGTTAGTGACTAGAAGAAATTGAATGTAATACAATTTGGGTAGAGTGAATGCAATTTCTGCTAACGAGTCTGAATAAAGGGACATGTTGCAATCTATGGTACACAGATTGCCTCCTGTAATCTAATGAAAAATTCAGTGCAAATTCCTTTTTCTAAGAAGACCTTAAATCAAATTATTCTCATACAAGAATTATTGGACCAGCGATATAAAGAGAAAATTACTAGCTTGGAGAGATCAGTGGTCTTAATCATGCTGTGGTTGAATGGCAGCAAATTGTCCCTGTAATCTTCGACCTTTGAAAGAAAATCTATGAAAATAAATTGTCTGTCGCAGATACTAAATTGCATTTCGGATTATGCTGAAGAGAGCATACGTCAGTAATATGTCGCCAGGTAAAAGGCATTTAATTAGCCAGAAGACTGTCTTAAAAAGGATAAAATTGTTCCGAGGTGATTTCTCCGTGTCATTGACACTGAAAAGATCATCATTTGTATGTACAGTATTTTCCGACTTTCGTCGATTCTGTACATCGATACCTTCTAGAGTATTGTAAGTAAATGCAGTGGTAATCGCTCGTCTCCTCATCCTTAATCATCAGACAAGAGAAGAAACAGTAAGGCGAAAGACCTCTGCTCAGAAAAAAAGGGGATGGGTATTATGTCTCTGTGTACACGCCTCTATTCTTACAGAGTGTGTAATTTTGGGGTAATAATATTGTAAATAAGAATGTCTATAAAACAAAATTAGAAATCTAATGGCGATGACTGGCCTTTCCCCTACCCTAACACCCTTTAGAACGGTAGTCGATAGCACGGCACTATATCATAAGCATCCACACCTCTCTCTCTAAACAGTTCTTATGTCGGAGTGTACCAGCTTACAAACAGGAAGTAAGAGGGGAAAGAGAAATCGAAGAAATTTTTTCGACGGCGTTGCGTTTTTCTCATATTCATTCTTTATTGTCTCCTACCACTGCATTGCCTTTGCAGAAATGAGATGCACTGATGATTTACATAACTATGAGAACTATGTAATTGAATGGGCGAAGAGGTGAATGAGAAAACATACAAAGAGCTTGTCCTTTCCAGTAATTCTTCCTTTATACTCACTCCTTCATATTTTAGTAAAACATAATCATAGTTTACCCAGAAGAGCAAGAGCAGGTAATTCACTAAAAGGTTACAAGAAAAGGCTTGCATCTTCAAGCATTAGATCACCAAATCCATTCTAAACTATGGAAAACTGATATTTGTTGAATCGGTAAAGGCTGAGTCACTGACAAGTATGTCAGGAGTGAAACACTTAATATACTAAGGGAGAGAGAGAAAGAAAGAGGGAGACAGAATGCTTTTTATTTCGAAAGTGTTTGTATTTTGATTTCTGGATTCTGGTTCTAGTTCTCATTTCACCCGTCAGTAGTTAAGGACCGAAGGTGTGAAAAATTCAAGATCTGTATTTGAACACTACAGAGAGGACGGTTGTTTGCTGAGGCACTGACTGTAAAAATTTGAGATTATCAAGTGAAGTCCGTTAATAGGAACTGATTGGACAGTTTCATGAATTCGGTGGAAGGGCGAATGGCAAGTGAAGGAAGGTGATCAAAATAAGAAAGAGTAAACACTGCAGTTGCTGAAATAGTGTGCAGATAATGATGATCATTTTGCCTCCATGCACAGTCTGCAAGTTCACACACATAATTGTAAACTTGGACAATCATAAATAAAGTTAATTTTTTCATGAAAAAAATCTTATTCATTCATCCTCATATATTCTCAAAAATGACAGACAAATACGGTCATTTTGCCTCCATTCACAGTGTGCAAGTTCACACACATACTTGTGAACTTGCACAATCATAAATAAAATGAAATTTTTTATGAAAAAAAAAAAATCATAATCATATATGCTCATACATTCTCAAAAATGAAAATAAAGTTTCAATGGAAAAATATTAACATATTAATGTATCCTCTAAAGATCTGCGCTTATAGTGCTCTAGAAATCAAAATGGAATCAGGAAAAGCGACGATTTCAGGACTAAAGGGGCACAAGTAAAAAATACGCCGAAGTTTCGTTGGCGCAATCGAGTTTTCTGTACAGCCGCTACAGCGTATAATCAAGGACACCGAAAATAGATCTATCCTTCGGTGGCCTTGGAATAATGCTGTATGAGCCGCGGCCCATGAACTCCAACCACGGCCCGGTGGTGGCATGGCCTATCGTTCCTAGAAGCACAATCATGGCTAATTTTAACCTTAGATTAAGTAAAAGCTGCTGAGGCTAGAGGGCTGCAATTTCGTATGTTTGATGATTGGAGGGTGGATGATCAACATACTAATTTGCAGCCCTCTAGCCTCAGTAGGTTTTAAGATCTGAGAGCGGACAGAAAAAATGCGGACGGACAGGCATAGCCGGCACAAACGTTTTCTTGTACAGAAAATTAAAAAGGATCAATTTCTTTTGCTTACGCCCTACCAACGTAACTCCAAAGACTTCAATAACCACATTTGCTGATTATTACACCTGCGCTAAGTCGGGTGGATTTTACTTGGAGGTGCATAAACTAATGTCATATTGCCGTATGATTCACACTCTTATGAGGTGTGTGGTTCTGGCCGTTCAGGAAAGTGAGAGAGATATTGCACTGAGCTGGTGATATCTGGCTTCAAACCGATATCAGTAATACAGCAGAATAAGAAAGCTGATGAAACTCAAGTCTTCGTTTTCGTCCATCTTCTGATTTTTTTTTTTAAGAGCATCATTTCTTCGACCGTTCTATCAGTTAAACGAAAAAAAATATGTCCAATAGTGAGTAAGCTGAAGAGGCAAAGGGAATGGGTAACATGAAAGGAATTTTCAACTATTGCTGCCAAGTCATTTTAAAAATCACCCACGCATCATCCAGTCATTAAAGAAGAATCACTAATTCCCTTTTAGTTTATTCTTTTCTTAAGCAGGGCCGCTTGTTTTTGCAGAAATTTTATTTAGTGGCTGATAAAGCAATTTTAGAAGAACTAGCACCTGAATCCTAATATTCCTTAAAGAAAAAAAGGGAAATTTCCTGTAAAATTATTCTGACGGTTTCATATAAATGCTTATTCTGAGGGCATGTGAATAGCTAGAATTTTACGTGTTTTTATTTCTTGTATATGCAATGGATGGCAAACATACATAAAATTGAATATAGTCACCTTTATAATTTAAGCAGAATTAAAAGATCCATCAATTTTAGAGTGCCGTTGTTTATAAAGTTTAAATTTAGTTAGGATTTAGAGTTTTGTATAATATCAGGATAATTAACATCATAAATACTTCCCACGATTTTTATTCCTAATTGTTAGAGAATTTATTTTTATTACAATTTTATCAGTATTTTGTGTTGCATGTCCCTAACGCTATTCCGAAATAAAACATAAATATATTAGAGCTGTTCATAACTGAGTGCGTTTTGGGTGAAATGCAAAACCCAATTTCAGTTGTAATGTACCCACTGCAATATTATTTAGTTTCGCCAACTCGTATTGCATACCGTGGATAAAAATTAGTTTCTTAATGTCACCAAAGACTGAAACTGTTAGAATATATGTATGTATGTATATATATATATATATATATATATATATATATATATATATATATATATATTTATTTATATTTAATTATTCATACCTTAACTGATTTTGCTTACGATGCAATGACAGCATTGTCACTGAATGCATTACTGCCACATTTATCAGTATTTCCAAAATGAGAAATTAACCGAAATATTATTTTTCCGTCAGTACGCTATTTTATGATAGTTAATTCTTTACTATCTTGTATTATGTATGTATGTATGCAGAAACATCACACTTGTATATATTCTTTATCTGGAGCTAATTGTGATTAGTGCTGAACAGATTAGGTCAACTCGCTTTGCTATTTCAGCAAACTATTGAAGAACTTTAATTCAAAAAGAAGCCAAAACAAGGCTTAGGGATCAGATGTGCTCCGTTTTAATATTCTGGAAAGAAAACTGTGTGCCGGCTTTGTCTGTCCGTCCGCACTTTATTTTGTCCGCAATTTTTCTGTCTGCACTTTTCTGTCCCCCCTCAGATCTTAAAAATTACTGAGGCTAGAGGGCTGCAAATTGATCAGCCACCCTCCAATCATCAAACACACCAAATTGCAGCCCTCTAGCCTCAGTAGTTTTTATTTTATTCAAGGTTAAAGTTAGCCATAAACGTGCTTCTGGCAACGATATAAAACAGGCCATCACCTGGTTGTGGTTAAAGTTTCGTGGGTCGAGGCTCACAGAGGTTTATACCGAGACCGCCGAAAGACAGATCTATTTTTGGTGGCCTTGATTATACGCAGTAGCGGCTGTAGAGAAAACTCGATTGCGCCGAAGAAACTTCGTCACATGCTTTACTTGTTTCATGATGAAACTACTATGTAAGTCTGTATCAGAATCGAGGGAGTCTCTCTCTGAAATTCATTATGAATCTTGCTATTCATGTTTTGCAGTGAACGGAGAGAGAGAGAGAGAGAGAGAGAGAGAGAGAGAGAGAGAGAGAGAGAGAGAGAGAGAGAGTTGCTGAGGCGCAGTCAACCTTCTTTTTCCGTCATTAACGTCTTCGCGTAAGAGGCGAGATGAAGACAGATGATACCATAGTGCGAGCGAGGTATCTACTTCTTCTGCTACGGTTATAACAGTAACTGTTTTTTAAGAGAATTTCTAGTGTGAATTGTACATATAATTCGAAATATATGGCACAGATGCTTTCAGAGTAAATGTACCGTATATGAAGCAGTTCTTTGTTGACAAGACAATCTTCCTTGACTTAAAACTGGGAGATGTGTAGTACCTAATATTATGAAAATGGTGGTTAATATTTACAAAGCAAAAGGATAAAAATAAATCCTAACTTTCGGCTAGAAGCTACTGTGGTAAAAATTGTGAATATATATATATATATATATATATATATATATATATATATATATATATATATATATATATATATATATATATTATATATATGTGTGTGTGTGTGTATACACACACAATTATATATATATACTTGACATGATCTTTGAAAAATTTTGTAACATGTACATATTTGTGTCAAATTCATATCGTACTTGTCGTTTCATTATGGTCCCTATGTCTCGGGCTACGATTTAAAGGTAAATAAAATTTTATTTTAGTGTCGTGGTCTCTCAAGAGAGCATTATGTTATTTTGAAGACTTCAGTGACATACATCCATTCATCTGTGGAAGTGATGACTGGGTCATGGCTTAGTCTCACAGAGATTATTTTAGAAAGACGGCACCGATTTTCAACATGGATGAATGATCCAGATTTAGTAAGGATATAGTGCCGAAGGAGTGGCTTAATCCAAGTTCTCTTATATTTACATATCATAAATAAAACGAGTCCGACAGCGTCTCCTAGAGGATCCTTTTAATCATATCGACTCATGCAGGAAAGTACTCGTCTAAACTTAATCATTAAGCCAAACTTCAGTAGAACCCGCAGGCGAATTCTTTCAATATCTATTAGGTTCCCCACCCACCCACCCGTCTCTCTCTCTCTCTCTCTCTCTCTCTCTCTCTCTCTCTCTCTCTCTCTCTCTCTCTCCTCTCCTCCTCTCTCTCTCTTTGCCCCTAAATTTAATTTAGTTGATTTTACTCATAAATACATAGTCATATGCATATTTTCTACCTACCCTACCTGATTCCAACTAAATATTCAGTTACTTTTACGTTTTCTTTTTTTCTTTTTTTTTTTTGTCTTTTCCATTATTACCTCTGTCATCGGTATAACCCTTTTCCTTTTACATACATAATCTGGGGCTTAGTAAATAACAGTATTCGGTAACTAATGATTACACTCTTCAAGGGACATTACCAGTTCAGCACAATACTTTAATGGAGAATGTATTTAATTTTAGTTTACAAACTCTTAAACTGATGAACAAAGGAGTAAAAATAAACATTCATCCAACAAAGGAGGAAAGAGTATAAAGAAATGAAAAAAAAAAAAAAACTTGACTGAAAGCTGCTCGTTCCAAGTGGCTTCCCTTCGTCCGCACCCTATCGAGGGAGTCAAAATCAACCATAAATAAAATAGAGAATGCAAAGGATTAAATTAAGTATTTGGTCCTTTACGGCCTTAGATGAGAATCCCAGTCAAGTCTTCTCTCTTGAGTTAAGAGGGAAGAATGAACAAAGGACTAAACTCGAGGCAAAGGTCGGAAGTATATCGGAGTTTAGAAGTGAACGGAGATCAGCTTTAGCCTTTCGTACCACGGGTTCGTTCGGTTATGCCGCTCACACCACATACAGTCCGATAATAAATTAAATTTCTGCTAAAAACGATGACAGTATGATTTAAAACACTTGGTAAAACCACAGAAGGAAAAATCCTTGATCAATGCTTCTCCTACTGAATACCTGTTTTTCAGAGCATGCTAGATTGATTTCAAGCCATGTGGACAGGTATCACATTTAAAAGAAAGCCCTTTTGTTTTAAGTTTTCGTATCGAATCTTGGACATATGATGGTCTCTGATTATGAATGAATGTAAGTTGAATGGTGTGACACGAATGACAGGAGCGCTGAATTAGTAGATTTTGCGGTAAAACAATAATTTTCCTAAAAAATAAAACGTCTTATATTGCAATATTGTTTTGAGGAAACAGGAAAAATTAATGCACAAAAACAAAAAGTTACTTGATGGTGGAATAATCTATGAGAGGTAACAGACGCGACGTTTTCCTGATAATTTGAATGTCATAATTTATTCCTTTATTAAATCCTCCCATAATTATTGATAGCTCGTCTAAAATCTTATTTTTTGCCTCTGAAGAAAGCTTACTTCACGTTTTCCTTACAAGCAAAAAGACAAAAATTTTCCCCATAATCCTAAGACAGCCTTTATTGAATGTCCCAGTACAGGTAAGCAAAAAAGTCAAATACTGCGATCTAACATGTAAACCTTTCGAGATAATTCCATTTAAAAAATAATACAAACATGAAAAAGATAATAATTTTTCTTAGTAAATTATTCTCTGTATACGAATATTGGTTTGTCGGAATGTAACAAAAAGCAATAAACAGAAACTATAAACAGAAGCACATAGTGAAGGTGTGCATCATGTGCCAGGTAAATGTTTTTCTCCAATTAACCGAGCCGTTAGGCAGAAAAAGACCCCTGTTTTTGGGTCACTAAAAGTTTTCCCTTCGCTCAGACCATTTTTTTTTTTCTTTCCTTCCCTCGCTCCTCTTATTTTTTTTTTTTCTTTTTTAGGTCCACGTCCTTTTATCTCTCTCTTCTTTATTTTCCTTTTACCAGTTTCCCCGATTATTGCTCAAAGTGTACGGTAATGACAGGACGATCAATGACTTTCAACAATTCGTATAATGGAAAATTTATTATTATTATTATTATTATTATTATTATTATTATTATTATTATTATTATTATTATTATTATTATTTTGTCTATCACAGTCATCCTATTCGACTGGGTGGTTTTTATACGTGCGCTGTTTCTAGTAGCACACTCTTCTGCATGAGTCCGGGAGCTACCTCGGCATCTACTTTTTCCAAATTCCTTTTCAGGGATCTTTATTATCATTATTTCATCCAACCGATTTTAGAATAATCAGTCCCTAAGAAGTATCGTCATTTAGATTCATTTGATTATTCTTATTCCTTGAATGCTTTATATAATGAAGCGTATAGTAAACTATGTCGTAAGAAGAAAGTGATACGATTGCTTGCTACATAAATTTCTACGAGGATAATGGTTGAAATATCATCCTAAAACTTTTAATGGAACGGTTAAACTGATAAACTGACTTTATCAGTTAAAGCCTGTGATATTCTTATCGTGGAATCCAGCGATGACGTAGCAAGACTGAGATCATGCTAAATCGAGCTTTACCGCGCCAGAAGCAACGAGACACGGGATCCTAATGGGATGACCGGGAGGTCAAGGTGTTTACGCGTTCCGAAAACAAATTAGTTGGACATTTAAAAGAACAATAATGAAGGCTTCTTCCGTGCTGAGAAGCATTATTTTAAATTCTGTTCTGTTTTAGCACCTATGCTCTCGTGGCCATGGGTGGGATCGCTGGAAAAACCATCCTAAACTTGCAATAAACCTCAGGAGTCCGCTGTGGTCGCCGATGAGTTACATCACGGGTAAAAGTTCAATAAGCTCTACATTACACCTGCCCTGTGCCCCCGTGCTGCTTCACGCATGTTTTACGTCGCTAATTCCTCTTTGCTAGCAGAGGGTGAAAATTCTGAGAGAGAGAGAGAGAGAGAGAGAGAGAGAGAGAGAGAGAGAGAGAGAGAGAGAGAGAGGGGGGGGGGGGGGGGGGGGGGGAGGGGGGGGAGATAAATTCTGAATCCCAAGAGTATATCATTCTGTGAGTCTGTGGTAGCAGCTTGAAAACCATTAAACATATGAGGGCATAAAAAAAAACCATAACATTCCGGCGATATGTAAAAACCAGACGTCGACAGCAAGAAATAGAAAAAAGAGAGACGAAAGCCAGCACTGAAACTGACTTAACTCTATAAAGGACGTTTGTCTTACTATATGTGCAACGGACAATGTACTGTACTGTCTCTTCCCAATGCTGCAATACGACAAACTTCCTGAATATTTTGAATTGAACCGAGACAAAAAGAAATCCCTTATCTGGTTCCGTTGTGAATGGACCCAAGGTCTGGTGAAACAATAAAGAAATAGCTTTCCACGATTCTCGCTCGAGTGACGCGTTGCTATTTCAAGCATTTCTCGTTTTGAATTCAACATCCCATGCAGGATTAGGTCTCTACAGTATTTTATTTGCTTTTCTTATTTTAGAATTTTCCAAGCGGAACTTATATTCCACTTTGTATTTTGTGCAAAAATTTGTGGATACCTAACTTAGTCGAATAAAAACAAATTTTGTCACGTTCATCTTTTTCAAATATACAGATATATATATGTATATATATATATATATATATGATATATATATAATATATATATATATATATATATATATATATATATATATATATATATATATATATATATATATATATATATATATATATATATATATATTATATACATATTTATTTATTTATATATATGTATATACATATACATATATACATTATATATATATTGTGTGTGTGTGTGTGTGCATGTATATATATAGGTATATATATATATACCTTTATTGTCAGAACGAAATATTTTCCTCATTCATAACGTTAATAATTTTGATTATAGGTACTTACAATGTGTAAATTAACGTTATTTTTTTTACAATATATAGAATTTTCCTTTTCGTTCAAAAAACGTGGTAAAGTTAATTGAGCTCCTCCTTTTGATTACATATCAAATTCCAAAATTATCTGAAAGGAGTTTTGAAAGAGCATTTACTTTTAATCATCTGGTGTCGCATTAGAAAAGGGCTGCTGAATTTTTCCTCCATTATTTTCATATTTCCATTGAAGTAGCATATTTTGTAACTGCAAATTATTCAGCTCTATAAACTTGTATACTCGTCCCATACATCTCAAGACGTAAAGGTTATCACTAACGGCCCCTCTTTAATTTTTCTTTATTCCTGTTGTTGTTCTCACACTTTAACTAACACTCGCCAACTTCCATATTCAGCTGTAAAATTCCGAATGGCAAACGCCGGAGGTTTCTGGAAAATTTTAGACAGCTAAATTGCCTGCAATGTTTTCACCGCGTTCGGCACTGCAAGACCTCTCCCTTTCCAATCTTTCTCGGGTGCGTGAGTGACAGATCCTATTCTGCTTTCCTCTTTTCTTTCTCGAGAACCTGCTTGGCACATTCTGAAAGGATGCCAAGGCACGAAAAGTTGAGGGGATCGTATTACTCCAGATTGTGTTTTTTTTTCTTCTCTTTCTGTCCGGTTGTTGAAGTTTCAGTTTGTCACAACACTGTGACCCCGAATGGCATGTGATTCTCTTTACCTAAATTTCGATGAACTTAATTCCCAGTTCCACTCCCTTGCTTTGCATGCAGTCTGATTTTTCTCTACAGTTAAATTGATTTTATTACTTAACTGATTTTTCTTTTTTTCCAGTTTGATAACAAGCTTATGCATCACGAGGGAAACACAATCCTCGGCGCATAAAAGCAATCGAACAAGTGTTTTTTTGGCAACAGACTGCTCACATTTGGGAACATGGCGCTTGGAACGAAGAAACATAACACCTCACATAAAGTTTTGTTCTATTGTCAGTGAAGTGGGAGTATTCGGTTGTTGGGTACCAGGGCTGCGAAGTTGGAATATGGATGCATTTTACTACGGTATTCTATGTCTTTATTGTGTCTGACTAATTGGCTTTGGTGTTAGTATGGGATTCTTAGTATCAATGTTGGGGGGAAAGGGACTTTGGTTTCTCTTTTATTATCACCTATGTTTTAGTGACGATGTAAGTGGGCGTTTAATAACCGGCTATTAGCTGATTTTTTTTTTTTTTTTTTACTTAATCAATCTCATGTTGGGTTTACGAAATAAAGTCTATTTTTGTATCCCAGGTTTGATTTAAGGGATCATGTCAAGATCAGCGAAGCCAACATCTCCATGTCAAGAACAGCGAACCCAACATCTCCATGTCAAGAACAGAGAACCCAACATATCCATCTCAAGAACAGCGAACCCAATGATCCCCATGTGAAGAATGGCCAACCCTTTCCGGTCCGAACTCCAATTCCACATGGGGGCTAGTACTAAACACTGCGAAACAGTGATTCATCTACACTGTTTCGCCGTGTTTAGTAGTAGCCCCTGGGTGGGGGGGTCAAATGTATTTCGCCTTGTTTAGTACTAGCCCCCGGGGGGTCAAAATTTAATGTCTAGTACCGAAGTGTTCATGTCTAGAACAGCGAACCCGATTATTCCCATGTAAAGAATAACGAACCCAATGAACTTCTTGTAAAGAATAGCGAACCCTGCTGTGAGTGGGTTCGCTAATCTTGACATGATCCGATTTAAGCACCCCCGTTTAGATGCAGGATTGTATTAGAACTTTAGAGAGAAAGAGCGAATGCAAAAGAGAGAGAGAGAGAGAGAGAGAGAGAGAGAGAGAGAGAGAGAGAGAGAGAGAGAGAGAGAGAGAGAGAGAGAGAGAGGTTCTCTTCGGTCAGCTACCACCCTGCCCGATTTTTGCCAGGTATGTTGGAAACAAGGTTGTATGAATGTTCATTTCACATAACATATATGAAAAATAATCGCCCACAATCTTAAAATCACTGGAAGGTGCGAATGGTAAAACTGCATGAAGCACAGAAACGAAACAGTTTATCGCTGAAAACTATGACTGCAAATGCGTGTCCTGTCTTAGATTAGGAGTAAATACCCGATAATATTCTAGGTTTCATTCCCTATACAGAACGTTGCTCTGGTAATTTCATAGATTCCGTAACTAACAAAATTATTTTTTCTCGAAAATAAATGATTCACGTGGTACATTTAAATAGTATTAAAGTAATTTAAATGATTTACATAAAATCACCTTTCAAATATTCAGAATATTTACAGTTTCCCTTAGAAAACTTTTCAAAATATTTTCTTGAATTTTGTCCAGACTAATACTCTAGTGTTTCATTTATAAATCATAAAAATATTTTTGGCTAAAAGGATACTAATAAAGTGCTAATTTTATAGGGCAAATTTCAAGTTAGATTTTTAAAGTAAAATTAGCATTCTCTATAAGATAAGATTCCTTGGTACAACAATCACCAGATGCTGGCAGTATTAAGGTTACGAATCATATTAATTTGGAACGATACTTTCTGGATCTAGTTAGTTTTCTGTAAAAGAAAACTATTGTGCCGGCTTTGTCTGTCCGTCCGCCCTTTTTCTGACCGCACTTTTTCTGTCCGCCATCAGATCTTAAAAACTAGTGAGGCTAGAGGGCTGCAAACTGGAAAGTTGATTATCCACCCTCCGATCATCTAACATACCAAATTACAGCACTCTAGCCGCAGTAGTTTTTATTTTATCTAAGGTTAAAGTTAGCCATATTCGTGCGTCTGGAAACGGTATAGGAGAGGCCACCACCGGACCGTGGTTAAAGTTTCATGGGCCGCGGCTCATATAGCATTATACCTAGACCTTCAAGAAATAGATCTACTTTCCGTGGCCTTCATTATCCGCTGTACAGAAAACTCGATTGCGCCGAAGACACTTCGGCGCATTTTTTACTTGCTTTTCATTGTACATAAAATTGTTTTAAGTTAAGGCGTTGAGACCTACAACTCTCCCGAGGAAAAGTTCAAAGCGAAACGATCCTCGGTTATGAGTAGAAACTGTGAAAGGGCTGATAAAACTTTAGCCAGATAAACGTCGTCTGTTTGATTGCACCACTGATTTCTCATAAAAAATGAAAGCTAAAAGGTTTTTTCTATATTTCTCGATATTTTATTTCGAATATTCAACTATATCAATGAATATCGAAAATACGTCGAAATGAGATTTCAGGAAAAACAACCTCTCCCCCTCTCTCTCTCTCTCTCTCTCTCTCTCTCTCTCTCTCTCTCTCTCTCTCTCTCTCTCTCTCTCTCTCTCAGTCGTAAATTCATGCATTTCGCTTGAGTCTTCTCTCCATGGCGACATTCATCATCACCTTGCGAAAAGCCGTGCGTCTTCTGACATCAGGAATTATATGCGTCACAGCTGCAAGGTCGCCGTCAGATATATCTTCCTCCCTTCAGTTCTGGATTCCATTGGGTGTGAACGGAATTTTAAAATTATGGCTCAAATGTATGCTTGTATATGTTATGTATGAATCTATTTACTGTGTCTTATTTCTGCAATTAAATAATTCAGCGATGTTTATATGCATTATAATTTTAGCACGCGCGCGTACGTGACTATACGCAATACATACATACATACACGCATATATATATATTATATATATATATCAGACATTACCACATTTTCACCTGTGTTAATGTGTGATAAATGAATCACGTACAAAAGTGATTATAATCGTATATATATATATATATATATATATATATATATATATATATATATATATATATATATATATATATATATATATATATATATATATATATATATATATATCCTGTACACGAAAAAGATAGAACATACGTATCTTTTTGTACCTTTCTGTGTATGTGTTTTTAACGAGAAGACAAAAGGCCTTTGAAGGATTTATCTGGCATGATAAATAATACCGCAGTACATAATCCCACTGAGAAAGGACAAAAGACGAGCGCTAATAAGATCGCGACACAAAAGGCAATAAGGCTTACCAAGAATGACGTGACGTGCGTAGAAGAGAAGAGAAGAGAAGAGAGAACCCTCTTGATTCCGCGTTCGTTTGTCTCATTCTCCTGTTTCCTCTTCTTCGCGGAAACAATAGAATCCTCTCATGATACGACATCCGGAACAAAAGACGAATGTGATCGAGCGAGAAGATGATGATCGAGCAACAAAAGATTCTCTCAAAGGGGAGCGAGTAATTTGATTCATACCCTGGAAGAAGAGAAGACATTTTCTTAAGAAAAAAAATTGTGTTATGGTTTGTACAGGAAGAATATAGTTCCCTGATTTATGATTTTATTAATCTACTTATCTATGGTGCATCACTATAATGTGACCGGAAATAATAAGTAAAAAGTCACAATAATGCATATGAGCGATTGCATTTTACCAAAACAAAACGCAAACAAAGGATTAAAAAAAAAAAGGAGCTTTCGACCACTTGCACAACTGTCCTCCTCAGCCAAGAGGACCGTTGTGCATACGGTCGGAAGCTCTCTTTTTTTAAACCATTTTTTGTATTTTGGAAGAATACAATCTCTGATATACATTATTGTGGCTTTTTACTTATTAATCTACTTATTAATGAGTGTGTGTTCATGGAAACAAGTTCTAAACTTACTGCTATCTAAATTTATTTTAAATGACTGAAGAAATTTCCTAGGAAAAAGCTCTCATTAACCTTATTTTCTAAGAAGTGAGAGCAGTGTAAAAAGAGAATTGCCAATACATTGCAGTCCATTGAGATTTGTCTCCAGCGATCAAAAAGCACAGTGTCTGTAAGAGAATGAGGGGGTGGGTGACAAAGATAAACGCGCTGCTGATGAACTTTTGTATGTCTAGGTACAACAGGCCTATATGAGGCAGCTGATCTTGTGTATGTTTCCTGCAAAAGGATTCACCCTCAGCTATCCTGGAGGACCGTGGCCGTGGTCGATATTTTGAATAACCTGAAAAAGCCCAACCCGTCCCCCGCCCCCAACACCTCACGCCTGTTGACCTCCAAGGGGAATCGAATTATTTGTCAATAAAAAAGCTGACCTGCACGTGTGTGTGTGTGTGTATATATATATATATATATATATATATATATATATATATATATATATATATATATATATATATATATATATATATATATATATATATATATATACATATATATATATATATATATATATATATATATATATATATATATATATATATATATATATATTTATAAAAGTTAAAGTCCTCCTGGGCCTCTGTTGGCTCATATGGCAGGCGCTGATCTCCCGTTTCTTAGGCCGACAGCCAGTGGGGGATAGGTCCCAATGCCTATGACACGTGGCAAGTGTGTCGCTAGGCCCACTGATTAATTCCCCAGCCCGAGGACTGGTACCTATTCCCCTACTGAACCTCTGGATTTTTTGCGGACCGTTAAGTTGACGGGCGATCGGATTTGTGCAGTGGCTCAATCCGAGGCATCAGTGAGCGGCGGAATTTGAACCCCGGCCCTCTCGACTGGTGTATATAATTATATATATATATATATATATATATATATATATATATATATATATATATATATATATATATATATATATATATATATATATATATATATATATATATATATATATATCGGATTTTGGGCTTTCTGTTGATCGCTCACAATCTGACTTAAGGTAGTATTTGTTCTAGAAATCTAGGAGAAATGCCTTATTTGTATAAATGATATACTAGTTCACTGAAATTAATAGGTATAATAAAAATAACATAAAGAGAAAGTAGAGGACAATTAAAGTGTTTAGGATAGTTGGATTTAAACTTCCGTCTCGCGAGAGCTAACAAAAGGTAACATGAACTTCAAACTATGATAATAGATAGGATCTTCGTTGCATGGTCATAGGTTAAGTTACTTTCATGTAAATTATAAAAAACATTTTTTCCCAGCTGCGTTGCATTTGGCATTTATACTGTAAATACTGCTGGAAATCATTATTTCATACATGATCAATGTGGAGCAATAAATAATACCATTCCTTGCAGGGAAATGGCACTAATAAGAGAAACGGATATGAAACTGAATATATATTACATTCTAATTTTCTTATGTATGATGTGATTACAAGTAATCCAATGTAAAGTTAATGTCAAAGTGTCACTAAACAAGTGCAATAAAAAGAAAAAATATATGAGTTTTTTATTGAGAATTATCATTCATAAACACACTATTCAGTCGTGCACGTAACACAATTCCAAGTTAACAAAATCAGTGCATATTTATTCATCGCATGTAATAATAAAATTCAGGGGCCAAAATATTAATTATTGCCTTTCGTCTCAGTTCCGTGTCCCATAAGTCATTCTAAATATCAGTTTCTACTCAGTATCGTAACTTTGTTTATAATCAGAAAACCATTTTTTTTTTCGTTGTTGGTTTTCTAACGAAAACCTATGAAGTAGATATTTGGGTCATATATCATTGTTGTAATTAGTAAAATATCAGTCTTATTCACATATTCTTCCTTAACTATATCTTCATGGTTGTTAAGTTTAAAAATAACTTTAAAATATAGAGAACCGTCGCAAGACGATTCTTAAGTAAATTTATTGTATCATCAGCCACTAACTTAATCTCTAGTTCTATCCCCACCCGCAGAATTACACAAATAACAAGTAAAAAATGTCCCAAAGTTTCTTCGGCCCAATCGAGTTTTCTGTACAGCGTATAATCAACGCCACCGAAAATAGATCTATGATTCAGTGGTCTCGGTATAATGCTGTATGAGCCGCGACCCATGAAATTTTAACCACGGCCCGGTGATGGCCTATCCTATATCGTTGCCAGAAGCACGATTATGGGTAACTTTAACCTTAAATAAAATGAAAACAACTGAGACTAGAGGGCTGCAATTTGTTATGTTTGATGATTGGAGAGTGGATGATCAACATACCAATTTACAGCCATGTAGCCTCAGTAGTTTTTGAGATCTGAGTACGGACAGAAAAGGTGCGGACGGAATAAAGTGCGGAAGGACAGACAAAGCCGTCACAATAGTTTTACTTTAACAGAAAACTAAAAATCCAAAAAATGTGGGCCTTATTCAATAAACGGACAATGCATCATATGCTTAGTCTTCATAAAATTCCTTCCGACATAAGGGACGATGGGTCAGAGATTAATGATGACAGAGCGAGGGAAGAAAGAGGGAGGTAAATTTGAAAGAAAATAATTTTCCTCTTATAATGTTATAGGAAACTGGCAGCGTAATTAAACTTCACTGCAAAGTATTGGAAACTGATATAATGCAATATAAAATATACTTTATAGACAGGTAAGCAACTGAGAACGAGAAAAATGAGAATTCTCTGGCAACAAGAAACAACAGAATAAAATGCTTTAAAAACAAGGAAAAACTGCGCCGAAGTTTCTTCGGCGCAATCGAGTTTTCTGTACAGCGTTTAATCAAGGCCACCGAAAACAGATCTATCTTTCGATGTTCTCGGTATAATGCTGTATGAGCCGCAGCTCATGAAACCTTAACCACGGCCCGTTGGTGGCCTATCCTATATCGTTGCCAGAAGTACGGTTATGGCTAATTTTAACCTTAAATAAAATGAAAACTACTGAGGCTAGAGGGCTGCAATTTGGTGTGTTTGATGATTGGAGGATGGATGATCAGCATACCAATTTGTAGCCCTTTAGCCTCAGTAGTTTTTAAGATCTGAGGAAAGACAGAAAAAGTGCGGACAGAATAAAGAGCGGACGGACAGACAAAGCCGGCACAATAGTTTTCTTTTACAGAAAACTAAAAATCGGAATGCCGAAGAAAATCGCCTCGTTCCAGCTAGTTTGAAGTTCAAATATTTGTCAACGATTATCACTCATTCCTTAGGCCAGGAATACCTCGCAGTAACTGTTTCCTGAATGTTAATCAGTGTTTACATCTCTCTCTCTCTCTCTCTCTCTCTCTCTCTCTCTCTCTCTCTCTCTCTCTCTCTCTCTCTCTCTCTCATGGCTATGCACATTCATGTAGTTTTCCCATCACGGATATCTTAAACTGAATTTCATTAATCTAAATACAATTCAATTCTGTTGTTACTAGAAACAGCAAAAAAGCGGCAAAAAACTTGCCACGAGAATAATAGTTATAATCTACATTACATGATACCCAAGCTTTTTCGAACTGAAGCATTCCTTCAGTGCTCCTGAAATGAATAATTCACGAAACGTCGATGAAAACCTTCTACCCCAGTGATTCTTAACCTTTTTATTGCCACGCCCCCTCTAAGAGTTGGTTCCCCTCCACGCCCCCTCCCTCCCTCCTCCCTTTGCATCTATGAGTAAAATTCCCTCCCAGATTTAAAATCAAGTGGGAAAAAAAAGGAGAAAGAGATTGGGTGTTTTTATTCTTTTTGGAATTAGTGAGATACTTGACACTTCTTCTTGGTGACTCTTATTAAGAGAATAACGAACATAATCAGATAATTTTTTGTTTCCCTAGGGCTCGCGCCTCCCCAGCCTAGAAATTGCTGACGGCCCCCTAGGGGGGCTCGTCCCCCAGGTTAAGAACCATTGTTCTAGCCATTAGAGATGAAACGAGCACCTGAGCAGAACAGCCTCATTAACCAAGGAAGGTAAATCGAAGAAGGACCGTTACCATACCAACAAACTCTCGAATCCCTCAGCTTTAGTCGGATCTCGGGATATTCTGAATGGAAATCTGAGGCGGATAAATGGATTTGAATACCAAATGCCCTGGGCTTCGGAGGCATTCTTGGATGCACAGATATCGTACGCTATTACCTCAGGCTGGACCGTGATACCTTTGCAAAACGAATATCGTAAGTCCTAAAATGACTAAATAGATAAGTGACGTGGAAACATCTTAATTTTCATTTCATGGAATTGACTGTTGATCCGCAATGAGCCGCGTAGGAGAAAAAAAATTAACGAATCCCGTTGCACGTACATTTACAAAGAGAACAAGAACTTACCTAAAACAAATGAAAAAAAGATTCTATGATTTTTACAGAATGTACTGGAGTCGGAAGAACACGAATAAGTGGATAAGAAAAAGTAAGAAAAGAAGGTGATGGTCATTGTCTAGCCCTTGAAGGTATCTCTACGAACTTACCCCGAAAAAGTTTAGCCACGTCTGATGTCCAAACTTGGTTGACAGAATTCCATATTCCCAAAAGAAAAAGTTTCGCTCCTCTCTTTCTCTTTAGTTGAAGAAGTTCTGCATTTTTGTCTCTTGCTGATGTTAACAATGGAATAAGATCCGTTGTTTGTCTTTGTCTATACTATTCTAATTCCGTTTACAAATTGCATAGCTGTATTTATAAATAACTAAATAGATCATGAAGATTGCATGAATATTTCATATTTTCGTATATAAATCCAATCCTGTTCTTAGGCTCAGAGCCACGACGCTGCCTATAACGCTATCTCATATTTGATTCCTACTAAATCTACCAAGACTGCATGAAATTTAACATTTCAAATATTAGGGATGCTTGTGCCACTACGCTGCAAATTCACTAACAATTAGTTTTCTGCATTTTTTTCTGATGGTAAGTTCATGCTGCCCCTTTTCACTCTCCTACTCACATAATCTGTACATATGAAGAATGACTGACACTTCAGAAATATTTTTTCTTCTGAAAATTTGTCTAAACTAAGTTCTGATTCTGCTGGGGTGCAGTTTTCATGAAAATTTTCTTTTCTCTGACATTAACTAAATTTTGTGAAATTCTTCTTGTCATATAGCTTTACTTCAGTTCGCGTTTTCATGCTCTATATGTCCTATGCTCGTCTTGTACTATGTTTTTTTTTTATGGAATAATTATTCTTACATCTTCCTGCTTTGCCTTGGCAAGGATACATTACCTGGCGCATAGAGAATGTTATTTTCAAGTGAGACAGTGATACTAAGAACTTCTCTCTAAAAAAGAAGGCTGGGAGAATATTGCGACACATGAGTTCTCAGAAATGTGTGGAAGGAGAGAGAGAGAGAGAGAGAGAGAGAGAGAGAGAGAGAGAGAGAGAGAGAGAGAGAGAGAGAGAGAGCAAGCACACTCGTAGTGGAATGGAGCCACAATTTAATTATGGAATAGAAATTCTCCAGATAACTGCAAATGGCAAGACTTGAGATTTTTATAATAATTTAAATCTTAGATATTCATACCGTTTTTAACTGCTTTTGAGAAACAGCAATGAAAAATAATGAATGTTAACTTACTATTTTTCACGCATTCCACTTACCTTCCATTTTGAAGATGACGATATGTCGATTTCTGGGGAATTACGGCCAATTTGCTATCCTAAACGGCGAAAATATAGAAAGTCATCAATCTTACCTGAAAATAACAAAGGAAACTTTACTGTCTTTATGGAACATAGAAAGGATTATTGAATTTTGCCCAAAGGCTAAGCACTGGGACCTATGACGTCATTCATCGCTGAAAGGAAAATTGAGAATAGAAAGGTTTGTTAGGAGAGTTTGGAAAGTAAGATGGAAGAAAGAGAATATGAGCGGGGTACAGTAAAAGGAATGAAAGGGGCTGAAGGGTCGCTGCCAAGAACCTTAAGTAATATCTACAGTGCACTGCATTAGCTGCACTGATGGCACTATCCGCCTACGGAGCTGTCTTTATAGAACACCTATATAATTCCTACTATATACTAAGGAAAAAAATATAAATTACTTTATTTATCACGAGTTATTAATGAGTGCCAAGCAATGCTGGATTTCATAAAAAGATGAAAGGGTTCCGATTGTTTGAATATTCACATCAAATTACACGATGGAAACACCAGAACAGAACACTTGTCATAAAAGTTGTTGTTAACTTATTTCTCTACTAAGCACTTCATAAACTATTTGTTTTCCATAAATGTGACATAAAATCCTGCCATAAAATAAACTTACAATTCATTCCCGCCCTCATATCCCCTTATTCCTTAAAGGGCATTGCAATTTCCCTCTGCAAAGCTGGAATGTCATACAAATAACCAAAGGGGAGACCTCAACCTCAGCCAGAGTTGCAGTCGAGATTCCAATTCCATTAGAATAAATGGGAGACGCATTAAAGTAACGAATTATTCTGTGACCTCGAAAGGGCAATGCCTTCGCCCCCATAGTTATATGGATTCACTCTTTTTCATTTTGTGTTTGGTCCATATAAAGTGATTTGTGCAGAATGCATTCATATATATATATATATATATATATATATATATATATATATATATATATATATATATATATATATATATATATATATATATATATATATATATATAGACAACACCCATTTAAATCTTATGAGGATTACAATACAGAGGATCGCAACACTTTAAGAATCTAACATTCAGAACAAAGGAACAGGAAATATCCCGGCAGGAAAGGGGGATCAGGATCCATTGTATCTCTGTAAAATACAACTTATGAAAAATCGACAAATAAGAGATAATCTGTCGATGGTCCAAGTCATAACTCCTAATATTAGGAAACAGAAACCTATTACCACGTAATAATAGTAGTGAAAGATGCTAAGAGAAAGTTCGCAGTATTTATTCATTTTATCGATGACGAAAGTTTATTTTGACGCGTTTATCTTTCTGGAGACTTAGAAATACCGCAAGTGCCATGATTTGGAATTTTGTTAGTCCGAAGTTATTAAGTTAAGTAATAAAGACATGCAATAAAAAAATCTCTGCTATTTTTCAGTTGCGAATTTTAGTATTGTTGCCAATGATTTTCAGCAAGACAACATTAAAGTATTTCTTTTTCAGTACAATAATCGCCTTTTGCCATCCTTTCTGAGTCTTACTAAAAGGAAATCTGATCTCGAATCCGCCAGATGCATCCAGTCCACTTCGATATTCCGCATCTTCTGATTCAGTGCAAAATTCTTTTAAAAATATAGCATGCTGTCACACTCCTTCCTCTGCAGTAGCAGAGAGAGAGAGAGAGAGAGAGAGAGAGAGAGAGAGAGAGAGAGAGAGAGAGAGAGCACTTAATGCATCATGACTGGCATCCATTTATATGCGCGTTAAATTGAACGTCACCCAAGATTTCCTTCTCTCCTGATAAAGTATTTCGCCTCCAAGGCCTCAAGATTTATTTGCAGTTTATGCGGTCTTCTTATTTACCTCAGATGGCAAGTTTTAGAATATTGCGTTTACCTACTTATTGTTTTAAATATCAGTACCTATTCATTAATATATATATTTTTAATAAGAAAAGCAGCTCTCTTTGTTATCATTACCATAATTTTTTAATTCATACGTGATTAAATGTATTGCGAAATATATTACTTTACAATAAAAGATTAGGTACCATATCTCTTAGGATTTGTCGTAAGAATGCTCATTAATCAAAATAAAATATAATAGATTCGTGTAGGCTTGTAAGCCTACAAAGAACAAGGACACATCAAATAATCGGGATTCTTACGCCTGCAAATAAACTGCTGAACTTTAAGAATTTAATCGCTTTATTGGCACTGCAAACTACGGAACAAAAAATGATGCAGAAAATGTAGATGATGAATTGGCAAAGAGCCCACCTATCGGATTAATTGATGCGACCACTAACAGAGTTAGGTACCCATATTGAGTATGTCCGGTAGTTGTGCTGAATCAGAAATAAAAGTTGCAAAATGACTTTATATCCAAACTCTGAAGGCTTGTTTTTTACCTTACCATTCCCTGCTAAAGGTGTGCATCTTGTAGCACATACTCTTGTTTTCTTATCATGTCCAAATAGAAAACATTCTTGCATCTTTTTTGCTCATTCTCGTATGCCTGCTTTTGAAAATAGTACTGTACATGCAGGCCATGCAATATGTTGCGAGATCATTTTTTTCTCAGATCAATATTTTACTCCTCTGGGCTCCACATTTAAATCCGAGCAGTGGTTTTCTAAAATTCTCCAGAGATTCGAAACTGCGCGGAACATCGTTTTGTGAAAACGATATTTTTATTCTGGATATTGAGTATTTCATATCCCGGTTTCCTTCAAACAAATTTAACCTATTTTTAACATTCACCTTCATTTCCGTGGAGATACTACACACGAATATCACCTTAATACTTTCGCCCTATATCCCTCTTCATTACATGGGCCAGTGAGCATCGTTTCTCCTTTTCGTTGTTTTTTTTTTTTTTTCTTCTTCACAAAAAGAAATGGATCTTGAATTTTCCTGCCTTCCTTTAGAGGATGTATTATCTAGCGCACGAAAAAAAATTCCTTTTATTAAAGGGGAAAATCGTCGACAAAACATGAGGAAGGGGAGAGAGAGAGAGAGAGAGAGAGAGAGAGAGGAGAGCGAGAGGAGAGAGAGAGAGAGAGAGAGAGAGAGAGAGAGAGAGAGAGAGAGAGAGAGAGAAGGTGGCAGGGGTAGCAGGAACTAAGCAATGGGATCGTGAATTTATCAAGGACTCTTTAATTTTGATATTTTCTAATAGTGAATAATCGAATAAACATTTGCGAAGGATGCTTGCTGAAAGAGAAATATGCTTCTCATATATTTGTTTGCTCTATATCATTTATGTAGGAAGTGAGTACTATTATAATCCATGGCACTGTATTGTTAAAGGCTTTTGTTAGCTTTGTTTTTTTTTTATAGCGCTTAAGATCAAGCCCAACCTCAATTCATGCTCATACAGTTTTTACATGCAACATTCACTGCATATTCTCAGGGAGGGTAGAGAATCTCACAGCCGCAATTGTTGCTGCTTCATCTTATGCCAAAATATTTTTGATGCTTTTGCCTTGTCTTTTGACATTCTTGTCCTTAGTTTTTGTTCTGTTTTTGTTGTTGCTATTCCGTATAAGCAATATTCCCCTTCATATCGGTTCATTTGGGTGGTCGTTTGATTAGTATACAA
>JANJGK010000013.1:7970091-7975091 GCA_039081455.1 Macrobrachium rosenbergii | reverse complement strand
TAACATATAGCAGCATTTTCTCTACATTTATAATGCAAGATACAAATGCTAAAATGCTTATAATTTTGAAGTAAGAAATATACGAATGAACTTTTTTTTTTTTGCGATAAGCAAACGAAAAAGATCACTCTGTTGTTATTCATTTTGGATACTATTTTCCATACTTCTTGTATCTTTTTCCATCATTATTCTTTTATCATGTTTATAAAGTTTTGAAGAATTCATTACTTAGACAGATCTCCATTTGCAGAAAAGGGTAGCTCGGGGCCCCGAATTTGTATACTTCAAAACAACAGTGATATATTAGCATGGTAACGAAACAATTATTGCTTCAACGCTTAAGGTTAGGTTAGGTATGTTGTAGTAACATTGAAACCTCATCGAGTGAATTTCCATCGGTTTAAGGTAGCCACAATTTTTCTTTTGTTGCGAGGATGTTTTGGCATTGATTTAATTGGTTATTTTGTTACGATATTAATGGACAGAAATTTCAAATTCACAATTCACATGAACCTATTTTAGTGATAATTTCACTGACATTAATGGATTTATATGAGCAATACTTGCTCACACTACACCAGTCTCTCTCTCTCTCTCTCTCTCTCTCTCTCTCTCTCTCTCTCTCTCTCTCTCTCTCTCTCTCTCTCTCTCTCTCTCTCTCTCTCTGACATTTTCCCAACCGTCTGTGAATTTCCTATAAGTCTATGCAGAATAATGATATACAATAAAAAATGTGCATGCAAATCAAACCTTCTGCCTGTATCAATTCTTTTTTTCAAAATGCCATTGCAATCATTCCAGATGAATTATTCGAAGCCTTGAAATAAAACTAAATATTAACATGCTCATAGTGCTTTTTTGTTATTATTTGGGGAACATTATCAACTTCATAATTCACCATGTGAAATGTCACTGTGATATGTATTGTATAGTACTATAAACTCATTGTTTTATGTCCGTATAATTTATGAGTTGGAAAATGTACAAACATCCAGGCACCAAATATTTCAACACCGAAATTTATCTACATATCTATCTATTTATAATTATATACATATACATATATATATATGTGTATATATATATATATATATATATATATATATATATATATATATATATATATATATATATATATATATATATAATATATATATATATATGTGTGTGTGTGTGTGTGTGTGTGTGTGTGAAATTGTAAATAGATAGATATGTAGATAAATTTCGGTGTTGAAATTTGGTGCCAGGTTGTTTGTACAATCTCCAACTCATAAATTTTACGGACATATAACAACGAGTTTGTAGTACTACGCAATACATATCACAGTGACATTTCACATGCTGAATTGTGAAGCTGATAATATTCCCCAAATAATAATAAAAAAAACACTATGAGCATGTTAATATTTAAAGGCTTCGAATAATTCGTCTGAAATTGTTGCAATGGCATTTCCAAAAACTGTCATTTGAAATTGATATGAGCTGGTTTGGTAAAAAAAAGAATTTATCCAGGCAGAGGGTTTGATTTGCATTCACATTTTTTTTATTGTATATCATTATTCTGCATAGGCTTATAGGAAATTGACAGGCGGTCGGGAAAACGTCAGGGAGAGAGAGAGAGAGAGAGAGAGAGAGAGAGAGAGAGAGAGAGAGAGAGAGAGAGAGAGAGAGAGAGAGAGAGAGAGGCTGGCGTAGGTGTGAGCAAGTGTTGCTCATATATATCCATTAATGTCAGTGAAGACCATTCCTAAAATAGGTTTATGTGAATTTGAAGTTTCTGTCCAAAAATATCGTAACAAAATAACCAATTTAATGAATGCCAAAACGTCGTCGCAATAAAGGAAAAATTGTGGTTACCTTAAACCGATGGAAAATCACTTGATGTGGTTTTAAAGTTTCTACAGCATACCGCGGATCCTTAAGCGTCGAAGCAGTAAATGTTTCGTTACCATGCTAATTGAATAGAATTGAACTGAATATAGAATTTAGGCCAGAGGCCAAGCACTGGGACCTATGAAGTCATTCTGCTCTGGAACGGAAATTGAAAGTAAAAGATTTGAAAGGTGTAACCGGAGGAAAACCTTGCAGTTGCACTATGAAGCAATTGTTAGGAGAGGGTGGAAAGTAAGATGGTTTACCATGCTAATGAATGTATCAGTACAAAGTTTCGCATGTTTCAAATAAAAAAAAAAATACGTTTAAAAAAAATCAGTTCGTGATATTAACGTGGTCTCCCAACAACTGGAAAAAATTAACCTTTAAGACTGAAGTAAGATCATCACCTTCACCTATACCTGTTAAATTACTTGATGGGCCAAAATCTTATCTTCTCTAACAACAAACTTTCAAGCAAATGAGAGATTCATGAAGCTTTTTATAGAAATCCGTAATAATGAAATTCCGAGTTCCTGTGGACTTTACCTGTTTTACAGATTTTTTATTTTCTGTAAAGGAAAACTATTGTGCCGCTTTGTCTGTCCGTCCGCACTTTTTTCTAACCGCACTTCTTCTGTCCGCCCTCAGATCTTAAAAACCGCTGAGGCTAGAGGGCTGCAAATTGGTATGTTGATCATTTGATCATCCACCCTCCAATCATCAAACATATCAAATTGCAGCCCTCTAGCCTCAGAAACTCTGATTGTATATAAGGTTAAAGTTAGCCATAATCGTGGTTAAAGTTTCATGGGCCGCGACTCACACAGCATTATACCCAGACTACCGGAAGATAGATCTATTTTCGGTGGCCTTGATTATACGATGTACAGAAAACTATTGCGTCGAAGAAACTTCGGCGTAATTTTTACTGTTTAATTTTATGACGTAAATAATCTCCATCTAATGCCTTGCCAAACACTGAATTGAAGGCAGCATTGTTCTCTTATAAGTAGTAAAAATAAGGTGGGCTGTGGATTTTGCCAATTCAGTCTTAAGTATTTTACGTGAAAGAGAACAACGAAAGATGAATATATGCATTCCAATGCTTATTTGTTTATTCTTTTTTAAGGGAGCGAAATAACTTACTTAAAGGAAATGGAATCCAGCGGCCAAATATGAAATTCAAATGAATCCTCTCGTCTGCGTGGTACTACATCATTCTTGTATAAACAACAGTTGTTGATAGAACGTCTTATCTTCAGGGCCAGGAAGGAAACATATATGATATCCTTTGAAGGAGCGGATTATGAAGTTTGCCTGTGTAGGGAAAAACATGAAAATAAACTATGAAACATGAAAGTTGAAGATTCATAGCAAATATTACATTATTTACGCTATATGAAATAATTTATATATATATATATATATATATATATATATATATATATATATATATACATATATATATATATATATATATATATATATATATATATATATATATATATATATATTTATAAAGAGAATACAATGACTTACCATCCCACACTTAATAAATGTTTGTTTAAGAAGTAATATGCAAATGTATCAGAATCTGTTAATCTAACACACTAGTGTCAAGATTGAATATTTTTTAAAGATGAATGTGTACACTTCCTAAGAGTGCTATCCTTTCTTTCATAGCCGTAATTCCCTAAATAATTACAGATATTAAGCATGTTTATATGCAAATGTGCATGAATCTTTATTTGAGTACAAATGCTCCGTTGATAATTGACAGCGTTTGTACTCGTGTAGAAGGGAAGCAGAGCAAGCCGTCGTTGACGCCAGCGTCTGTGTCAGGATACTCACTACACACTCTGCGTCGCATATGATGGCTATTCCACATCCAACGTGACCTGGTTATCTTTGTGCCGCTAAAGCTTACGAGACGTGTACGCTTTTACCGGGTAACGGCACAGGAAAGCTGATGAGAGTAGGAAGACAGGAGGGCGTGAATGAAGGGAGAATCTTTTATGTTTTGTAGTACTAAAGGAAAGGAATGAGCAAATGGAAAGAAAAACACACATGGTAACAAATCTGGTGAGTCATTTAGAGCTCACTGTATTCAGTTCTCGTTTTAAATAGCGAGAAACCATTGGATTTGCAATGCTTGGCGACCAACAAGTCGACTACACGGTGAATGGGCTTTAGTCAAGATGAGAGTTTATTTTTCGTTGTAGTTCTGAAACTTGTAATTTTTTTTTTTTTTTTTGTCCTTTAATCTCCGTTAGGACAGATTTTTCTTTGAAATCGATGAATTAAAAAAAATGTCAAGTTACTAAGTTTTCTGTTGTAAAATATGAATGATCACAATTGCAATTTAAGTACGCGTAAGTGTCACCAAATCAACTGTAATATTAATAAAGATACCAAATCAACTATAATATTAATAAAAATACTGGCAAGATATATACAGGAAAACCTATGCGCCGATGCGCCTTCTTCTAATAATGAAGAAACTTTTCAATGAGGCTCTTCTAGTGTTCCCTATGGAATCTCTAACGACATCTCTCAAGAAGATTGATAGCAATGCCTGATGTTCCGCAGGTTCGAAGAAAGAATCTGCCATTACACTCTTTGCTTTCTCATCACTATTATAATTGGATTAATTGGGCACATTGATAGACTTATTTTGGAACTAGGGTAAACTTTTAAATAGAAAATCCGTAAAAATTTCTGTGGATTTTCTAAAACTTTGAGACATTGCTTTTAATATCCATAGACTGTCCTTGCTCTCCTCAATGGAAACCAAATATAACAAGTGAAAAATGCGCCGACGTTTCTTGGGCGCAATCAAGTTTTCTGTACAGTGTATAATGATGCATGAAACTTTCAGCCACGGTCCTGTGGTGGTCTCAGCCGCGGTTCACGAAACTCAGCCAGGGTCCGGTGGTGGCCTATATTGTTGGTACCCACAGTGATGCCAGAAGTACGATTATGGCTAACTTTATACTTAAATAAAATAAAAAATACTGAGGCTAGAGTGCTTCAATTTGGTTTGTTTGATGAATGGAGGATGGATGATCAACATTGCAATTTGCAGCCCTCTACCCTCAGTAGTGTTTAAGACCTGGGGGCAGACA
>JANJGK010000013.1:7960091-7967591 GCA_039081455.1 Macrobrachium rosenbergii | reverse complement strand
AGACAGTGACAATAATCATAACAAACCGCATAGATGAAACTAGATTAATTATAATTAACTGAAGTTACAACATAATAATGTATGACGCAAATTGTCAAGGAATAATATTTGCTCTGTCACTCCATCACCTTTTGTTTGAAGTCAAAGCACTGCGACATCATAACAGAAAACGCATATATGGGCGGCAACCATTTTCGAAAGGAAAAATTGCACTTTGGGTTTCAGAGAGAAAAAGTGTATTTCAATTTCGAGGGAACCGAAAAGTTCAACGGCCTTTTCATTCAACCTTCTGAATGAAAATTTCTGTTCTGTTATGACAGACAGCGAACAATATTGCTTTTCGCCGACTAATGAAGGCTATACTTTGTCAATATTTTCTGTTTACATGCTACACTAGCGGTCATTCTAAGTAGTCTTTTCATTCACTTTGGGCGACAAATGACTTGAACAGAACTGTACCTCAAGGTGTCTGAAATCAGGTTTAGCTTGAAAATTCATAAGAGAAGAGAAAAGCAACAATACACAGTGACATGAATGTAAGTAATCTAATGACAACTTTTAAACACCTGCAAGGAAAGTAATTAGAAAAGATATAACCAAATGACATGCATACAAAACTAAAAGAGATTATCCATCAGTGACAAACACTCTTTCTGAAATGGGTGAAAGGGACATTAACCAAAAAGGGGCACCCTCTCACTGTCGGCCCTCTAATCGAAGGACGTGAGCAGGTCCCCTGATACAACCAAGGTCCCTGGCTAAACGGTTAAGCTTGCAAAGAGGCCTGCTTTATAAAACAGGGCCTCTGTGCTTCTATGGGAAGCGCCAGATGGTTTTTGGTAACACCAAGGACCAAAGATTCCCTCCCGGAACCCCCACCGGGGGATAACCTCTATTAATTAAATTGTTTTGATTTAGTTTTGGAAAACAACGAACAACTGAGTTCCTGTTATCTAAAGACACGGGGTATATCCTGAAACAAACTTTAAATTTCCGGAGCCAAATAATGGATTCCACGTCTTCATGGAAGAAAACTGTAGAGACCTGGAAGTCACAGGGTGCACCTTTCTGGCCTAATGAGCCTTCCACCCATTTCAAAAGGATATTTGTCACTAAAGGATAATTTTTTTTTTCTCACTGTATCCATGTCATTTGGCATTTACTTTTTTTTTATAACGTTTTTGCATGCATGCCGTACTCTCACTATTGTTAATATATACCAATAAGTATAAGGATCATATTTCTATTTGAACACAGAGAGAGAGAGAGAGAGAGAGAGAGAGAGAGAGAGAGAGAGAGAGAGAGAGAGAGAGAGAGAGAGAGAGAGAAAACTGATTAAATTGTTCAATACGATATCGAACCAAAATAACTTCATCAACTTCAGCGCCTCACGAATACGTGATACTTACTCGAGGAAGAGGATTAATATCTGTATCTTTCATTAACAGTTCGAGTGGCTTAGGGGGCCATGCATAACAAGCGTCTACCTAATCCCAAACCAGAGCCAGGGATTAAATTAATAGAAGACCCGGTTTACCTTTAGTATGCAAAACGCCGGGGTCCGAAGGAAAAGGAAAAAAAAAATTCTCTAAGGTGAATTGCTTCAAGAATGAGTTTTTCATCATTTTTTTTTTTTACTTTAGTTATCAATGTGGTTAGAAATATCAGGAATCTTTTTTCCAGACAAACCTTGTCGCTGTAAGGGGTAATGCGAGAGAATGTTTCAAAGCGTTGATTTGAACGAATCCGAGACTAGTAAAAAAAAAAAAAAAAATAATAATAATAATAATAATAATAATAATAATAATAATAATAATAATAATAATAATAATAATAATAATTTTACATGAACATCTGAGCTAGGTTTGATCCACAGTGCAGTTGTTCTCACCAAAAATGAATTGCAATTGAAGCGAAAACAAATGTTGAAAGGTAATGTATCCGTCAAAGCAGATAAAGAGAACTTAGTTACTGGGAAGACGAGGAATGATTTCATTCTAAGTCTGCTTCTGCCTATTAATCATTTCTGTTCTATAATCAGAATCCATGATACCGCAAAGCTTTTGGATGAGTACCTCGAATATTGGAGAGAGAGAGAGAGAGAGAGAGAGAGAGAGAGAGAGAGAGAGAGAGAGAGAGAGAGAGAGAGAGAGAGCGTGCAAATACGATTACCTAATATCTAATTAAACTTGAACGGCCTTCATACATAGTCAACTGCCTCAGACTTACAAAGTTCAGAGCCACTTAACACGCTTATTAATAGTTAGTGCCTTGTTGTTAACAGCTGAATACACAACGCTTGGGGCTGAACTCATTTCAGACTAGGTCAGGAAACTTGAGCCAAGAATTAACAATACCGAGGAGGAGGCTGACCTGGCTTTCAAGGGCCTGATTTGATGTGTAAGTGCTCATAACAGACTAAGAGAATGAAAAATGATCAATACGTCATGCTCTCTCACACTTGCACCTTATCTGTCATCTCCAATCATTTTACTTGAATTCTGGTTCAAATTTAAGTTGTGCTTCACTGTCAAAGTAGTACTACTATATGAAGTGTCAAGTTTGGCTCAAAGAGATTAGGAAACGTACTCTGTGACTTTATGTTTATTAATTACACAAGCGCGTTTTGCTGTGTACAATGAATTGAAAGACTTAGGTCATAATTATGATTCCACTGAAAGAGTGCTGAATTACAGAAACAACCGTTCTGAAAAATAATGGCTATAATTGTACGGATGTCTTGCAGTCTGAGAGCTAATTTTCAATTGTAAATTTTGGTACAAAGGACCCTTTCTTACACTACGATATCGTGGCAATGTCCGAAAGAAGGAATGGAACTATTCGGTCGTTCAAAACCCAATCGCAACTGGACTCTTACCTTTCTTTTGTTTTAAGACTCTCCAGGGATCACGTCTGCTGCCAAACTGACCTCTTTCATAAGTAACAAAGATTTGATGATCATTTTATGTAACTCCTAAAGCTGATGACAGGAAAAGTTTTTTTTTTATCTTTCCCTTTTATGCTGACATGAGAATCTTTAAAAATTTTCGATTGACTCTTTCGAGAGAATTGAGCTATGACTCTCAAAACCACGTAGGGAATCCTCTAACGAAATCACAAAATTATTATTGCTTTCCTTTATATTGTCTTGTGAACTGAACGAACAAGATATTGGGACATACTGTTGCTCTCAGCTCATAACAGGTAAAAATGACTGGAAATAAAAGACAAAATATAAGCAACGCGAACAATACCGTTGTCGATAAGATAATGTGTGAAATAAGATTTTATTTTCACGGGATCGGTACCAAGGAGTTAAGACTTTCAGATGACTCAAGTCAGTAAATCTGCACTAACGGAAAACCTGTGTAGCTATTGTGGCAGGTCTTGAATACATACATACATACACTCAACCTAGGTGGTTATAATGGGCTTTAGAGCTGTTTAAAGACCTTCAAAGAAAATTTTTCCTCAGGACCAGTAATGAGATATTGGGGTAGCCTCTCTCTCTCTCTCTCTCTCTCTCTCTCTCTCTCTCTCTCTCTCTCTCTTTCAAATCCTAGTCATCCTGCTGCTCTTCCGAAAATGCAACGCGACATCAAAACATTAATTCCTCTACAAATGAATTGCTAAACAAAACACTGAAAGACTGAAGTAACAGAAATAAAACCTATTAGATAAACGCACAAACCTTAATGGAATTTGCCAACTGTATCTCTGTGTCTGTGAAAATAAGGGTTATAGTGGTAGTTGTATGATAAGCTTTATAGAATAACCATTAATAAATAAGAGTTTATTCGCAATCACAGGTCCTATTCTAGAAATCATTTGCAGTATTGAATCAGCCTATAACATATCAATACTTAACACGAATATTCGAGTTTCTAGCCCTATTTGATGTTTTTCTTATATTAAACGATTCATTTACGCGATGCCATAGCTTTTCTGTTCATACCTCTACACAAAAAATTGAAACTAGTCATCAAGAACAAGTTCTACTAAACCAGTTTGCTTATATTAAAGGACCAATAAAAATATAAGTCATATATATATATATATATATATATATATATATATATATATATATATATATATATATATATATAGATAATTATATATATATAATTTATATTTTTATTGATCCTTTAATGTAAGCAAACTGGATTAGTAGAACTTGTTCTTGAAGACTAGTTTCAATTTTTAAAGCTTTTCTGTGCGGAGGTATATATATATATATATATATATATATATATATATATATATATATATATATATATATATATATATATATATATATATATATATATATTGAACCTTTAGTTCTCAGCTTTTTAAGAGATACTCGACTTAGTTCTGCTATGAGACTGGCAGGGTAAACATGTATAAAGTATAAGAAATTTCTCCAAAAATGGATGTTCTTAGTTTAGTGGAAAAAAACTCAGATAAAATCATCGCCACTTCACCCTCCTTTGGGAGTCCTTCAGAGTCTAAGGACCTCCCGTGTCAGCAGAAAAGGGGACGGAAAGGGAATTTTCCCGTCGAATGATTTACTGGCTACATCCAATGAACATAAAAGCTCCACTCATCCTAAAGGGAGTTCGATTTGACACCCCGCAAAGTCTCCGAGTCAGTTTTTATAGTAAAGGCGAAGGATCTTTCCCTTACCGTTTCTGGAAATTTACGAACGATATATGAAGCTTTTTAGTTTTCAGAAAAGAAAACTACTGTGCCGGCTTTGTCTGTCCGTCCGCATTTTATTCTGTCCGCACTTTTTTCTGTCCGCACTTTTTCTGTCCGCCCTCAGATCTTAATATCTTCTAAGGCTAGAGGGCTGCAAATTGGTATGTTGACCATCCACCCTGCAATCAGCAAACGTACCAAATTCCAACCCTCTAGCCTTAGTAGTTTGTATTTTATTTAAGGTTAAAATTAGTCATGATCGTGCTTCTGGCAACGATATAGGATATGCCACCACCGGGCAGTGGTTAAAGTTTCATGGGCCGCGGCTCATACAGCATTATACCGAAACCACCGAAAGATAGATCTATTTTCCGTGGCCTTGATTATACACTGTAGTGGCTGCACAGAAAACTCGATTGCGCCGAAGAAATATCGGAGCAAATTTTACATGATTCTTTTCCTCTTGGCAATAAAGAGCAGTTTACTTTCCAATTCATCACCTTGCTTAAGACTCCACTCCTTTGTTGTTGTAGTTATCGACCTCCACGAACTCACTAATAATTTGCTAAAAAATTCTTTAACGGTTTTTTTTTCGGATTTTTTCATCGTGTTTTGCACATTCAATCTTTATTAATAAATTTCTGCTCTCAAAAATTTTTTATCGTTATTTAACTCACAAAACAAGCATAGAACGGGAAAAATTATGCGATTTTGCTCTTTTTGATCTTCTGGCTTACATGTAAAATCCTTGGCACATATATGTAATATGATGTGTGCGTGTAAAAGCTAAGTATTTATTGTTTATAAGCCTGCTAACATGTAAATAATACATAATCTAAATGTATGATTATTTTGGAACACAGCAAAAGATATGATTTGGCATTTATAATAAAAACAAACCTGAAGGTATTGTAAAACGCATCAAATTTTGGTACAACTCGTGTAAGCCGGATTGACATTCCCCATCCATGTAACTGCATCCAACACCACCATGTTTTAGAAGATTAACCCGAAATATATTCATGCTGCTATAGATACACCACATGCATTTTATATCACGTAGTTATTTTCAGAATAACTGTATTCTTATAAAGCGTGTTGTTAAATAACATTAGTCGAACAGACACAAAATAATGGTCACTGATGACAAAATAAAAAAAAAACGATCATGGAAAAGAATATAGTTCTTAGTAGCCACAAAATTTTCAAGTCGGTAGGTGAGAAACTATTTGAGTAAGAGACCCAATATAATTATTATAAGTAATCCCTACATACAAACACATGGTGAAATTATATTTTAGCTAGAGAATTAATTTTATATGTAGCTGGCGCACCAGATAAAATATATTATAAAATCGTGAAAAAGAACACACGGAATTAGATCATTTTTCACCGCACTTTTCTTTAAGCAGGTCCATTATTAGCTTCCCGAACGTCGTAAATTTCACTGTCACTCTAATCCTTCCTTGAGGTATTACGCACACGCGCTCGCGCAAACACAGAGAAGGAGAGAGACAAGCCCACACATCTTAAATATATATATATATATATATATATATATATATATATATATATATATATATATATATATATATATATATATATATATTCATATATATATATTTATATATATATATATATATATATATATATATATATATATATATATATATTCATATATATATTCATATATATATATATTTATATATATATATATATATATATATATATATATATATATATATTCATATATATATATATATATATATATTTATATATATATATATATATATATATATATATATATATATATATATATATATATATATATATATATATAAATATATATATATATATATATATATATATATATATATATATATATATATATTCATATATATATATATATTTATATATATATATATATATATATATATATATATATATATATATATATATATATAAGTGTATGTGTGTATTTCGATGCTGACAGCTGGTGTGTGAGCTGGAATATATTACGGAGTTAGAAAACTCCACAATCTTCATTTAAGGTTGATCCAGTGCAGTTTTATTTTCTTATTATAAAACTACATAACCTTCCTAGCCTTTGAACCTTCAGAAATATATGTATATGTATATATATATATATATATATATATATATATATATATATATATATATATATATATATATATATATATGTGTGTGTGTGTGTGTATGTATGCATGTATGTATGTATGTATGTGTGTGTGTGTGTGTATTCTGAAGGTTGAAAATAGTTAGGAAGGTTATGTAGTTTAACTTAATCTCAAATAAAAATTCTGGAGTTTTCTAATTCCATAATATATTCCAGCTCACACACGAGTTGTCAGCATCGAAACAAGATTGAAGAGTAGAAGGTGGGAGCCCTGACCAAGATTGGAATTGCGTATTGTTATTTGCGCTTTTTTTTTTCCTACAAATAGTGAAGCTCTTTCTAGAAAGTTGGTTTTTCACAGCGCTCTTTTACTTTCCATATTGCAAAACAATGTTACTCTTAAGAAACAGGTCAGAAACAGTTTTTCATCGTTCTCATTTCCTGTATATTCTCCTGCTTCCTCAATTTCAACAAACAAATTTGACATCCAATCATCATATATAATAGTATAATATTTTTGTTTATATACTCATTCTTTAATATATTCTTCGGTGCTTTTAGACACCAGTTATGTAACACTTTTTTTTCTCGGAAATTTAAAAATACTTGGCTCTCTAAGAACATTCGGATCAAAGAATATGATAATGTAAAGAGTTCTTATAAATACTGTTACAGATATAGAA
>JANJGK010000013.1:7950091-7955091 GCA_039081455.1 Macrobrachium rosenbergii | reverse complement strand
TGCATATGAAGATAAGAGAACGTTAAACCTTCAATGAAACCATATAGTCACTTCCTATGAAATTCAAAAGAAAAGGTTATTTAATTCCACAGCGAGATCTTTAAAGTACTAGAGCGGAAACAAATTACTAAGATGTTCAGGTTGCTAATTCATTAATCACTGAGCGGTGTCACAAGAAAGATATGGCATAAGAGCTGACTGGAAGAGCAAGTATTGGTGAAAAACAATTATTGTGTAATATAATACAGTTGAAAATGTTACCGAAAGCGTTCGCTGAAAGATGGCAGGATAGTAAAGTGGTTAGAATAGCAAGGAGTAGAGTTTGTATGAAGGAACAGGCATCCGGCCATGTAGCTATTATATTATTAAAATTAAAAGGCGGAACGTTTCTCGGGAATCGCCTAACGTAAACATTTTGCCCGGTGAACGCTTAAAGACCGGTTTTGATAACGTGGTTGTCATAACTAGGATCAACTTGGCTGTTCGGCATAACTTCTTAATACAGTAATTTGACTCGATCGGCATTAGGCAAGCATCCATTAAGGTGTTCTGCTTGTTAAAAAAAAGTAAATAAAAAAAATAAACTAGTCCGTAAGCCAAAACTGCAGTTTCTGTCTGATCGTAGCAAAAATAAAGCATGTCAAATTCAAGCTTATGTTTTTTCTTGGGGAGGTGGGAGGGGAGAAGGGACGTCAAACTCAGTCCTGTTGGCACGATTTAATTGCTGGAAAGTAACAACTTTTATCCGGTTAGAATTACACTTTTACTGTTCGTCCGACTGACTAACCCGATAGAAAATACCCCTTTGTCTGAATAGACGTGTCCAACTCCTTGATTAATAACCGATCTTTTAACAGGAACTACCATACAGTTTTTCAGTTCCTCTTCGGGGAAACATTCTCGCCTGATCGGATGCAATTCAAGCTTTGCTAGTTGCTATTATCGAACTGGATGATTCGTTTATCTTAATCCTTTTCAGGTAACGAATCTATGGCCACGAGAATAGTTTCCAACAGCTCAGCTTTGAACATTGTTTCACTTTTATCATTGATTCCACGTGTATTTTTAGTTTGCGTCTGAAACGTTTAATACTTAATTTTTGTTGCCGTGTGGTCAAATAAATACAAATACAAAGAATCTAATTTTCACAGGGTAACCCATTTCACGTTACTTTACGTTATATTCTTCGAATGTACAGCCATTTCTTTGATCATTTGTTAATTTTCTACTAACGTAACATGGACAACAGTGACAGTCTACGTTAGGGTCGGTCAACCTGCGCTTGATAAGCTATTAAGTGACGCTCAATATCATCTATCAAAAAATTATCGAAGTTTATAACCGATCCACTATTTACACAGCGCCGATCGAAAATCAAGCCCCGTCAAGGAATGTTTATATTATGGAAGCTAAGAATAAAACTAAGATTATCTTTATATATTTGATATTTAATCTAAATTTTAATATTAACGGGTGTTGGATGTCTTTACTATTTAAATTACTAACAATTTAATTGTTATCAGAATCCAAGAATATTCCAAAATCTAGTAAACAATCTTTCAGGGTTTTAATTTTAGCTTTTAATCCATCATGTACATTATTATTAACATGTTAAAAATCTTCTTATGCTGTAAGTTGAAAGCCGTAATCTATTTGACTAGGGGGAAATTACGATTTTACGTTTGGTAGATTACCTCAGAGAGAACCAGGATATTCAAGAGCTTATGACAAAAATAACAACCTTATGACACCACCTGCCCCGTAAACGATATAGCCGCACAGACCAACTTCGCACCTTCTACTCCTGCTGCCTGAAGGTTCTTTCAGTATACAAAACGTCGACATTAACCAGTCTCCATTACACCATGGGACTTTGCTACAAAAATTCCAAAAATGTCGAATTTAGTTTGCTCCTACTTTTAAAAGTATGAAATTCCACCGTAACATTCGTTCCAACCCCCCGTTAATCAGTATAAATTTGCCCTATTTATTACCCCTATCAGTTCCTTACACTAACACTGCAGTAAAACGTAACCTAAGCCATTAGTTACCAAGGGGATGTTTAGTTATTTATCGACTTAGAGAACTGTAGCGGTTGTTTGGTTGGCAAGCGCATTTTCAGTTTCATGTGGGGTTCTTGCAGCATGTCTAGACTTACCGTCAAAACTCAGAATTTATTGAAGTTTTGAATTTATTGAAGTTTTATTAGCAAATTTATTTTAGAGAGCTTAAGCTAAAAGCAAAAAAAAAAAAAAATGCCATCTCTTAAACAAACTCAAAATTTAGTTCAGTACGCGACTTATCTGAAAAGCTTTCAATCATAGTTGCTTGTTAAATCTCAGCACTCATTCTCAAATTCAAACATTATTTCAAGTGGCATGAATTAAGGTACTCAGTTTTTACAACTTATGTCACAAAAACACCAGACATCCACACTGACTGACACGAGCCAGTTTGTTGTTAACATACCTGGTTAACCACCATATAGTACTTGAAAATTTTTAACAGCACTTTACCCGATTTGGGGATTTCTTTTAAACTTATAATCTCGTATGATTAATATTCATTTCACTAAAATGTCAGTAGCAGTTTACAATTTCATAACCACTTTCATCTTCAGATTAACTAAACTACCAAATTACTCTCAGCTTTATAAAGCAAGCATATTCTGATTTGATTTCTCAAGTTCAAAACCCCGAGACAGTTCACTTCATTTTCATTACACCTCCCTACATTTAATCTTCATACTAGGTAAAAAATCATAGCCTTTATGATTTATCATTAGCTTTTCACAAATATAATACTTTCCGATACAAGTCATCAGCTGCACTAATGGTCAGATATGGTATGTTATTCACATAAGTTAGAAAATATAGCTATGTTCTTGTTCAAATAAGTTTTGTTTACTTGAATATCTAGCAAAAATCTTTGTCATAATACCATTTGCAAGAATAAAGAATTACTCCTGACGAAATTAAAGTCAAGCGAGATAGGAAACCTTTGAATGGAGGTATGGAAAAGATCTCCTGTGGAAACAAAACTCTCAAGACCTCATTATGACATTCAAGGGATGTCAGGTCACTTAAGACTTGGAAGCCAATACCCAGAAAATTTACGAGCTAGAATCATGAAACTTTAAAGTCTAGTAAGTTTCATTTAAATAAAATGGTTCAAAATTTAATCAAAACCTCAATAATATTCATAACAGTTCCTTCACCAAACACCAATGAAGTAGTTTCGATGCTTGCCTCTGTGAAACCAACGCCGTTATGCCCCAGAACATATGGTTGATTTTGGTTTCTCACCTCGTCCTGCCTGCGAACCTCTGGGGCACCAAAATTTCCTTACCTCCTCTTACGCCAAGGGTTTTAATTATAATGAAAATGAACAAGATAGAAATTTGTCCTAGCAGATTGTGCGCGGTTTCATGACTTATTCAAGATTAAATACAACAATTCTTCAAATGTGTAGCCTTACTTTTACTCAATTTAAACGCAGATATCTTTAATTATTCAGGGGAAGAACTGACGAAAATGAAGGTTTTCTAAACTAAATTGAATTCAAAGACTTCATTAAATTATGTAGCAATGAAGAATGGTAATTAAATTGAAAAGAATAAAGTGCAGTCAGATATTTTTACTATAAAGTAAACAAGTGATTACAGAATGAAGTTAGAGTTTAGAAAACTCCCATAACTTATTATGGAAGGTCTTCCGACCAACCATAATCAGTTAAGAGAGGAAACCCCCACCCCTTTAGGGGCACCGCCCCTAAAAGGGTGGAGGTATAATAAAAGGATAGAATGGAGTTGGAACAGTAAAACTGGAAACCTACCGTTCGCTGCTATCTTCATATTACCCGAGTGTACGTGTTGGAAATTGGTGGAATAGCTCATCCTCCTCCCCTTATCAGATGACAAAATTCAACTAGTTGAGATCCAGCTATACAGAGCCATTCACCGAAGACTCAAGATTACAGAACTATTTGGTTTTCTTGCGTTCCTGAAATACAAAAAACAATTCACTTAAAACTTTTAGGGGCAATACTTCACATTAGCCGTTCTTTGGCGAGGAAGTGTAATTCAAAGAACATTCACAACAGTCCTGCATCTGTAGTTTGAAAAATACAAAAAATTGTCCCCATAAAAAAATTACCTTTACAAAACCAAATAAAGAAAAATTCAAAAGCTAACAAGTAACTCAGGCGTAGAAATTTATTCAGTACTCTTACGACAGATTGAAAACGTACAACCGTTTCAGCTAACCTGCCAACCACGCGAGTAATGATGTACTGAGTCTACTGACCCGACAACTAAGTTTCCATCGACAGTTATTGGTTGAAAATGTTACCAGTCACGAAACAGGACGCTCAAGTCACCCATCGGCCACTCGTCTCTCTGGGAAGAACTCGCACACACAAGTCGTGTCCGCGACTCCGCGAATTATAGCCAAGTTAACGGAAACTTCAGGGTTTTTAGGGCGTCTATATCACGGATATTAGAAGATTACTAGTTAATGAGTTCTATAAGGAAACACGATTTACTACTAATACTTGCAAACAATGCATTTTAAACACTAAATTACTCCTATTTTCCCAATACTGTATATGCAGGATTTTAGAAGTTCTCGAGGATAATCCTTTCGGGGATTTCATATTTAATATATTTCATACAGTAGCTGATACAATGGTATTTTAAAGATAATGAACAGTGCAGTCCCTCCCTAACAAATACTATTTAGATGGAAAATTAAAATGTAAAGAACGCTCTCATTTTTTTCTTTTGATATATTTCCAAGAAATGATGTTTCCTTCTTTGGATTGCTGGCATTGTTTTGAAGGAGATGCCGTATCTAATTTAACTTCTTATTCTGGCTTTGGGATATACTTTGAATGGCAAGAATAATTCTGTCAACATTTTATGGACAATATTGTCTCAACATTTCACACTTGTAAGTTTTGCAATCCAAAGCGCAAGGACTCAGATGATTAGACAGAAAATG
>JANJGK010000013.1:7927591-7945091 GCA_039081455.1 Macrobrachium rosenbergii | reverse complement strand
CACATTATATATATATATATATATTTACACACACACACACACACACACACACACACACACACACACATATATATATATATATATATATATATATATATATATATATATATATATATATATATATATATATATATATATATGTGTGTGTGTGTGTGTGTGTGTGTAATCCCTAGGAGGAATTATAATTAGCAAGTGGTTCGCCACCTGGCTGATTCGATCCACCAACAACGATAGCCTCCCACTTCTGTGACTTGTACTCCTGGCAACCGAAACTAGGAAGTTAACCTTTGAATTAACTCTCTCTCTCTCTCTCTCTCTCTCTCTCTCTCTCTCTCTCTCTCTCTCTCTCTTCCTAAGTAGACAATATATTTCAAATCCACCTCTTTGTCAATTCTCTTTAATGACATTCATCTTCATAATAGTTTTGATGAAGTCTTTTGCGAAAGGTCTCACACACAGTATTCAATCCAATCCCCATTGAGGAATCTCATCTCTCCACTGTAACCCTCTCTCTCCTTGCGAACCTCAATTCCGCAAACAGTATCCGAAAATGTGTTTTTGGGGACTAGGATGATATTGCTCATGGGAGGGATTTTCTTGATTTTAGTTTGTGTGATCGTTTTTACTTAACTTAATGAATATTTCATTCACAAAATTTTTTCTTACTCAAAAATATTATGCCTCAGATGGGCTTTCGTATCGAAATCACTTACCAAACATAATCCTTTTTGGGTGTAAGTTATTCTCAAAGAAAAATGATCTCAACATTAAGAGGTAGCTATGGTTTAGTAAGTGTGATTAAGAAAATGTCTTGTGAGCGAAATATCCACTATGTAAAAACTACCTCGCATATCTCCGTTAACAAGGAAAAAAGATACAAATCAGCTGTCATGGTGAAAGTGGGTTGATTTAGGTCCAAAGTACAGATCCTGATTTCGTCATTCATATGTATATCAGAGTCGAGATCAGCTTATATTTCTCTTTGATAGCTTACTGGATATTTCGCTTCACTTCGTTATCAAAGCCAAACTGCATAGGTTCGAATCCTGGTCAGGCGAGCTACACATGTCACTTACATAGATGTAAGGTCATCCCAAGGTAAAGTAAATTCGAACTGAAGAGGTATTTGTGGTTAATATACATGTTCATATGAATGAAAGTCACGTATTTATTAGTGGGTACCTGAGATGTATGTATGTATGTATGTATGTATGTATGTATGAATATATATATATATATATATATATATATATATATATATATATATATATATATATATATATATATATATATATATGTATATATAAATTATATGCTGCCGAGAAAGGTCAAACGGTTTTTGGCATGACACAAACGATTCGCCATCTCCGTAAAAGAAAACCAAAACCAGTGGTTGCGTGTCTTGACCAAGACTGAAATTCCGTATGTGTAATTTCCTCCCGGTTTTCCAAGACACAAAAGCCGACCATCAAGACATTTGCAACATCAATTTTAATGTTTTTTTTTCTTTGATTTTTCTGTCTCATTCCTGAGCTCTTGTCCACTGATGCTTAGTTTTACATGTTTGCTGATTTTTACAGTTTATTTTCACATCCTCTTTTACGATACTCCTCTCCAGCCCATCTTTAGCATATTTCCCTGTGAAGCATTTTCAGAAAATAATTTTCAATTTGCTTGGAAATAAGAACCATAACTTTAGCAAGTCAACCCGACTTGTCACTTTAGGTAAGTTAATAGTATTTCCAGTTCCCTTCTCATTTTCTTGCCCCTTCTGCTCGCTTGTCCCCTTCCATGTGGTAATTGCACTTTTTTTTCTTACTGCGTCCTTTGCATATCTTCCTTACTACCAATTAAGCCTTCATTATCATTTTGTTGTTGATCATCTTGCTCCCCTTCCTTCCTAATACTGTGACTATCGTGTGGAAAAGGGACTGTCTTTTTAGTGATATGATGTTCCCCATTTTATCAAACGATTTATCGTAAAAACATGGGAGACATTTTTTAAACATGATTTCACACCCTCATTATCTGTATAAAAATGCACAAAAATAATTAGGGAATAATTGATATTGAATTAGATGGTAAATATTGGTATTTGAAGGCAGGATTTAGGAAAAATCAGTAAAACTAAAATATCAATATAATGACATAAATCTTTTATAGGGGTAAATTTGATAATGAAGAGGATTAAAGAAGTATATGCAGAACATTTGTATTTGTGAAGATTCATCTAACAAGTGCGCAAAATGCTTTTGCCTCTTAAGCGAGTAAATGAATATTTGATTCCAATCAGCATTTTTCACAACTTTACTGTGCTCATGTTTATTCCTATGATTTATCCTCATTTGCTCCTTGCTCTTTTATTCCCTCTGTCTCCTTTTTACATGCGTGGCCATTTTGCATTACATAAATTTTGCTTAGCAAGTAAATGGTTTCAGAGGCCTGTTCTGTAAGAATTTTTGAACAGTTTGACTAACAAAATATAAATAACAATAGGAAGACTTGCCCAGCTTAGTTAATCTCTTGAACTACGTTCTTTACTATTCACCGTTATCTGGGTGCGCTGACGGTACTAACCTCCTACGGGGTGTTATCTTCCCTGTGGGCCCGTCTCATAGTATCCCCTCTTGATAGCAATTACGCACACTAATCTTTCATCAAACTGATTAAATAGATTAACCTACTGTTTCCCGATTACCACCGACGACGGCAGCTTGCCTCATAGTACCAGTTCATTAATTACGTTGAGTTAGCGCGTTGGCTCCTGGAAGCAACGAAATGCGGAATACATTTGCGAAATGAAGGAGGAAATGATGATGCAAATGAAGGGGCTGCCGCCAAGCGTTGAGAACGAATGGGTTTTACTGCTGATGAAACTTGTCTGCGGGAAGGAGGCAACTGATGTACGTTCAGGTAAGCTCCTGTATTAGACACATTTTCATCATTATCATATCTAAGAATTCAAAACTAAACAAAATGTTACCGATACACAAACATTTTTTTATGTAAATCATTGTAGAGGATGTTGAAACCTCCGAGAAGCAGAAATTTTTTAATTTTTTTTTATTTTAGAGAAAACGATGGCAGATAGTTCTTATTGTAGAGGGCGAATTTTTCCTATAAAGAAAGTAACATTAATGGATCAGCAGGATAAAAATGCAGATACCTTTCCAACATCGAGCCTACGGAAAATCCAGAAACCCATTTAAAGTTACTGTAAAATTGAAATCAATATATATATATATATATATATATATATATATATATATATATATATATATATATATATATATATATATATATATATATATATATATATATATATATATATATATATGTGTGTGTGTGTGTGTGTATATATACTGTATATATATATATATATATATATATATATATATATATATATATATATATATATATATATATATATATATATATGTGTGTGTGTGTGTGTGTGTGTATGGAGCCTCGATGGCTCAGTCGGTTACAGCAGCAGCTTCGGACTTCGTAGAGGTCTGTGGCGCGGGTTCAAATCCGCAGCCGACTGATCAGAGACGCAGACACTTTGCTATCTGTGTAGACATCCCGGGATTATATATGTAATCAACGGATAGGTTTGCTTAAAAAGCAAATGGGTGTTACAGACTAAATACACACACAAAACAAAGCCATTACAACACCTTCTAAAAACATAAACATCTCACACGTCTCGAACTCTCGCCCTACCCGCGCAACAACTTCTCGCTGCTGGGAAGAAAGGGCGTTGGGTCGGGTATGATACATGAAACATACGCTACCGGGGTCTAAGCGATGTCAGGCAGGGCAGCCGATCGAGACTACAGGTCTACCCCAAAGCCAAATCAAAAGTCCTTCAAAAGAAGGCATCGTGCTTACCCCATACAAAAATGGGAAAAAAGCACGTTAAAAGAAGAAGTGTGTGTGTGTATATATACTGTATATATATATATATATGTATATATACTGTGTGTGTATATATATATATATATATATATATATATATATATATATATATATATATATATATATATATATATATATATATATATATATATATATATATATAAAATTTAACTCGTTTCACCATTTTTGTAATAACCATCTTTGGGCAAAATATTCAAAATCACACGACTTCTTAATAAGAAATATTGTTTTTTGAGAAAGAAAAAAAAATGATAAAACCTAAGTTCAAATAATCACTGCATGACCCCTTTTGTTCATTCTGTCTTTTTTTTTTTTATTCAGGAACTGTCTCAGCCAGTTTCAACAACTGACTGTTCCATGTGTTGAAACTGTTACCGTGTTGCTTCTGCTGATATTTAGTTATTCAGATTTCACTAAATACCCATCTCTCAAACTCGTTCATATTTTGTCCACTAACCCTCTTGGCAAGACCTCTGGAAATTATTTGTTGTTCCGATATACCCAGGAATTTCCATGATTTAAATATAATACTTTACTAGCCTACTCAATAGTAAACCCTTAATCAATCGAAAATCATTTCTAGGTTAATCTTAATAATACTAAACTTAAACATTTTTTTTACTGTAATAAGGAGGAAGTCATAAAAAGATAAAGCTTTGTACAGTATTCGTCCTGGATTACTGCTCTTAATATTCGTTGCCAATGGAGACCCACCCTCAAATTAGAATTCCTCTCGCAGGAAGACCTGCATGATGAAGAGTTATTGGATGGACGACCACCCTTCATTCCTGTGACGTCATGAGGTCGGATGCTTTGCTTCAGGACAGGGCGTGGTTCACACATACAGGAAAACCTCTGCATATATTCAGAAACGTAAAATTTCATATCTCTCTTTCTCCCTGTTTTGTCTGCCTGTCTGTGTGTGCCTGTCTCTCTTTATCTAATTCTTGTTATTTATATATATATATATATATATATATATATATATATTTAGGAAAAACCGTGCCTATATTCTAATGAAGGTTAATTCCCATCATCTCTCTCTCTCTCTCTCTCTCTGCTTTTACCTCAGTCTACTTATATATATATATATATATATATATATATATATATATATATATATATATATATATATTAGTTGATCTTTTAAATAGATTCGTTCCTAGTGGTAGGTTTCTGTTTCCTAATATTAGCAGTTATGAACTGGATCATCGACGGATGGTGTTTTGTTTGTCAATTTTTCATAAGTTGTATTTTAACAGATTCACTATTGATCCCTGACCCCCTTTTCTTGCCGAGCAGCGCCAATATGTAGTAAATGTTCCCCGTTGTCGAACTTCTCAGTTCCAGAGGCCCTTTATTCCTCAGCCCGATGGACTGTGAAACAGCCTGCCTGAGGATGTTGGTCAATTGGAACTTCAGAAGTTCAGGCAAAGCTGCAATGCATTAGTACCCTAATATAATTCGCCTTGTACTTTAATAATGTGCTTACATTCTTATCCATTTATTTATTTATTTGTTAATTTTTCTGTTTTTCTAATAACTGATCTCTTTCTGTATTTCCTATTACGGTCTATTGCTTTTTTCGAATGAACACCATGTTCTTTGGAAGCTTGAATTTCGAGTCAATGGCCCTTGTGGGCTTGTTCCATATGACTTGGGTTCATCTTCTGAATAATAATAATAATAATAATAATAATAATAATAATAATAATAATAATAATAATAATAATAATAATGTGTTTTATGAATATTACACACACACACACACACACACACACACACACACACATATATATATATATATTATATATATATATATATATATATATATATATATATATATGTGTGTGTGTGTGTGTGTGTGTGTGTGTGTGTGTATGTGTGTGTATGAATGCATTTTATCACATCATCGTGATTGGTATACAAGCATTAAGCTAAAAAATTGGATTGAATTTCCTCTCTGTCTGTCTGTCTGTCTGTCTCTCTCTCTAAGTGTATATATATATATATATATATATATATATATATATATATATATATAATATATATATGCATATATATATATATATATATATATATATATATATACATATATATATATATATATATATATAGAACCCTGATAAAAGTAGGTTTATTCATATGCAAGAAAATCTCTCTCTCTCTCTCTCTCTCTCTCTCTCTCTCTCTCTCTCTCTCTCTCTCTCTCTCTCATAGTGTTCCTCTTCCTTTACCAAACTAATAACTGGCTATTTTATACATATGGAAACAATTCTAATAAAATTTTGCCCTCTTTCTCGCACTCGTGTGGACTAGCATTTTCTCTTTGCAGTTATTCTCAACAAACATAGGTCTAGGCTTAATTCCAATTTCGTCAATCTTAACTAGTGTAAATGGTTTATTTGCATCAGGAATCGTCTGAAAGATATTTCATAGTGTATATGCTCTTTAATTTCTAGAATTATCCTTATAAACCTATGGTTCATTTAGTTATGCAAAACGCTCCTCTCTGTCTCTCTCTCGAAATAACTGTCCTCTTCCCTTGCCCGACAAAAATAGGCCCATTTTATGCACATGAAAATAATTCAATGAAATGTTCGCGTCTCCCTCCCTCGTGTTGACTAGTATACTCCATTTGCAGTTATTCTTAACTACACATAGGTCTAGGCCTAATTTCAATCTTATCACTCTTAACCAGTCAGATATAGTTTACTTGCATTAGGAATCGAACGGAAGATACGTTTATGCACTTTAATTAATAGAACTATTCATATACGCCTATAGTCAATATATATATCCACAATATTAAATGTAACAGGTAGACCAAAACAAACTAGAGTTAAGATATTAAATACCTGAATCAACAGTGGCACTATCATGCAGAGGTGAACGTTGGTTCGGTATGGCATCATCCTTCAATTTTCTTGCATTTGCAGAGCATTAGTTAAGCCATTCATGCCTGAGGTTTCTTGCATAATCGCTTTGTTGAAAATGAACAGAACACCTCTTGCGTTTTTGGTGTTCATATGGTCACTTCTGCAGATGTTCAGCCATATCCTACACATTTCGGGATCTTAAGGGAAACGGTAAAAGCTAACCTTTTCACTGCCAACATTGTCCCTTTCTGTGTTACGGCATCCATAAATAGCACATATCACCATGGCAGTAAAGTACTAAATTCCATAAACCTCAAGAATTGTCACATTCGTGAAAACTCCCGCCAAGCTGTTGCCACATTCAAGGGTAGGAAGGCAACATGTGACGTCATGCTCGGGAGCGTTGAAAAATCGACCTCTGCGTAACTCACCATAATATTATCTTCTTACATCTTGTGTACCACTATAGAGTCACACCCTGTACTGGATAATGTATATAAAACAAGAAGTACGCGTAAAAATTACTTGATGTAAGTAAATTCACTGGCAGTTATATATAAGTTTAATTTATCCTCGAACGTATAAGTATTATTAACTGCTTCTCACCAAAGGACCTAATTACTGATGAGTTGGTCTAAAGCTAAATTTACTTTCAATCCCCATTATCACCTGGATCATCACGTTTACCACTGATATAAGTTTTTTTTTTTTTTAGTTCTGTAATTAACACTATTTACCAAAACAAAAGTCTTTGTTTAGTTTACCGATCTCTATATCGTACAGGAGAGAAATTCATCCGGCATTTTTTCATTCAAACATGGCCACTTGCACCCCGCTTTCTCCAGCCGAACATGAACAGACATGGCTAACACTTTGGTGAATGGTTTCGTCAACTATAGTAACGGTATATCATATATATTATGATAAAATATAAGAACTTCATTTTGGGCTATTGGCTTATTGAATGTAACTGTTTTCAAATTAAATATAAAATAATGACACTAAGATAATTATCAGATAATTCTGAAAGTGGATTTAAATCTTGAATCTAGCTAGTGGTTCGGTAACCATAGAAGGTGACGGTTGAGAAGGGTCACGTGCTCTCGGCGCGGGGCTTCGCTTGGGTGTTGGAGGTGGTGGGGTAATTGCATGTGGCGGCGTGTTATCGTTTTCATTCGACTTGCTCGGTTACCAAAACGAGCTTTTTTAACCTTGCCTTGATAATTAATTTAGAAACAGACCAGGAATCGAGAGAAGAGTACTGAAATTTCGGATCAGAAGAACGTACGGGATTACACATACACGTGAAATCGAAAACGGCCTAGACCTAAGAGCAAAAACCTAACATCCTACTTCGGCTTTTCCACAACTTCGTGATCCAGAAATTGGTAAGTGTGATTCTTTTCCAAGACATAGTTCAGGCAATTTTTCTTGGCATTATACATGGTAAATTCAATGATAAAATACAAGCAGATTAGCGTACTGCACTGATAGGATGCTTAAGTTTACAACAGTTTTTGCCGAGTGGTTTGTTTTAGTTTTTTCATTCTCCTTTCGGTCTCCTTAGATCAGTTGTTCTCTACCGGGGGACGCGAGCCCTAGGGAAAAATTAAAATTTCTCTATATTCGTTATTCTCTTAATATTCGTTATTCTCTTAACAAGAGTCGCTAAGAGGCAGTGCCAAATATCTCACTAATTCATCCCCAAAAGAATAAAAACACCTCTCCTTTTTTTTCATTTTCCTTTAAATCTGGGAGGGAATTTTACTCACTGCTGCAAGGGGGGCTTGGAGGGAAGGACCAACTCTTAGAGGGGGCATGGTAATAAAAAGGTTAAGAACCGCTGCTTAGATGCTGTAGGTTACATGAGGTTTTTAGTAATTTTACTGACCTTAAGTTGCAGTTCTCCTATGCCTTGGGGTTCGGTCTAGGCTCGTAAGGCTTCAACAGGTACTCTAGATCTTGAGGTACTATATCGCGTAATTCAGGCTTAATTTTTAAATACTACCTGCATCCTTAGTGATGGACTAGGCTACACTAGGCCTAACCTTATCGAAAAGTTGCCAGCAGCAATATTCCCTAAGCCCAGGTTCTCTTTTTCTCTCAATATCAAACATTTAATTTAACTATTCGGTAACTGCACCTAATTTTTTCATTTAGTTTCAGATCGAATGCTCGCTATATACCACAGTCAGGTCAGCCAAGATCATTACAGGGTGAATAATATGCAAACGGACCGAGCTTGTCGCAACCCTTTTAAAACAGTACGTACAGCCGGGCAGATATCTAAAAGGTGCGTATTTTTTTCGTTGTTGGCTGTGCTTCTGAGAAGCAGATGTGTGGTAAACACGATAACAATTAATATATACTGTTTTTCTTATTATATATATATATATATATATATATATATATATATATATATATATATATACAGTATATATATATATATATATATATATATGTATATATATATATATGTATATATTATATATGCAGAATAAACGTTTGAATGTGTGTATATATAATTACCCTCCAAAAAGCGCAGATAATGCAACTAGACATGCAGCAGGTTAAAACTAGTAAATACTCAAAACCTTTGGATATTGCCTCCCTTCCATGGTCTCTCTACCGTTCTCTTGTTAATTATTGCAGCTGTAGACAGATAATTTTAATTATCTCACAAGTACTCGCCACCCCAGTTTCTTCCCTTTTCTGTCAAGTTCCAGTGAATCACCATGCAAGACGGTTTACTGAAATGTCACCCCTGAATTTAGTACAGAGCTCTCTTGGCCACAAAGGCCATAAAGCTCGCAGGGAATTTCCTTAAGTGCCCTCTTTATCTATGCCCAAATGGAAATGGTCTGACTTCTGTAGGAGTTACGTAACTGATTCCTGATTCATTAAACCTCATTGTTTCCTAGGACAGTTTCTTCTCTCTCTCTCTCTCTCTCTCTCTCTCTCTCTCTCTCTCTCTCTCTCTCTCTTCTCTCTCTCTCTCTCTATATATATATAATATTATATATATATATATATATATATATATATAACTTTTCGGGATGATATTGACAGAGATGATCTAATTAAAGAGAGGAACTACAGTAGCAAAGACGTGCATTGTCGGCGCAAGACTAAATGTAATGAGCCAAAAGACTTGCCTAACTGATTTGGCAATGAATACTAGATTGGAGATTTGTAGTCATATACATGAGCACCAACGCAGATAGACCACACACACATTATATATATATATATATATATATATATATATATATATATATATATATATTATTATATATATTATATATATTATATACTGTATATACAATAAAGTCAGTGTTTATATTCTTGTATGTTAGTGCGTTTTAGAAAACCTAACCGCCTGACCGATCTAGACAAAATTTGACCAATTTAGATAATAGAGCTGGTTTCAAACCCGTACCTCGCCCCCTTCCCCTTTCCCCTTCCTCCTTCCCTTTGTAACTTATGAGGTAGCCTAAATAAACTCGAGACCATAGAAATGTATTACTGAAAATTCTTTCCTTTCTTGTGATTATTAATTTTGTATCAAGGTTTGTGTTTAGGTTTAGTAGGGGTGTGTTTAGGTTTAATGGGGATGCATTGAGGTTTAGGGGTGGTGTATGTTTAGGTTTGGTGGGGGGGCGTGTACGGGTTTGGTGGGAGGGGTTTTTAGGTTTACTGGACCGCGTGTGTTTAGGTTAGTGAGAGGTATGTTTAGTTTGTGTTGGTGTGTGTGTTCAAGTTTAGTGGGGGTTGTGTCTAGTTTAATGGAGGGTGTATTTAGGTTTAGTGGGAGGGGTGTTTATATTTAGTGGAGGACGTGTTAACTTTTGGTTAGAGGGGTGTTTAGGATTAGTGATGAGATGTTTAGCCTTATTAGGGATGTGTTTTGGTTTAATGGGGGATGCATTTTGATTCAGGGGGTGTTTAGATTTAGTGGGGATATGTTTAGGTTTAGTGGGGGTGCATTTTGGGTTTAGTAGGTGGTGTGTGTTTAGGTTTAGATGGGTGTGTTTAGGTTTTGTGGGAGGGGTGTTTAGGCTTAGTGGGGGGTGTTTAAGGTTGGTGGAAGGGGTGTTTAGGTTTAGTGGGGGTGTGCTTAGGTTTAGTGGGGGTGCTTCAGTTAAGTGGGGTTGTGTTTAGATTAAGTGGGAGTTATATTCAGGTTAAATTAGGGTGTGTTGAGGCTTAGTGGGGTGTGTTTTGATTTAAGGGGTGTTTAGATTTAGTGGGGGTGTGTTTAGATTTAATGGGGTGTGTGTTTAGCTTTAGTATGGGGCGTGTGTTCAGGTTGAGTGGGGGTGCATTTAGGATAGTGAGGGGTGTGTTTAGGTTTAGTGGGGTGTGTGTGTATTTAGGTTTAGTGGGGGTGAGTTTAGGTACAGTGGGGGTGCATTTAGGTTTAGCAAGAGGTGTGTTTAGGTTTTGTAGGTGTTGTGTTTAGGTTTAGTGGAGGGTGCTTTTAGGTTTAGTGGGAGGGGTGATTTTGTTTACTGGAGGATGTGCCTTAGGTTTGGTGGGAGGGGTGTTTAGGTTTAGTGGTAGATGTGTTTAGGCTTTTTGGGGGTGTGTTTTGGTTCACTGGGGGTGTGTTTAGTGTGGGAATGTGTTTAGGTTTGGTGGGATGTGTTGTGCCTCAGGTTTAGTGTTTAGGTTTGGTGGGGGTATATTTAGGTTTAGTTAGGGGTGTGTTTAGGTTTAGTGGAAGGTGTGTTTAGGTTTTGGTGGGAGGTGTTTAGGTTTAGTGGACAGTCTGTTTAGGTTTAGTGGGGGTTTGTTCTGGTTTCGAGGGGGTGTGTTTACATTAATTGGGGAGATGTGTTTAGGTTTAGTGGGGGTGTTTTTTGTTTTAATGGTGTGCTTAGGTTTATTGGGGTTGCTTCAGTTAAGTGGAGGGGTGTGTTTATGGTTAGTGGGGGCTGTGTTAGGTTTAGTGAGGGTGTTTTGGTTTAACAGGAACAAGTTAATCAAAACAACACCACCTGCTACTTCTAAGGTAAATGATTGGCTGTCATTCAGTTTTCCCGGGCAATACTGGGTTGGTCATCTAATCTAATTTTATATATACACACACACACACACACACACACACACACACACACATATATATATATATATATATATATATATATATATATATATATATATATATATATATATATATATATAATATTTTCATATATTTTACCGAAGGGGAATTTTTTAGTTGATAATAAGAACTTATTATCAACTAAAAAATTCCCCTTCGGTAACGTATATGAAAATATGTTATTTCCGAGGTAGAGCGAATTGGATATTAAAGGACGTTTGTAGCTTACTGATTGTATATGAATCACGGTGATGTGATAAAAGTCATATATATATATATATATATATATATATATATATATATATATATATATATATGCATGTATAGTGTGTGTGTGTGAGAGAGAGAGCATGTGTTATTGTAGTGTAAGCATCGATATCATCTACAGAATTTGCGTAAGCTGTTGATGCTCACTTATGTGACTGTATGTCCCTTAATTTAGTATTCGTCAAATCTTTTAGATCTTTAGCCTCAGTACAATAGCCTTGTACTTGACAAGTCACGTCCGCTCAGGTCTAGGTCCTCTTCTTATGTAGATCGTCTCATTCAAAATAATTTTGAATTTAAGTAGGTGTACTTGTTCATTTTATTTCATTTTGAACCTTTAAGAAGTAATTACACTGTAAATCCTTTGAACAGAATGAAATAATAGGAGCAGTGTAAAATAAATCATATATTTTACTCCGCATAGTGGTTAGTGCCGTCAGTGTCCCTCACATGTTGCACTGTAGGCAATCCTTAGGTTCTTTGCAGCCGCAATCTCTTTCATTCCATTTGACGTTCCACCCTCTCGACCAATCGTTTCATTATGCAACTGCTAGGTTTTCCTCCTGTTACACCATTCAAACCACCTTATTGTCAATTTCCCTTCCAGCGCTGAAAGACCTCATCGGTCCCAGCAGTTGTCTTTTGGCCTAAATTCTATATTCCAGTTCCATAATAAGTTTTATACTGAGTATGGTTAGTTTTGCTACGTAATTTTACGTAATTCATCTCAGAAAAAAGTGCAGTTAGAAATGTTAAGTTTGACAATAATAGAATAATAGAATACAGAAGGTTTGCTTTTGTGACTGGACAATACATATAATTTAGAAGATTATAATGTACAATTTTATAGGATAGAGTGAATATGCTTCATCACATAACTTTTATGTGAATATTTTTCACATAACTTTTACGTAGGTCTAGGTTTTCATATACACAAGATCCCTCCAGTAAGTATTATTTTTAGGGTTAAAGGGCTTACAAATTTTATAGAATAAATATTAATCTTTCAGGCCTAGATCTATTAACGTTAAAATTAATCTTCACATAGTTTATTCTAATCAAACTGCTATGGTGTTGGGCGTACCCCTATAGAGTTGCTTGCTTTGAATTGTGCCCCCCAGCTGTCCAGCTTCTCAAACTTGGTTACGAACAAATCCTTCGCGTCAGCCTTGTGAGACTAATGATGTAACTCACTGGGTCAAAGTAAATCATTTTATAACATTGATAGTTTCCCGGTTCAAAACAAATTGAGTCCTATTTATAATGTAGTGAAAGTACAAAGGGCTAGTATTTTCAGTATTTTAGATTACAAATAATATAGTTTGCTCGTGTTTATGATAAAAATATGGCTACCGGTTCCTTTTGGTTATCACGTTGATTAGTAAATGATTCACACACCAGTTTGGTTCATGAAGTATTGGTTTATGAAACAGCATAACATGAGAGAAGGATAACGTGTTGATATTACTTGATTATCGGTTCCACCCCACCGGGGGCTGGGGGATTACTTCGTCGGGGTACCTCCCCAGTGTGGGCTTAGGAAACTACCAAGTGCAATTATTGAACGTAACGTATACATGGTATCAGATCGAGTTAGGGTTACGCCATTTATCAGGGTATAAAGGGGGTTGGTAGATTTAGAACCAAGCCCTCCATGATTTTTTATATGTATAGAATTTTATAGCGTTCATGCCTACCCTGGATGCCGCTTCGTTTCAACGTCTTCAGTCGAGGACAGGACAGGCTGGGCAAGTATTTTTTGTGAAACTGCGTAGTCCGCCCTCCAGCTTCTCTTTCTGGGCAGTAGTTAATAGGTTGTGGGTTCCATGCGGATGAGCAATAGTCTACGACTGATTTGATGAAAGTTGAATAGAAAATCATGCATACCGTGCGCATAGAATTGTTATCTCATTTTAAAGTTCTTAGTATGCATGCCGACTGCTTACGACAATTTGCTACGATATTGTCGATATAAGTGGACCATGTCTGTCTGAGGCCATGGCTCCCAGATCTTTTACTTGGAGCTTTATTGTGATGGCTTTGCAATCTCTTTTAATAATCGCATTTTTTTTTTTACCGAAGTGTATGAGGTCGAATTGGACCCCGTTAATAGGTTGCCGCGTTCGGTTGCTACCAGGGATCGACTGTTTGCTTCATTAGCTTTGAGACCATGGATCTCACTTGTATAAAGTTCTCTTGGTTTGTAAGGAGGAGATCGGTGTCGGTTAGTTGTTTGACAATTGGTCTTCTTATGATTTTCTAAGTGATTTCTGTTTTAAAATGGGATTTTCCTTTTTGGTGCTGGACTAGTGACTACATGCTTAAAGGTTTTTGCAATGTCTCTATTTGTTAATGACTCTCGTCACGTGATACGTGGGACACCATAGTTCAGTTCTGCTTGAAATCAATCGACAGTATTGATTATTTTTTTAATTCATTTCTTGCCTGAAGTTGGAATTTAGTAATGACAGGAGATCGTAGCCACTTCAGTTGAAGGATGTAACTGGGTCCTTTGTCATGGGATTCGGGTCTAGGATCGTACATATGGGTGAGAGCTGCTATGATAAGCATTTGCAATTCTGTAATGGTGATGTGATAAGGGATCTGTTTACAGTGCTCTCAGGGATCTACTCCACTTCTCACATTTTGACGTTTGAGAAGAATCTCGGTTTATATATATACGAGTATATATATATATATATATATATATATATATATATATATATATATATATATATATATATATATATATATATATAGAGAGAGAGAGAGAGAGAGAGAGAGAGAGAGAGAGAGAGAGAGAGAGAGAGAGAGAGAGAGAGAGATAAATTCAATCACCAGCATCGAATGGCGCTTACTGAGTAGTTGAGAACAATCTCCTGCTCGTTATAATTTATTTAAGAACCTTTGTTGATGGGTTAAGCTTTATCTGGTTCCCAATCTCTCATAGTCGCTAAGACCAATTTGAACGAAGAATTCTGTATTTATGCATACGAAAAACTTACATTTGGATTTCAGACAACTTGTGTTATGAGGATGGGAATCACGGAAACCGGCTCTTCGACATAGTTACGTTTTGTCATATCACGTAAAGAAAATATTTTTTTTTGCTCAAGCATAAAAAATAATATTCGTCTGTTTTATGTCACTCGGGTTTTTGCATCCTGCGAACAAAGAAATACAGTCCAACCTTTCATTATGACACTCATTTAAAGGATGAAAGAAACCATTGTTACATTTCTCGCCGTCGCTACATCCAGCTGTTCCTCGGCCGCTTCATCCAGGACAGACGTTCCAGGAACACTATACTTGTACGTGAAGACCAGCCTCCCCGGATTGCTGGAGGGCTGCCGGGACTGTTGGAGAGGTTGTCGTACGTAGCCCTTGCAATTCCTAGTCTTCGTCTTTTGTTCCTCCATGTATAACTCTGGTATCTTGCCTATTCCTTAATTTTTTTTTTTTTTTGGGGGGGGGGGGTGCCGTGTTGGGCAAGGGTCTTGGTTTTTCCTGTAGTATCAACAGCCTTAATGCTGTCAATAATTAATTCAAGTCTGTTGAAAGACGTGATATAATTAATAAGTTTTTAGAAGTTTTGTAAAAATCATAGGCATATAAGTAGTAGTTAGTACCAGCGTATTCTAATGCATTCAAGCTTATATTGGAATATGCAAGTGCATATCTGGTAATGATGCTTTTATACGTATTTTTTTTTTTATAAAGCTAAAATAGATGCCAGGCATGAAAGCAAGCATTATTTCTTACGCGAATGGCTTCTACCCCGCCCTCCTAACTCAAGCTTAGGGTTCCATGACGTCAGCAATAATCAAGCTTGGCCACCCATGTGATCACATGTCTGCCAGGTCTTCCCGGGAGGCTGATCACAGAATTTCTCATTTCATGACTTTTTATATTGAGAAATGTGACATTTGAATGTATTTGATATTGTTCTCTTCCGATAGATATTTAGTTCTCTTTTCACCATGGACTTCAAGTGAGATATTGATTCTTACCGAACAAAGAAAACAATACATAAGGAATATGTCTGCATGACGGATTTCAAGGAATTTGTCTACATGACGAATTTCAACAAAAGTAAACATGTTAGTGTAAGTCAGAAATTTGGAAAGAGCTTAATGAAAATAACTGTAAGGCTCCTAGTACTACCAGAAGTTTATCAAATAGGAAAATGGTAGGTAATGCAGTTGAAAGGACATTCGAACCGGTTTTCCTGGATGAATGAGTGATTAGTGTCATTCTTGGATATCACCTTCGCGAATCAGTATCATAATCTCTCAAAAATCTTTAATGAAACGTGTATAAATGTAATTTTTTGTATCAAGAAATGGTGATAAATCGGACGTTTACAAAGAATTAGAACGTAGCCCATTGGATGCCATTTGTCAAATCCTCGTCACCGTGCTTGAGCGTCCCTGACATGCAACGCGGTTCCAAGTAAATAAATTATGTTTTCTCCCTAACTTAGGTTTTCTGTAGTTTACATTTCATTTGCTAAATGATTGATTATGTGATGAGGCACTGTCTCGTTGAAGACCGGAGCCTACGTCTCTGATAGATTATCTGCAGATTGACTCCCAAGAGCAGCGTTTTCATTTTAAATAAATTGTGACATTTTGCAAAGTACTTTGATTACAGAATGATCCAAGGGGTATGATTACCTCTTGTATTTTTCCAATAGGAAAAGGTAGCTCCTGCTTTTACATGAACAAACTTAACATTCCCATCTGCTCTGCAGACTTGGGGAAGGTCAGTAGTATAAGTACTCATTGATTACCTTTTCTGTAGTAAAACAGATAATTGCATAAATGTGTTCCCGCTGTATGGCAAGTGGACATTTACAGAATTCTTATAGTTTATAATAAACAGGAATTTATTCCCTATAATAATGTTGCTCATTAATATAAAGGTCTCTCTCTCTCTCTCTCTCTCTCTCTCTCTCTCTCTCTCTCTCTCTCTCTCTCTCTCTCTCTCTCTCTCTCTGTCAGAAATAGACTGACGATGTTGCATTATTCAGAAACATTACCTTTACTGTCATCTATTTGAAATAAGTTTTTTTTTTATTTATTTGTTGATAGTGTTCTCTATTTTTTTCCCCGTCGCTTTGGTCCTTGGACAGTAGAAGTCTCCGTATAAAAAAAAATCAGCTACTTTTTATTTCCGAAATTTTTTGTACGAATATATTGACCATGTGATTTCATTACAATGTGAGAAGTTGTATAGGTAAAGTAAAAAAAAAAAAAAAAAAAAAACGTACAAACCCCAATACACAAAAAACCGAATTTAGGAG
>JANJGK010000013.1:7895272-7927491 GCA_039081455.1 Macrobrachium rosenbergii | reverse complement strand
TTAGTACAATAATCGACCATTCAAATACTTAGTTTCAGGAAACCAGATTGCTTGAATGGGATGCAAAAGGAATCAAAGAGAAGCACAAATTAACACTTAAGCAGAGAGGCGACATCAGTGAATACTCACACACACACACACACACACACACACACACACACACACACACACATATATATATATATATATATATATATATATATATATATATATATATATATATATATAATATATATATATATATATATATGTATGTATGTATTTGTATTATATGCTGTGATATTGAATTTTCAACACCACTGATACAGATGTGATGAAAATATTATAATGCTCAGAAATCCATGCCGCTAACAATTCATTTTTCTTGTAGGAAAATTGTGGGTCTGTATTATTCTTTACCCACACCGTAGTATGTACATAAGTAAAAAATTAAAAGTTCATAGCTCAAAAATGTTATCTGAGGAATAATGAGGGATGAATTAGTTTTCATTTCAATATATATGAACATTTTTGCGTGTTTTCAGGCTTTGTTACTTGAATTACGCCTACCGACATGGTCTTCTTCTTACCTTCCCTAGCCCCCATTGGGTGCTAAACCATAAAGCAAATCGTTGTGAGATCGCCGAATAAAAGATGTGGAAATGTTCCTTGAAGCGTAATTGTTTACACGACCTGCCGTCACATAGAGGAGTGAGCGAGGGTCTTCTGAATAGCAGGGAACTCTAAAGAAAATTAGCAATTGATGAAGTGCGTAAGGCTGAAACCCTCGTCTCAGAGGGGACTTCTTCCTTGTGTCTTCTCCTTGTTATCGGGTTTAGAGACGAATCTCTCTTAATTGGGTAGAACGGATGTGTATTGCTGTGAATCAACTCATTCTTTAGGAGTGAGTTTCTTAACATAATTCCTATTACATTTTTTCTTAACACTTCTCACGGTCGCCATTGTGAATTTAATTAAAGAAACTGAAAGCAGCGGTATTTTCATAGCAAAAAAAGCAAGTAAGACAGAGGGTACAAATGTTTGATCTTTACAATATATTTCGAATGTCATATTGCAATTACTGCCATACACTCCAGGAGTTGTAGGGTATTCAGTTTACCAACATAACATCAAATTGTTGCAAGCACTGTCAGCAGTTTTTAAAATGGAACATTTCAAACAAAATGAAAATAGTAAAACGAGGTTGCACTGGAAAATAATGACCTGAGAGAATCAGGAAAAGAAACGTGAAGAGTCAATAGAAACTTTCCCAATTTCACATCGAGAGTTTTTAAGAATGGCGAGTGGAGGAAGAGGAGGAGGAGGAGGAGGCGCAGATAATGTGGCCCAACTCGAGACAATTCCTCGAAAGAGCAAAGTTCATAACTCATATTTCATGCTACAACGGCCATAGAACTCGAGGGCCTGTGGTTTGCGTCACCTTTCGCCCTCTGAGGCGCGATAACCCTCTTAGCCGTATCATGAGATCAATCTATGACTATGAAAAGTTTTCAGAGAAGAGAGAGAGAGAGAGAGAGAGAGAGAGAGAGAGAGAGAGAGAGAGAGAGAGAGAGAGAGAGATATTAATACTTTATAAATGGCTTCACCCCAGTTTGGTGATTATTATCTTGTCGAGTGCTTCCCGTTCGAAATTTCAGTCTGGTTTTTTCGTTCTTTCCTTCATCTCTCTCTATTTCTTTCTCTAACCTGGTTGTTATTCAGAACAGTCAAATATATATATATATATATATATATATATATATATATATATATATATATATATATATATATATATATATATATATATATATATATATATGTGTGTGTGTGTGTGTGTGTGCGTGTGCGCGTGTGGTGTGTCCGGCAACAATCCCCCTGACGCTACTGTTCTTGATACTTGACTTTTTCTGAATAGGTGTCATGAAAAAACAAAGTAAAATCACAAAAAGCATACGAGAATCAACTGAGAGGAACAGTCACAAACAAAACCGTAAACATAACAAAGCAGATAACAAAAGTGACGCAATCCTTCTCTGTAGCAGTAACTCAGTGCTAAAACACAAGTCATTTTGATTTCTGGGTAGCGTTCATTCTTAGCTCTTCTCGGTGATCCCTGATCCGTCAGGACTGAACCTTGACCGTTGGGACTGACATCCTCATCAATAAAGACTCGCTGAGAAAATGATCGGATTTACTCTTTTTGAAAGAGTAAACATGTGAAAAATGCGCCGAAGTTTTTTCGTCGCAATCGAGTTTTCTGTACAGCCGCTACAGCGTACAATCAAGGCCACCGAAAACAGAGCTAGCTTTCCGTGGTCTCGGTATAATGCTGTATAAGCCGCGGCCACTGAAACTTTAACCACTGCCCGGTGGTGGCCTATCCTGTATCGTTGCCAGAAGCACGATTATGGCTAACTTTAACCTTGAATAAAATAAAAACTACCGAGCTAGAGGGCTGCAATTTGGTAAGTTTGATGTTTGGAGAGTGGATGATCAACATATCAATTTGCAGCCCTCTAGCCTCAGTAGTTTTTGAGATTGAGGGCGGAGAGAAAAAGTGCGGACAGAAAAAAGGCGTACTGGGGAATCCAAACACAATGACTAGCGAGAAACTAATTTCATTTGCTTAAAGACAAAATTATCGTTACAACTAAGGATGAAGTGCACATTTCGCGTCATTATTGCTTGCAGCAGGAAAACAAACTTTAGGACTTTTAGGCTGATTGAATAATAATCGTATCGTATTTTAGGATGTTTCTTCCGTGTATAGCAACGCGTGTATTCATTATAATCTACCTTCTAGACTGCTAAGCAGTGATTTGATGCTCTCTGTTCATATTTGATATAAGATTTCTGCTAGATATATAACCCTTTTGCTCCGTCTTAATCGTTTTCCATAGAAAAGATACTACATTCTAGATAGCATGGATTGCGTAATATGATATTCTAGTCCAGTGGTTCTTAAACTTTTTTGCCTTGCCCCCCCCGCTCTGCATTATGTATAGACCCCACGTCCCCCTACCACTGAAATTTTTGCCAACTATAATCTATAAACAATATGTTGTCTATTTGTATGCTATTTGTAACGACCCAGGTGGGTCGTTATGCAGGTTCTTTAACATACTCAGGACGGGGCTGTCATGACTGACGGCAGATGCAACAAACAAAGGAGGGGAAAACAACAAAAACAATAAAATGAGCTTAAAATTAATTTATTTACAAGATTTACAAGTGAGTCAGGTCTGGTAAAAAGATAAAAACCCTAAATACAAGAAAAACCAAAAGGCAGCACAAAACAAAATCAAGTTAAATAAACAAAAAAAGTAGCTTTAAAAAAAAGGCAAATATAAACAACAGCAGGCAGAAAAAAAAAATACCAAACATACGTCCTCCATCGGGTCACCAAGACAGCCCTCAGCTGCACAACAGGGACAAGACCCCACAAACCAGAATACCCCGATGGAGACGTCAGGACAGCCTCACGCTGTCATCAAAGATGAGCAGCTCGTGGTCACACGACTACTCATGGTCACACTCCACCTCTACGACGTGCTCCACTTCGTAGGCGTGCTCCAATTTGCTGCTCATAAACTCGACCAACGTCGACTCCAAAAACTGCCTGCTGCTGCTGCCACTGCCGCTACCTTCGCTGCCCAACCAGACCCGACTGCAGACAGAAAAACGGCAGCTCACCACGAAAACATCAAAACTAAAAAAACTTGAAGGTAAGGAGGCAGCAATCCACAAAAGGGAACGAGCGGGGAACCAGCAGTTCCCCCAAAACCATCACTTAACGTGACACTATTATATTTATCATAATAATAAAAGGCAATTCATAAACAAGATTTGAAATTAAAATTGACTTTTATTTTTAATTTTTGGCATGTTTTGAGATAATAATTAGAAAATATATGGAAGCAGTGATAACGTTTTTGGCAATTTTGTAATTGGCACCATCTGGCAACTCTGCTTGCGCCCCCCTTGGAAGCTTCTGGCGCCCCCTAGGGGGGACGCGCCCCCCAGTTTAAGAATCACTGTTCTAGTCAATGCGACTACATAAACGTTGGCAAATATTTGTAGGGAAGGAGATTTACTCCAGTGGTTATGAGTAGTCTCTCTCTCTCTCTCTCTCTCTCTCTCTCTCTCTCTCTCTCTCTCTCCCCCCATAGGGGAGTAGTGCCGTCAGTGCACCTCATGCGGTGGACTGTAGGCATTACTTAATGTTCTTTTGCATCGTGCCTTCGGCCCTAAGCTGCGACCTCTTTCGTTCTTTTTACTGTAGCTCCTTTCACATTCACTCCCATCTTGCCATCCACCCTCCCCTAACAATTGATTCATAGCGCAACTGCGAGGTTTTCCTCCTGTTACACCTTTCAGACCTTTTACTATCAATTTCCTTTTGAGCGCTGAATGACCTCAGAGGTCCCATAGCTTGGCCTTTGGCCTAAATTATATATCCAGTTCAATTCTCTCTCTCTCTCTCTCTCTCTCTCTCTCTCTCTCTCTCTCTCTGACTCTAAATATAGTGCCACTTCCACATAATTGAAAGGCAGATACCAGATAAGGGCAATTGAACATGAATTCCAAATCCATCCGTCTTTTTTGGAAAGCGGCTTCCTGTGAAGGAATCTCCGCCGCAGCCGCTGATTGCAAAACCGATGAAACCCTCCGACCATGAACCCACGCGGCCCAGGTTTGCAAATTGCCTCCCTCCGAAATTGTTGAGTCGTTTTCCGAATTTCTAAGATGACTGGAATCCTTTAACCGGAAGCTAGGATTACGGGTTTGAAGGAAAATATTGACCTAACGTCGCTCTGTAAAAGGACAGTTTTTAGGGGGGCAATTTTTCATATTTATCTTCTACCAAAGGGGTGGTTTTTTATGTTTATCTTTTAGGAAACATGATTTTGATTAGAAATAGCGCTGATCCTTCCTTCTGGATAAATTCGGTTTGGAAAATGAAATATTTCATTTTTCGTATTCCAATCTAAATACATTTCTTTATTATAATTATGTAGTTGTGTACGGTGTACTTTTATTCCAACGGTACAGCGACCGTTTTCCCTATGGTAATATTATATCTGGTAACCGTCCGTCATATCATACTTCCTTGCATACGTAGGAATACATATATTGTACTAAAAGAAATAATCTAGAATAATTTGGATAATATATACTCTCGCGTCCATACATTTATTCCTCTCCTCTTTCTCCTTTCTCTCATCAGACAATATGCTGACAATCAGTGTTAACGAAACGAGGCCTTCATGAATATTATTATTATTATTATTATTATTATTATTATTATTATTATTATTATTATTATTATTATTATTATTATTATTACTCAAAATGTGTATACATTCTTACGGAAAGCTCAGAAAAGCCGCGAAACTACTTAACAAGTTTCCAATTCAGAAGTAGATTTGATGTGCATCGGAATACTAGAGAAACCTTTCGTTTGTACTTGGTTTTGGACGCTTGAGATTTCTTATTTCGGGTCCCTTTGGAAGGTATGTACGTCAATGAAGGAAGACTTTTGAAAGTCTTCGGATGTTTCCTCTGGGTATCGAAGTTATTCTAACGAGGTTTGCTTTGCCAGCTGTACCGCCTGTGCCCTCCTTTTCAGGATAGTGTCTCTGAATAGGTTCTGTACGTTTTCTTTATTTTATTGTAGAATGGATAAATTTGGTCTCATAGATGTGTGCTATTGCATATTCGTTCCTAAATGATGAAGACTTACATGTATGTATGTATGTATGTATGTATGTATGTATGTATGTATGTATGTATGTATGTATGTATGTATGTATATATATATATATATATATATATATATATATATATATATATATATATATATATATATATATATATATATATACATATATATATATATATATATATATATATATATATATATATATATATATATATATATATATATATATATATATATATATATAACTGGAAGCTAGAATTTGTTACGAAGGTTGAAGTAATAAAATATTTTTTAGTTCTCTATCGAGAATTTCTTAAGAATTGCATTCTTTGTCCGAGTTTAGAAGTGACAATATGGAGCCCACCCAGAAAAAGGGCCAAAAATTAAATTGAATGAGAGGAGAGCGTGATAAAAAAATGTGATAGACTTGGAAATTGTCTGGAAAAGTTTCTCAATTTCACTTTGAGAAGTTTTCCAACTCTTAGAGGATCTATTGTTATTACTTCTTGAAATGAAGCCGCAATAACGGGGCAGTTGCTAGCCGAACACTATAAACTTCTCAATTACCGCTTTTTCCTGGTCATTTTAGACAATTTTCAAAGATGCCTTTAAACCAGCACCCCATAAAAAGAACGCAATGCACTCTCTCTCTCTCTCTCTCTCTCTCTCTCTCTCTCTCTCTCTCTCTCTCTCTCTCTCTCTCTCTCTCTCTCTCTCTCAAGTCTATGACTGCACCAACGGTATACAGTGGCACTCAGTTTATTCATTCAAAAGAATCTTTGTTGTAGGTTGAAGGGAAGCATGAGATGTCGCCAAACCTCTCTTTTTTTTTCGTTCAGTGACTTATGAAAAACTCGTCTTCATAAACTACTAACACTTTTGTTTTTAATTTTAATATTTTATCAAAGTAGATGGCATAACGAAACCGGGGAATTATTTTGGTACAAGTGCAATGTAGGAATAAGTTGCATTTTTTATATAACGATTTTCATCATTGCTCCAAAGGTGTTGATTTCCTGTCTTTTGCTTGCTTGTGTGCTTAAGTAATGTTTAGGCATGCGCTTCAAAAGAATGTTGTCCATTCCTTATAATTTGATGCTATGAATAGAAATCACAAAGCAAAGAAGAATGGAGCATAACTGAAAACATTTGGTCGGCAAGAAAACGATGAAACAGGCGAATTGGTAAAACAATTATGAGCAATGAAACTCAAACCAGATTTTGGAAAATAATGGTCGTAAATATAGCCAGGACAATGGCCAGGAAAAACAGGTTATGCGGCACCATCTAACGTCAAATAAGTAGATGTAATACCGGAGTAACCCAAAGACTCAGTAATTAGTCAGTTTTCAGCATTCATTCAAATAAAACTAAATACAATATAGGTGAAGTGTATAATAAACCGCCAAATCGTTCAAATGATGTTTAAATTAGGTGTCCAATAAAAAGAAATTTAACGGCACCGTTGGCAATTAAATACACATTTATTGTCAAAAGAAATATTACAGGTCAATGACGATACCGAAAAATGACAGAATACAGAGAAAATAAAATTTTATTTCCATTAGGGAAAGAAAAAAAAAAAATATATATATATATATATATATATATATATATATATATATATATATATATATATATATATATATATATATATATATATATATATATATTAACAAAACGTAAAATGATTTAAAAGAAAACAAATGACTTGAGTGGAAAGAGCTGCAGTGTCGTGGGAAAGGTGCACTCACTTGAGCCACTTCGGATTTTATTGGGAATAAAGACAAGATTTTATTGTGCAGTTTGTAGACAGGATATTCGTATTTTCCTGGTATTTCTGACCAGTTTTTTTAATAATAGTTGCAACAGAACATTTAATCATTAGAATTTTTAAGACAACTTTTACGTAGCGCAACGAAACAGTTTGATATATTTAAATCCTTGATAAACAACCGTGTATAAACAGATGTCTTTCACCTTATTCTTTAGCCCTTCAGATGTTGTCTGCTTAATTTATGACATATCTTACTGGACTGAGATATTTTCTTAATTAATGTGAGTCATATCATAGTATGTTTCATTCATTTCATTCTGTGTCTTAGGTATAAATTCGGGCCATTAAAATAGCGAGATCGTTCGTCAACTGAAAAATATTTTCATTGCTCTAATGGCTTACAAGTATCTTCTAAACCTCCCCATAGTTTTCGTATTGCTAGTGGTCTTTACCATGATGTGATAATCCAGATCCTGATATGGTAACTGCATGATTTCCTAGCACTAGTGTTTTTTCCCCTTTTCTTTTTCTATTTCCATCTTTTCAGGAGCTTCTGTCCTTTACTTTTAACCGAAAACAAAAATCTGCCAGACACTAGAAATGATCTTTGTCCTCAAGCCCGTTCATTATTTTAATTAAGGTTAAACAGTAAGGCCTGTTATTGCTCTTCATATTTTCTGTGACCTATTTTCTCCATGATTTTATCTTCTGGATAAATGAACGGTAAATAGGTTATAGATTTTTACACTTAGGAACAATAGGCTTGCATTTATGAAACAATCACACCGAAAAGAAAATTGAGTGGGTGTATGTATCCTCTCTCAAACAATTTACCGGGTGTATGTATCCTTTCTCAGATAATTTACCGGGTTTATGTATCATTTCTCAAACAATTTACCGTGCATATGTATCCTCTTTCAAACAATTTACCGGGGTGTATGTATTCTCTCTCAAACAAGTTACCGGGGTGTATTTATCCTCTCTCAAACAATTTACCGGGCGTATGTATCCTCTCTCAAACAATTTACCGGGTGTATGTATTGTCTCTCAAACAATTTACCGGGTGTATGCATCCTCTCTCAAACAATTTACTGGGTGTATGTATCCTCTCTCAAACAATTTACCGGGTGTATGTATCGTCTCTCAAACAATTTACCGGGTGTATGTATCGTCTCTCAAACAATTTACCGGGTGTATGCATCCTCTCTCAAACAATTTACTGGGTGTATGTATCCTCTCTCAAACAATTTACCCCAGCAACAAATAGTCTTTCAAGACTAAAAGAGGATCTAGACGATGTTATCAATTTCTGCCCAGTGCAGATCCAACCAAGTATCAGTTCCCAGAACTTGACGTTGGCGAAAAATACTGCTCGTATTTCCTCGCTTTTTGAGGCGTATTTTTCTTCGACAGTCTCTCTTCACGAAAGTGTTTCCTATTTATCTTCTTCCTCTGGGAAGAGCTTCGCGTTTTATGATCTCTCGAGAGATGCAATGCCTTCTTATTTCTTCCCAAAATTTGATTATTCCACTCGGATGGCCGGAAACCTTTGCCATGGAGAGATTCAATGATTTCGTTTCTCGGGCCGATGAATTTGCTTGCGAAACCTCGTTCTATACTTTCTGTTGTCATCATTTTGTGTAAAAAGTAAGTTAAGTCATGAAACCATTGTTCTACATCAAATGTCACTGATACTCTGCATAGTGCTATTTCACATACTTTATGCACGGAACAGTGCAGGGTATCACATTCATCATGTTTTAAATGCAATATAAGTAATTAAATCAATAAAGAATGACCATCATAGTTGTAACAAATCATACAGCACAAGAAGTTTTATCAAAGATCATAAATGAACAGTTCTGTCAACGACGCATATAAAAAATATGAAAAATTGTGTTTCCGTGATAAATTATGCTAATTTCCTTTTTTTTTAAATTATGAAAAACATATTCATGAAATTTTAACAACATTCTTCATCAAAATGCAGTGCCATTTACTCAGAAGTCATGCGGTGATGGCTATATTACAATACTGTGTTTTAGGAAAGTGCAAGGAAATGGTTAAACGCACTTACAAGAATAATAGCAAATGTACGTTCAGCCTGGAACCTTTAAAGAAAATCTGTCAGCATGTTCATGGGAATTTTCAATACTGCTCAGTGGGGGAGTAACTGATCTCATCATTAATTAGCATAAATCTTCACTTCATTTGTTCAAACCCATCTTTCTTTGCTTTTGAAAAGACAATGACCTTTTTTTCCGATGATGGTTCCTTACCATCTATTTCCTTTAGGGCATAATTCTCTCCTTTCTGTGCATCTTTTCCCACTTCTATGTGGGGTAGATGTTTCCTCCACCTGGCTCGGTCAAACACATCGTCCTCTGACAACTGTTTGTCTCTCAGATCTTCTCTAACTACATCCATCCACCTTCGCTTCGGTCTTCGTCTCGCTCTCCCACCAGGAGGCACCTCCATCTGCATCACTCTCCTCCCTACATGTGTCTCATCCATTCTCATCACATGGCCATAACACTGCAGTCGTCTTTCCTGGGCCTTCTTTGATACTTCTCCGAATTTATTTAGGGCATAGTTGTAGGCCGCATATAATCACATGTTTCTCGCCAATTTGGAAACAAAAGCTACTGATCAATGCAACACGAATACAACAGCCTGGTATCGATGGGGAAGGGACGAAATGCCAAATCGTGGGTAGTAAACAAAAGAATGGGGAACGGGAAAAACTTAGAAACTCTTGAAAGGTCGTGTGAAGGATTTTCAGTAGGCCCTGACTTTAAACACAGATGATTATACGAAACCAGAAAGAAAGCGTTAAAAAGTTCAAGGGAGGAAATTTAATGTAATACGATGAAAGATGTTCAGGTGATTATAAGTATATATGTGTGCGTTGGAAAAGTGAAATGGAACGACAAAATATGCACCCCTATCTGCTCCGGTCTTCCAGATTGCAATTTTTAAAATGTATATTATTTATTTATTTGCGTCACTCCAAGTGGCAAATGCTAATTTACAGTTAAACTTGTTAACATGGTTAATTTTGGATTACTGTGTGTATTGATTTCTATAACGACAGCTATAAACTACATTAATAACCCGCCACTTTTTCATCTCTGCTAAACGCTTCCTAATCCAGTTTCCGCGAAATGTATTTAGTCGATGAAATCTTCCTCGTAGGGGGTTAGTACCATCAGTGCACCTCATGCGGTGCACTGTAGGCATTACTTAAGGATCTTTGCAGCATGCCTTGGGCCTCTAGCTGCAACCCCTTTCGTTCCTATTACTGTAAAGTTCTTCGTTGGAGGGATGTGTAGAGCTGTCGCCTAGCACGCTGTTGGCCCAGCGTTCGACTCTCCTACCGGCTAATGAAGAATGAGAGGAATTTATTTCTGGTGATAGAAGTTCATTTCTCGTCATAATGTGGTTCGGATCCCACAATAAGCTGTAGGTCCCGTTTCTAGGTAACCAGTTGGTTCTTAGCCACGTAAAATAAATCTAATCCTTCGGGCCAGCCCTAGGAGAGCTGTTAATCAGCTCAGTGGTCTGGTTAAACTAAGATATACGTAACTTTTTCCTATTACTGTAACTCTTTTCATATTCTCTTTCTTCAATCTTACTTTCTACCCCCTCCTAACAATCGATTCATAGAGCAACTGCGAGGTTTTCCTCCTGTTACAACTTTCAAACCTTTTCCGTTTCAGCGCTGAATGATCTCAATGGTCCCAGTTCCTGGCCTTTGGCCTATATTCTTTAGTGAATTCAATGAAGCAGCCAAAACATTTCAATGTTTTTCGTTTTTCGTCGTGTTGTTTTTCTTTGTGTGTATCAGTACGAGGATGTAAGCGTGGGTATCTCGCTCGTAACTACGTGATGTAAACATTCTGTAAAGGTCAGAATGTTTGTGAAAAGAATATCTCTTTAAACTCCCACGCACGCTTCGAATACGTTCCAACGGGTGAATATGATGACAGCTCATTGCAGCATTTCAGTACAAATATCATAGCTTTATTGGATAGCCATTGCTGAAATGATTTTCTTATGATTTGACTGAAATTATTGTTGTAAAATAACAGGCTCTAGTAGTGGTGACCTGGAATTAAATTGGAATACTGCAAAAGGAATAAAGCAAAAAACCCCGTAGTGGGGTAGAGCCGTCATTGCACCTCATGCGGTGCACTGTAGGCATTACTAAAGGTTCCTTGCACCGTGCCTTCGGCCCCTAGCTGCAATAGCTTTCATTCCGTTTACTGTACCTCCTTTCATACTCTCTTTCTTCCACCTTACTTTCCACCCTCTCTAACAATTGTTTCATAGTGCAAATGCGAGGTTTTCCTCCTGATACACCTTTCAACCCTTTTACTGTCAATTTCCGTTTCAGCGCTGAATGACTTCATAGGTCCCAGTGCTTGGCCTTTGGCCTAAATTCTATATTCAACTCAATTCATTCCGGAGAGGAGATCCGGTTCCGTTGTATAAAGAGAAGGGAGATATCTGCTTGAATGATTAATTTCTCTAAACTGGCTGGAAAAAATCTGAGGTCAAACCCAGAACACGCAATCAGGAAGGCAAAATTAATATTTAGTTACTACGATTCAGAAAACTTGCATTAATATTGCACGCAACTCAGTCTTTTTAACTTAATCGATATCTGTTATTAAAGAATGCCAAAGCACATCACATATTTTTATAGGAAATTCTTTGTCGGATTCCTTTGTTTAATTTGTTCCCTCCCGTGCCTCTTAAACATTAAAGTCTATATCTACAAGTACTGAGTTTTCTGTACAGCCGCTGCAACATATAATCAAGGCCACTGAAAATAGATTTATCAATCGGTGGTCTCGGTATAATGCTGTATGAGCCGCGGCAAATGAATCTTTTAACCACGGGCCGCTGGTGGACTGCCCTGTAGCGTTGCCAGAAGTACGATTATGGCTAACTTTAACCTTAAATTAAATAAAAACTACTGAGGCAAGAGAGCTGCAATTTGGTATGTTTGATGATTGAAGGGTGGATGATCAACTTACCAATTTGTAGCCTTCTAGCCTCAGTAGTTTTAAATATCTGAGGGCGGACAGTAAGAGTGCGGACGCACAGACAAAACCGGCACAATAGTTCTCTTTTACAGAAAACTTAGGTAAAATGCTTATAACTTCACCGCATACTTCAGCGTTTCACCTAAAATATACTGTACCAATTATATATGTATGAATGCACAACTTTTTTTTTTTTTATTGCAGTCAGATTTAGAATAGCAACACAATTAAGCTTGGTACCCTGTTTAAATATACGTATAAAAATCATTCTATTTCGGAACCAAAACAAGTAATTCAGTACAGTGGCACGTTCGGCATAACACAGGAGTATATTAAAGTGCTATTAGCCGGCGTCATCACTAATAATTTCATTACAATTCCAATAGGAACAACAACTGATTCCAATCGTAGTTTTACGAAAATTAATTAATTTCCTTGTTCAAAGGAAAATGTTTTTTTTCTGTCTTTTGGTGGAAATAAGTCATTACCATAATAATAATAATAATAATAATAATAATAATAATAATAATAATAATAATAATAATAATAATAATAATAATAATATCTGCATATATTACTAGTAATTTCTGATGCTCCAATTTTATCCGTCGAAACGAACGACACCATTAACATATTTGTTCCCAGTGTAATTCCTTCTTGAAGAAGGAAATAGAACGTTTATGGTCTTTCCTCGCACCATGTACCTAGAGCGGTCCAAGATGTCTCCAACAACATTTATAATTTCTAAGGTTTCTTAGAACATTTAGGATGAGCATGTTGGGCATCACTAATTCAAGTGTCGTTGTGAGGAGGAATATATAATTTGGACTAAGAATATCATACAGAGACAGTATTTCATTAATGAAAAGATGTTTTCATCATTTTAAAGAACCGTGGGGTCAAATTGCTTGGGAAGCTTCCTAGAAATTAGTCAGTGAGGAGGAATTTGACCCCTTGGTTCTGTAAACAGAAGAAAACATCTTTTTTATAAAGAAATACTGACTCTACATGATGTTTTTAGATTACACGTTTCATCAGAGATCCACAGTCATCCAGAAGAGGTTCTGGTTTACTGTCGCTCCTGAAGGGGGCTCCTGTAGCAGTTCCTTGACTAGTAAAAGGGTCCTTATGACAGGAGGCTGAACACGTCTGGGCCTCTCGTTTCTTGAATAGAGTTCAGTTACGTAACTGCCTGGGACAGATTTACTCACGTGGATACATTGAAATTTAGTTCCAGAAATAATGTTCTACCCCGGTTGGTTTTTACTCTCTCTCTCTCTCTCTCTCTCTCTCTCTCTCTCTCTCTCTCTCTCTCTCTCTCTCTCTCTCTCTCTCTCTCTCTCTCGTATTAAATTATTTATTATCGTAGAATTCTCTTACAGATGATACTTTAAAAACCATCACAAGCAGTAAATCTGGTAAAAGCGTAGTGACCCATACAGATGGTCCCTAAATACTTACAACACACATTGTGGAGGACCCTTTTATTCAGATTTGGTAATAAATAAGTAAATTTCAAAGTAGTTTTGGTCAGAATATACAAATAACATTAGCACAAGAATGGTTGATTTTTTTTTGTAATAGTTCAGGTGATATAAAACAAATCATTATAATGGAAAAGTTCCAAAGGAAAGGATTCGAGGGATGATATTTTTATCTTTGCAAAGGTAAAGAATTGAGAGGCACATTTACTTCAAATATACTCGGCGGAAAGCGGATTTTGGAAGGCCAAAATAAATACACAGTTTGTTTTTCTGCTATTATTATTATTATTATTATTATTATTATTATTATTATTATTATTATTATTATTAATGGGAATAAAAGCACGTTAAAAGAAAAAGAAAGAAAGATTATTATTATTATTATTATTTAACCGGACATCAGACTTAACATACGGATTTAACATTCCAGACTTGTAAAACACGAACTCTGGCTAAAAACTCGAACATGCGATTGCCACTTGGGAAATGCCTGTCAGACTGGCAGAGAGGGAAAGGGGAGGCTTTTCAAGAGAGAGCGAAGAAGCAGGTTTCAGACTCGCACTTTTGACGGAAGCTAAATGTTCGGTGAAGACAGAGAGGGGAAAAAATTCCACCAATGAGGAAAAAGATGGAAGTGGAAATTGATGATCGCGTGGAAGGAATTTAAATAGATTTTTTTGCATCTATTTACCTGAAATCATAAGTTCAACTCTTTTTTTCTGGGGTTCTTGTATTCTCTCTAGAATTATTTGTTAGAAAATGAAAAAATAAGGGACGCGAGAAGTGCCATAACAAAGAGAAAGAATATTATTTGTTCTTGAGGGTCTAAGTTAACCTGCAAAATAAATTACTTATATGGTTGCGAAAGGAACATTCGATTGTCATGGTAATGTCAGCAAGAGTAATGTGTTATCCTTTTAATATGTGAATATATATACAACAACAAATTCATACACTGTATAATTTCGTTGTCTCAGTTCTTTCACTCAAATCCACTATTCTCTGAAAATATCCCGTACTGTAATAAATAGTAATTATCCATCCAGTAGCCTCTAGTATTCAAAATAAGAAATGTGGTTATTGGAGAATGTTTTGCAACCTTTACTAATTTTTAATCCTAAATCTTTCAACCCTGAAATGAAACAGTCGTGACATATAACTCCATTTATCCATGTATAGCCCTGGTAAATGTGAATTAAAATAGTAAACATTGTGATAAAATATTGACTCTCATGAAGTATTGTTAACATGTGAATGGAAAGAAAAAATATTTGTACTTTTAGTAATAATAATTAGAAGGCCAAGAATGTAACTAACGCGTATCGGTGGGGCTCCATAGTACTGTTGTATAAAACACAACTCTATTTGTGTATTGTGAACTAAGGAATTCTGACCTATTTTAAAAGTCCATCCCTTCAAACACATAAAAAAATATAAAGAAAAAACATTTTCAAAACACGCATTTATTAAAATGCTCTAAAAAGTGAAAAATAAATCTTTGGAGGCACACCACGGTTTTCTTACAATTAATCATGTCTACAAAAACAAAAGCGTGGTCGCCAAACATGGAAAGAAGCGCTACAAGAAAAGAAATATATTTGTTTTCATTTCTTGTAGCATTTCCTTCCATGTTTGGCGACCACGCTTTTATTTTTGTACACATGATTAACTGTAAGAAAATCCTGGTGTGTCCCAAAAGATTTATTTGTCATTTTTTTGTGCATTGTAATCAAAGCGTGTTTTAAAAATGTGTTTATTTTTATTTTTTATTTCATAGTTTTTAGTTTTGACAGAAATTGCAACCGATTTATGATTGTAGCTAAAGAAATTGATATCCTGTCGAGCCAAAGAAGGTTTGAAAAATCCGAGGACCTATTTACCGAGTCAAAGAATTTGTGAAAAATCCGGAGAGGTGACTGTAGGATCACTAGAGGTCACTACTGACATACTGATCATGTAAGGTTGTATTGTCACCGGGATTGAGTAAGCATGCAAAATTTCAAGTCCATCGGACGAAGGGAACACGTCGAAAATTAAGTTACAAGATTTGACGGCAGACAGGCAGACAGACGCAGAAGTCAAGTTAAGTAAAAGCATGTCATAAAAACTAGAGGCTTAAAAAGTTGCTTTAGCCGATAGGCCTGAGTAGAGAAACAGCCCTTTTTACTCTAACAGCAACTGGATTGAAAATAAGCTTGAATATTAGAATAATGAATAAAATGAAGATGTAGGCCTACAGTAGTTCAAGGTGAATATGACGCCTTCAACACTGAAATTTTGCGGTGATGCCTATAGAAGTCATACATCACTTTTTTTTTTTTTTTTTTTAATTCGCACTTTTTTTTTACATTTTCTGTTTTTTTCATTGAGCTTCTCTCTCTCTCTCTCTCTCTCTCTCTCTCTCTCTCTCTCTCTCTCTCTCTCTCTCTCTCTCTCTCTTTCATGATCACCATTATCATCATCATCCTCATTGCTTTAAACCTTCTTTTGCTTACGTTTTATCTTATTAGAAAAGGAAATGGCAAGAGAGCATAGTCTTGTTAGGAAAGGAAATGACAAGAGAACATTCTGTCTGGAAATGTCATCTCTCCTGCGAGGAGCGACAGTGTCGGCATCCTCACTTGTATTTCCTCACATCAGATGAAGAAATGAAGAGTGTTCGATTCCCAAGGACGTTATCATGTTAATCACAGTATAAAAAGTTATTCATATTTTCTGTCTACCTCGCCACGAAGAGGCGTCATACTTCTTCGTTTTCCTGATATAGCAACGTTATTTTGGATAAAATATTTCTGGTTATAATAAAGGTAAATTAACATACCTTTAAAATTCAAAATCAAAATCACGTTCCTAACCTTAGCTAAGATAAAACTGTCTAATTTTCACATTAATTAGGGATTGTAATTTTTTTTCTACTTCGATAGTTGCTCATGGTAATGTTTAAGATATTGGGCGATATCATTTGATATCACTTCGCAGCCTTATCTTGAAATGAAATGTCCTCCTAATAATAAATTGTTTCATAACTGACCTACTGTACAGTATGGATCATAATGTGGGAAATATTCTGGATGCATTATACAGGTTTGTGTAGCGCTTCACTGTCTCAGTTTTAGGTGTACTTCTAATAGTTACTTCACCGTCAGGATTTCATTTTGAACAATTAAACAAGTAAAAAATGCGCCGAAGTTTATTAGACCCAATCTGGTTTTCTGTACGGCGTATAATGCTGTATGAAACTCAGCCACGGTCCAATGGTGGTCTCAGCCACTACCCACGAAACTCAGCCACGGCCCGGTGGTGGCCTGTGTTGTTGGTACCTATAGCGGTTGCCAGACGTACGATTATGGCTGACTTTAACCTTGAATAAAATAAAAACTACTGAAGCTAAAGGGTTGCAATTGGTACGTTTGATAATTGTAGGTTGGATGATCAACATACCTATTTGCAGCCTTCTAGCCTCGGTAGTTTTTAAGATCTGAGGGCGGACAGAAAAAGTGCGGGCGGACAGGCAAATCCGTCGCAATAGTTTCCTTTAACGGAAAACTAAAAGATAAGTGCCCAGAGAACACATACTTCGGCCAACGTCAAACGCCCATGCTCACATTTTCATCAACCAGAAACGGCTGGTTATCAGTGTTCAAACGATGTCTTACAGTCAGACTTTCTCAGTGACAGGAAAGATATTTGTATTTATATACAATTTCCAGTTCTCAACTTTCTTTCCCAAAGCCAAGAATGAAAAATGAAAATACATTCGGAAAATAAAGAAATACTCCAATGATATTCTAAGGGATATATATATATATATATATATATATATATATATATATATATATATATATATATATATATATGTGTGTGTGTGTGTGTGTGTCTGTGTTTGTGTATGATCACATATGAAGCATCCATCTCGAATTATTGGAAAGTAGAAGTCAAGGCTAAATTGCTGTTTGGCTATTGTTTTGTCAGTATGACTTTGACGTTAATGCTCAGGTACATTGCGTAAGATACTGAATTGCCATCGCACACTGTTAATACATATGACATTTAAATAACATACAGGAAAAAAATAGAAGTGACCTAGGGCGAATGTAATTATACCAGTCAAACCTACAGATAGACAAGGCGATCCATGTTTCTATTTAATGTCCATGCAGCCATTACTCCGCGAAATAACCGAAACATTTTTCGAGAGAAAACAAAACACTTGTGAAAACTGCAAACTGGAATATGACTTCCAGGCCAAACTGTTCAATTTTCGTTTTGGTGAATTTGCATGGTTATTGTAGCGGTCGGTGGACGTTTTATAGCAGGAAAAAATGGCTGTTTTACAGCTCTTTAGGAAGCTAATATTTCATAAAATCTATTGACTAATTGCCATCTTATTTTTCCTAATAGCGTCATATTTTTGCTTTTGCGTTGTTATGCAATATGTTATAAAATCGTACGTTATAGTTGCCATGATTTCTTGAATAGTTGGGGTTATAGAGTTCCTCAGAATTTGTATTTCTATACAATATAATCCTCTAGCAGAGATTAATTCAGTGTCGTATTTGACTGACTGCCATTACGAATGTAAAGATGTTGCAGGGATTTTTAACGAAAAACCTCAATCTTTATTGGAAACGTCTTTCCTTGCTAAGAATATTTTCATTTTATCTGTTCTTCACAGACAATACCCCAACGTCGTTGTCTTACCAGTTTTTGAACCCCAAGGGTTTTCGGGGTCGTTATTTAGGACTAATATTTTTTGGGGGTCATTATCTTTATGATATTCACAGTCTTTTGTCTATGTTTTTACGGTCATCCCCAACGGGCTTGTACTAAACACGCCGCAAAGGTGGATACATACAGGGTTAAAACCCTTGGGGGTCACTATCTAGGAAAGATCCAGTTATTCTATTAGAAATAAAGTTTTTTAAGGAAAGTCAGTTTTTGTTTCATAATTTTACCAAACTTTAATTAATGTGTCATAATTTTGAATTAGGCCTCATACAAGTAACCGAATGATGGCATAGATTTGTCAGCTGTGTGACTGATAACCGTTGTATGGAGGCAAACCTTGAGGCTCATATCTTGAACATCGTGTTATGGTGGTCGTAGTTATATGTTTCATTTTGTTATTATTCATAAATTATGCAAATTTGATACCATGTATTCTAAATAAAATCAAGATTATTAGAAAATATGAATTTTGTCTAGTAATAAACATTTTCAGGTGATTTTTGTCTATATAATATAAGTACGACGCTTGTTTGCCGATATTAAAGGGTTGACTGGAGTTTGTTTCTACATACGGTTTTCTGTGAAGTGTTAACTGTTTTGACCTTAATATGTTTACCTTTCTTAATTAATAGTATTAAAGCAGATTTTACTTTTCCTCGAGTTTAAATGTTAATAGCAATGAACAAGATAATGATCATATTTACCATTTTTTAATCCCTGTAGAAATATGCAAATATCACAGATAACAAAATCGTAATTGATTGCCTTGTGATCCTTGGATCAGGCTCAGCATATTTAAGCCAGCTTGATATGAGAAAGACTGATAAGCTCCGTCACTTGTCACTTCTCTATAATCCTGGATTTTAATTCGAAATCTAGACTTTGCACACACACACACACACACACACAATGCATACATACCAACATCTATCTATCTCTCTATCTATCTGTCTAGCTATCTATTTATCTCTCTAGATAATATCCTGGATTGTAAAATGAAATCATGACCTGTCTGTAAACACACACACATGCATATATATCTATCTATATATCTATCTATGTATCTATCTGTCTATCTATCTATCTATTTATATATATAATATATATATATATATATATATATATATATATATATATATATATATATATATATATATATATATATATATATATATACTGTATATACTGTATATACTCAAATTTATTCTAGTCCAAGATACAATGAGATGATATCTTTTATATCAAGGATATTCCAGCCCAAAGCTTTTGCTCTACGAAAATACCGGAAAGGCAATTTCAGTAGCACTTAAGCGAAATTTACGGGCTATGACGCCTGAAGGATTTTTCATTTTTCGTCTTGACAAAATTGAGTCTCCTAATCGTAACAAAACGATGCCGGTATTCTGTCATCTTTATTTCCACAGATAATTTTAATTGGTAGATATTTTTGGAATCAAAGATATAATTGTATTTCCTTGCTGGAAGTGGAATCTAGAACATTCTGGAGGATTTTCGGATATATGGTGAAGGATTTAGCTTCCTTTCCCCGTAGGGGGGTAGTGCCGTCAGTGCACCTCATGCGGTGCACTGTAGGCATTACTTAAGGTTCTTTGCAGCGTGCCTTCGGGCCCTAGCTGCAACCCCTTTCATTACTTTTACTGTACTTCCTTTCATATTCTATTCCTTCCAACTGAGAGGTTTTCCTCCTGTTACACCTTTCAAACCTTTACTGTCAATTTCCGTTTCAGTGCTGAACGACCTCATAGGTCCCAGTGCTTGGCCTTTGGCCAAATCCTATATTCATTTCAATTAACTTTCTTTGCTACAACAATTATTTTGTACGTTTATAACTGGTAAATAAATAACAGCAACGAACGATTATTCATCATAAGCTGCATAGTTCATAATTGCCTCCTAGTATATTTTCAACATATATAATTTCTTTCAGAGTGACTCTTTTATTATTGCTATTACTACTGTGTAAACTGCAACATCAAAATGCAGCTGGCGAAGTTGGTAGTGTTTCCAAATTTAACGATTAACCACTTACATACTCAGCATCCCCTACTTAATTTAGTTCTAAGAATTTCCGGGTAATTTCATGTTGTAGATCTTGCTATTATAAAAGCAATTCCTACATCGCCATAAACTTTACCGTATTGGGAATACCTTTTAATATAGACAGCCAGTTCAAAGCTCCATTTAAAATACAAGGTAAAATACGAGTATCATGTCGAAGATAATTGTTAACACACGGAACTCATAAAGTCCAGTGCGTCAGGTCAGAGATATTGTACAGCAAATGGTCCCATTTTCATGAAACAAAGTTAATTAAAACACTTTCCCTGTGTGTGCCCTCACCCGTGAAGATTCATGTCATAGGACCTACTGTTAAACGGAAATGTTCAAAAGAACGTAGCATTATACTCACTCTCATAGTATATAATGTTAAAATGAAATTATTTCCATGCAGTATTTATTTACTTCAAAGTAATAGATGTCTTGATTTTATGCGTAGAATTTATGCACCACCCGCAAGTACACATTTGTATATATATTAATAGTTAAGACGAACAACTATAGACCATCAAGGAGATCTCTTCCTGTTGTATTACAACTTCCCTTCCTAATAGGAATTGCTAAGCACACACGCATAGATAGCCCAGGAACTAATTAACAAGGGGTAATTCAGTAGTTCCACATATTTTCCTAACATGCAACAAAGGCATCACGAATTTCTGACATTTCAAACCGGGCCTTCTGCCCTCTCAGAAGCATTTAAACTCAGCCGTGTAGACGTCAGAATCGACATGAAGTAGCGCTTTAGGAATAGAATTCGCTGCCAGAAGGCGGAAGAATGTAAAGGAGCAATGGAAAGACATTTTTCTCTGGTATCTGTTAATTGTGTTTATTGGTGATTGTCCTTTCCTTCTTTCCCAAAATATTTTTGTCGTTTTGAACCACTGTTGTTAGCATTATTATTCACATGGCGCAAGCAAAGATAGGTTTTAACTTTAAGGGTTTTGTACAGCTGCAAAAATCCTTATAGGTAAGATTAAATAGGAGCAGAGAAGTATGTTACCTACAAATTACTAAAAAAAATGTGATCACAAAATGGTAAACAACAGAAAATTAAACAAAAGCTCTAAGGCATAGAGTCATACCCATTAATATCATTATTAGAAGGAAGGGAAGAAATTTGGGCAATACTGCAGAATAGTTGCGCACACGTCGTTCTGTCTCTTCAGGTGAGTGAAAGAGTGGCAGGGCCTACATCGTATGTCATGCCTTGGCCCCTCAAAGCTGGTTAGGTTAAAGTAAAGCTAGGTTACGATACATCCCTGTTAAAATATGTCTTTGCTCTTCTTGTAAGCAAGTCCTGACCTGTGAAAGAAAAAGTCCTCGATTACTCTGCACTTTTGTCGAAATGGTGTTGTCCCTGTGACGCGGGACCTGAAAAGAATGTGGATAATGACCCACTTTGGGACAAGTTCCACGCCCTACGTGCAGAGGCACAAGACCTGAAGGTGATGGCCATTCACATGTTAAAACAGACCAAAACAGTTTTCCAGGCATTCAGTCCTCCATATTATCATCATTATTTTAAAATTTTAAACGACGTTTAAAAACATTACCGTCTAATAGACGATACTGATATTCTCACAGATCATTTATCCCCATAACATACACATTTGCACACAAAAGCGCGCGCTTTCTCACAGTCTCACATATTTGTGTATGTCCTTCACGAATAAATCCTGAGCACTAACGCCATTATCCCTCCTACGGTTTTCTTCTCCATTCTACGATTTTATAGACATACTGAAAAGATAATAAGGAATATGTGACATTTATCCAAGAGTGTAGTGAATGCAGATCTAGTTTTAAAATTTAAAGCATGCAGGAGAAACATTCCAGAGAAAACGACGCCTTTATCACATTAGGTCATGGCAGAGGTATGAATAAATTCTCAACCTGAATTCCACGAACAAACTTCCGGTGCAAATATTTTGCGACTGAGCCTTTCATTTCCAGCTTCTGTGTAAAAGAACGGGTGTATTCGAATTGCTGTTGACCCAACGGCTTTTGCATCTTCGAAGTGGATTAAAAGCAAATATACTTTGCTGAATGAAAATCGTTGTTCATCAGTGCACCTTTTAATCTAACCAGTTCATCAGTTCATGAGTGGGAGTGTTAGTTTCTTTACAAATGAAATAATGAAAGCAAAATCATATATAAGCAGCCACTATTAATCTCAAAGGAAGCGAAATAGAAACCTGTTTGTTTCTATCGCATTCGCTAAAGATGATAATCTTCTTTCGTCTGAGGTATTACTGAATTAAAAACCCGGAGGGGAGAAGGATCTCGAATAATAAAGTCCCCAAAGCTGATTAGCAGTGCGTCAACAACAACCGCTAGCTAATATCTGTGGGAGCTCTTTTACTTAATTTTTATTTTCTTGTTAACGATAACTGATGAAATCTAATTAAACGAAACACTTGTGTCGGTGTAGTGCAGTTTGTTCGTGTTGCAAATTGGGCAGTAAAAATCGTAGGAAGAAAAGTAAACCTTGCGCCAAGACATGAAGTAATTAAAAAGTAAAACGTTTCATTTTCGAACAAAATGAAAACTTGAATCGGGAAACAATAAAAAGAAAAAAAAAAATAGGCAAACAGACTCTGAGAGCCTTCTCGGCCAAACTTTGTTATCGTCTCGTCGCCATTCTTTCTTTTTCTTAGGAAGTTGATGCGAAGGATACTTGCCACCTTTCTAAAAGAACAAAACCAAAAGAGGCGAAAAGGTTCTTTTTATCGTTACTGATTCTCTAACTTCTTAACTAATTCCTTATGTAACTGCCAGGCTATGGAGAGAGAGAGAGAGAGAGAGAGAGAGAGAGAGAGAGAGAGAGAACCTACATGTTATCCCAGTAAAATATGAAACAATGTATTTTTCGTAAGCTACAAGGTTGCAAGCGAAGCGAGCGCGAGGTTGAGAGAGAGAGAGAGAGGGGGGGGGGGCGGTTTGAGGGAGAGAGAGAGAGAGAGAGAGAGAGAGAGAGAGAGAGAGAGAGAGAGAGAGAGAGAGAGAGAGCCTAAATGTTATCCCTGTAAAATATGAAACAATGTTTTGAGAGGGTGTGCGCGTTTGTGTGAGTGTGTTGTTGGAAGAAATGTTATTCTCCAGTTCTGAAACGTAGAATCATGCACTATACGAGATTGAGAGCGAAAGACAAAGAGAAACGGAAGGAGAGCTCGAAGTTTGTGCTTAGAGTCTGTAAGGTCCCTTGGAAGCTCCCAGATAAATTAGATATATTTGCAAAGTAATTAAACAAATTTGAAAGAGATACTTTTAGTTTTCTGTAAAAGAAAACTATTATGCCAGCTTTATCCGTCCTCACTTTTTTTCTGTCCGCACTTTTTCTGTCCGCCCTCCCATCTTAAAAACTACTGAGGCTAGAGGGCTGGAAATTGGTATGTTGATTATCCACCCTCCAATCATCAAGCATACCAAATTGCAGCCCTCTAGCCTCAGTAGTTTTGATTTTATTTAAGGTTAAAGTTAGCCATAATTGTGCTTTGGCAACTATATAGGATAGGCCACCATTGGGCCGTGGTTAAAGTTTCATGGGTCGCGGCTCACACAGCATTATACCGAGACCACCGAAAGATAGATCTATTTTCGGTGGCCTTGATTATACACCGTAGCGGCTGTACAGAAAACTCAATTGCGCCGAAGGAACTTCGGCCGATTTTTTACTTGTTTTTTTTTTTATTTTAGCTGCAATCTTTCAACTCTTCTACTTCTTCGTCTGGAATATGTTCTAGTTTACTAATCATGTTATCAGCTTTCAATGAGATAACTCCAATGTTTTCGAACGGGTGTTAAAGATATTTATAAGAAAGTATTTTGTACTTTAGAGCATATTCTGTAGAATGTCATTTCATTATATATTCTTATTTTGGCAATGCATACGTACTGTTGTTATTGCCTCTCAGAGATGAAATAATAATAAGTCATATCTGTTCTTTCCATTCGGTTAACGCAAAATCCCACTTACGTTTTTGGTATGAATTATGCTTTCCTCAAATGAAACAATTTTTTTTCTTAGGTCCTTTATCATTTGCTTAATGTAGCTCTGGCTAGTTTTTACTCCTAAATTCGACTGTTCTTCATTAAGTATTTCTCAGTAGTCCATAGTTTATTTGGCCTCAGATATTATTCAGATTTTTATTTCATCATCTTTTACTCTATAGTCCCTTATCTAGTTAAAACACATATTCCATTTTCAGAATGTGTACCTGTATAAGCAATCGCTGTATACATTTTTGTTGTCTTCCTTGTTCCCACATCCCAATTAAAACATTTATGTAATATGCCTCCCTTGCTTCAGCTAATCTATTGATTGCGTTTTATTACACTTTCGTATACAACTTATACACGGAGTAATTGTACAGGCATTTGCTTCAGTTTACAAGACAAGCATGCTAAGCTCTCGCGACCTCATTCGGGTGCTATTCCCCATAAGGCTCTCGTCTATATGTCTAGAGCGTTTCCTGCTCACTGTGTCAAGATGAACATTCTAAAAAGCTTTAGCCTTGTTTTTTTAAAGAAAAATGAAGTGGAAAATGTATAAAGTGTTGCATCTTCTCATCCAGTCTTAGTGGAATGGAATAACAAACGACGATAGCATCAATGCTTCCTTTGAAGTGTTTCAAAAATGAAACGGTAGATAAAATCCACCCTTCCCTCTCTTTCTTTGCTCTAAAATCTCCCATACAAAGAGAATTCGCATTCAGTGTGTAGCAAACTGAATATCTGAGAGAGAGAGAGAGAGAGAGAGAGAGAGAGAGAGAGAGAGAGAGAGAGAGAGAGAGAGAGAGAGAGAGAGAGAGAGAGAGAGACTGGCTTATATTTCATGTAGCCACATTATTCTTTTTCATTTTTTTGTCATTTACTATTGAATATGGTTATTTTAAATGTCACCATGCAATAATTAGCTTGCTACTTCATGCAAAAATTAACGTTGCCAGTCACGCGACCCTGACTCCTTCCTGACCAAGCATAGGAAAAGGAGAATGATTTATGGTATATAATTAACCAGAATGAATAATATAATGATGGAGTGGCTGAAGAAGCCGTTTTTGTCATGGACGAACGGTACGAAATCCATCATGGGCAATATTTCGTTGAAATAAAACTATGTCAAGTGAAAGGAAAAACATATTTCACTTTTGCATGGAATCATTGCGTTTATCAAAAGAACAATAAAATCAGCAAAAGCTTTCAAGTCAGTGAATGACAAAAGAATCAAGTGAAAAATGCGCCGAAGTTTCTTCGGTTTTCTGCACTGCGTATAATCAAGACCACCGAAAAAAGATCTGTCTCTCGGTGGTCTCGGTATAATGTTGTATGAGCTGCGGCCCACGAAACTTTAGCCACTGCCCGGTGGTGGCCTATGCTATTTCGTTGCCAGAAGCACGATTATGGCTAACTATAACCTTAAATGAAGTGAAAACTACTGAGGCTAGAGGGCTGCAGTTTGGTTTGGCATGTTTGATGCTTGGAAGGTGCGTGATCAACGTACCAATTTGCAGCCCTCTAGCCTCAGTAGTTTTTAAGATGTGAGGGCGGAGAGAAAAAGTAGGGAAGGACAGACAAATAGGCATTTCAATAGTTTTCTTTTATAGAAAACTAAAATGAGCGCGATAAATTTTCCGATAAAAAAGGAAGCTCTACGGTTTCGTATACTGGTTAAGAGTTTCGCTTAATAGCGTTCTGACATTTTCAGTTTCACATCAAATGTGATAATTTTATTTTTTCACCGTTTTTGTAATAAGGGTGAAGCCTTCTATCCACTACTGTAAAAATAACATCTATTTGTTCATTTCTTTGCATAAGAGGAAATGTATAATGTCAAGATTAAAACTAGTTTTGCATGATAGTCATGTATCCAGTCTTACTATTTTCACATATATATATATATATATATATATATATATATATATATATATATATATATATATATATATATATATATATATATATATATATATATATATATATATACTCGTATATATATATATGCAAAACACGCACACACATACAATACGTATATATATACAGTATATATATATATATATATATATATATATATATATATATATATATATATATATATACATATATTACACACACACACACACACATATATATATAAATTTATATATATATATATATATATATATATATATATATATATATATATATATATATATATATAAATATATATAAAAGTTGATAACGGAATGAAGAATAAAAAAAGGAACAAAACCATGTTTGCATTATTCAACTTATGTTCGTTGTAATGTGAATGTTGATAATTTTGAGAGAGAGAGAGAGAGAGAGAGAGAGAAAGAGGGAGTGAGAGAGAGACTTCTTCATGTTTAACGAAAAAAGATGGGTGTTTATCAGAAGAGAGGTAAATAGAGACACAGACTTAAATGGAAAATTGTGACGGAAACAAGAAATAATTATAGTTTCATATTTGCTAAAGGGACCAAAGTTACCGTTGTACAAATAGCATACACACAGTAAAAGATTATGCTGTGAAATAAAATGATGAATGTGGTAGTACTTTATCATGCAAAGAACTGACCTCACTAATTGGCCGTAGGGCAGAAGGTAATTAACAGGACAAAAGACCGTAATGTGACTTGCAAAGAGTGGCTGAATGCCACAATGACAGAGCTAAAAGCAGTAGGAATGGCGGTAATTATGACTGCGAAAGCAAGCAAATTTCAGAAGTAATGAGCACGAGTGACCGTAGCCATGATAGGTTGTATTTTTTTTTTTTTTTTTTTTTGGCTGATGTGTAAGGCGGATGAAAGAAGAATGAGGGCAGTTAGCTAGCTAACCATGGTAGGGAATCGTATAAAAAGTTAAGTATTAGTAAGAGTACTGTACAGTGTGGTTTAGCCACAATTTTATTTAGATAAAGGTAATTTTTTTTACTATGGCCTTAGCATTAACATATTGCAAACATTATTTTGTACTATATTAATCTAATGAACTGTACAGACTATATATTTTAAATTTTATTTCTTATATGCAACAAAGTATACCATCAGACCCACAAAAATAATTACATCATTTAAAGGCGAACAGGGTCAGAATAAATCTTAATATAATGCTGGGACACAAGTAAATATACAGATGTATATCTACAAAATTCGCAAGGAAAATGGTGTTTCAAAAATATATACTGAAGTTTCTAGTGCAGGTATTTAAAATGTGCAGTTTCACTTAAGTAATTTTAGAGAACTTATTGAAAATCAGAGTAAACATTTTTGGAATTACCTGTCTATAAATAACCAATTACCGGTACAGCCCTTTATTTATATAAATAAACAGATAATATGGTTCAACAGTTTACTCCACTAAATAGCCAGTTAATCTGCTATATTCATTTATCTCCATAAACAAACTGCTCAAGGTGATTACTAATTGAACCGAAGTGATACATACGTATTAGTCCCGGAGGGGGGTGGTGCCGTCAGTGCATCTCACGGTGCACTGTAGGCATTAATGGTTCTTTGCAGGTAATCTTGAAACATATATAAAAATTTTCGCTGCTTCGATACCATGTACTCCGAGCAACCTACCAAACGCATGAAGAATTATATGCTATTGTAGTCCATTTCCTATATTAAATCCAAAGTCTAAATAATGAATGATGTAAGATATAATCTAACAACAAATTTTTAAGAAAGGATTTAGCGTGTCACCTTCCATAGAGTCCTGTAAATTAGATGAAAATATTGTAAATGCGAACGTGGAATTTGATCTGAATAAACAAAAAAAAAAGAAAAAAGGCTAATGCTGTAAAACAGAGAACACCTCATGCTAATATTATAAATATCAGGTCATTTGGTCAGGATTTGGGGCTATGAAAAGGTGCAGTAGCCTAACAAAACCCATTAAAACTTAATCAGAAAATAAAAATAATTTTTTGTCACGAGTAGTTTTGCTTCATAACACACATTCTAAATTCGACACACACACACACACACACACACACACACACACACACACACACACACACACACACACACATATATATATATATATATATATATATATATATATATATATATATATATAAATCAACACACAATCAAGTGTGGAACAAAAATAAATTCCTGACTCACTTTAGGATCGAACCCAGGTCTTTCGATTGCCAGCGGTCTCTTCTTCCGATTGAAAGACCTGAGTTCGATCCTGATGAATATGGCGAAGATCATTTACTGCAAATGTGTTACTCAATAACCTGTTGCATGTTTAATGTTATTATTATTATTAGCAGGTGCTGTAGTATTTATAGCGATGCTATTTAAATTGTGTAGCATAGTTTATGCTTTATAATTAATTATAAATCCATTTTTTGTACATGTGAAAAAATAAGACTTTTAAATTATCGAGTTACAACAAGTTACGGCATTTGAGTGAGATTACCATGTACCGTTACCATTTAAAAATCTCTCAGTGAGAGAGAGAGAGAGAGAGAGAGAGAGAGAGAGAGAGAGAGAGAGAGAGAGAGAGATTCCTATTAAAGGAAAAAGGGAATTCAGGCAAATTTCAAACGAAAATTTCGCTTTCTGGTTCGTCCGTTCATCGTTAACACTGATTTACTGCCGAGCAATAGAAATATTTGACCGAAGTACAAGTCACTAAGAGCAAAAATGGAAGATCAGGATTAAATCCTAAAATCAGGATAACATACTTTTTTTTTTTTTTACAAAAACATGTAAACAAACGAAAATATGTGTATTAATACGGTGAAGGAGAGGATTAGATTTTATGACAAAAATTGTGATGTATGGGTTTGTTACAAGTGTTCCTTGAACAGCAAACTAAGGCAAAAGTGGCGCGGCACGAAAAAATAGAAGCAAATAGAAAGGCTTTAAAAGGCTTACGTTCAACGTGCGTCCAAAATCCATGTAAAGGACTGGAATTTCTCTTTTGCTGACTTTTTTTTTTTTACAGAATGTAAAGTCGGCGTTCAGGATTACTCTCTCTCTCTCTGTGTCTGTATATATATATATATATATATATATATATATATACATATATATATATATATATATATATATATATATATATATATATATATATATATATATATATATATATATATATATATATATATATATTGGAACTAATAAACACAGAGACACGAGTTTCACAGAAGCAAATTTCTGACTCACATAGAAATCGAATCCCGATATCTCAAGTGAAAGGCCAGGCCGCTACCAATTGACCCACACAGGTCATGAAGAAAGTCGGAACCTAAGAAATTTTGGACCCAAGTTTTTTCCTGGGCAGGCTGCCACCTAACACACCAACTTCTTTTAGGACTCTTGTAGGTCAATTGGTAACGCCCTGGCCTTTCATTTGAGAGTCCGGGGTTCTATCCCGATGTTTGTCAGAAATTTATATTTGTATATATATGTGCATGCACACAATTCTCTAAATATTTTCTTTAAAGAAAGATAATCAATATGAATAACCTAGGAATGTACATCATTGACCAATCTAAAAATCTGATTTACGGATTTCTTGTGGACACGGGTGACTGAAGAGAGAGAAAAGCTGAAATGAAAGCTACTTTCCCAAGAGACGAGTGTCTGAAGTAATGTTTCAGAGTAATGTAGACACTGATTGGATGGTGAGATGGCTATGGAACGGAATGGAATTGAATATAAAATTTTGACCAAAGGCCAAGCGCTGGGACCTATGAGGTCATTCAGCGCCTGAAAGGGAAATTGAGAGTAGAAAGGTTTGAAAAGTGTAACCGGAGGAAAACCTCAAAGCAGTTGCACTGTGAAACAATTGTTAGGAGAGGATGGAAAGTAAGCTGGAAGAAAGGATATGAACAGAGGTACAGTAAAGGGAATGAAAGGGGTTGCAGGTAGGGGCCGAAGGGATGCTGCAAAGAGCCTTAAGTAATGCCTACAGTTCACCGCATGAGGTGCACTGTCGGCACCACCGCCCTGCGAGGGGAGACGGTTACGAAACTTGTGCTTTCTTTATCGCACTTTAATGTGTGTGTGTGTGTGTGTGTGTGTGTGTGTGTTTTTTAGCGCAGTATGTTTCTGTTCTATGTTCGTTTCTTCGGTTATATACACGTGCATCTCTTTAATGCCAGTTGTTCATAGCACTTTATTCACTGGCACCGTTACATGATTGATTAACTTTTTTTCATTTTTTTTTTTTTTTTTTGCTATTAATTCATCCTTTACACATTTTCTTCGTTATTTTGTTGTTTATGGTATTATAGATGACTGTTTTGGAGATGAAAATTTGATTAAGGAATTGCTTTTTCATTCATATTATCATAGGTTATAAGGATACTAATCTGAAAACAATATTTAAGAGAATTTATTTCTTTTCTTTGCAAAACATTCATTGGCTGTTATATGAATAAAACGTAACATTTTTGGAGACTTTTTTTTTTTAAATATTTGTCGAGGAAATGGAAAAAAGGTCGAGAAATATCCAACTCATATTTTTCAAATAAATTTCTGAATCACTTTTGTGTACTCGACATTTTCATTCTGAGCTGTCGACTACAGACCATCTCTTTCTGTTTATTTTGACTGACTCATTTCTTCGTTACGAAATAGCTTCTCATCTCTGGAGAAGATATTTCTTTTAACGGAGGTGAGTAGTATTTTTTCATCTTCTTTACTGAGTAATATATGTATGCACACACCCAGGATATATATATATATATATATATATATATATATATATATATATATATATATATATATATATATAAAATCTGTCAGATAATGACACCAGCATATATACTATCAAACACACACACACATATATATATATATGTGTGTGTGTGTGTGTATGTGCGTGCGTGCGTGTTTGATAGTATATATGCGGGTGCCATTATCTAACAGATATTACGAGCCATGAGCCGAAAAAAGCAAAGTGAGGTGTCAGAAGGTGCTACAGCATCCAGATAAATTAAGTACGACAGACACGAATAAAAATCAGTACAATGATAGGAAGGAACCAATGAGTATAGATCCATTAAAAGTGTTAATGCGATTTTTGGTTAAGGTGAAAACAAAAGATGTTGCATTTCATCGGTGAAAAAAACTAGTGTCACTGATTTACAGGGTAATCCCTAAGTAATATAACATTCACTATAACAAGAGAGGCCAATTGCAGAGGCCGATCCCAGGCCTCTCCGACTTGAGAGTCTCACCGCCCCCCCGCCAGCCCCCCCCCCCCCTCCCTGCGACTGGAGAGAGTCTGAGTGTAACTATTTTCTCTTTCCTCGTCCTCGAGTGGATGGACGTGTCACGCGAGTCAAGGGTAAACCAAGATTCTTGAAATGTTCTTTTTCAGGCAACTGGCAGCAAGCAATTTGCTTCACGATTCAGGATTTTCTTCTCTCT
>JANJGK010000013.1:7845272-7890272 GCA_039081455.1 Macrobrachium rosenbergii | reverse complement strand
GCTGCAGTTTGGTATGTTCGATGATTGGAGGGTGGATGATCAACATACCAAATTGCAGCCCTCTAGCCTGAGTAGTTTTTAAGATCTGAGGGGGGGACAGAAAAGTGCGGACGGACAGACAAAACCGGCACAATAGTTTTTTTTTACAGAAAACTAAAACGCATATCTTACAAACGATCTGTTGCTAAGGATGAACAAAAACATAAAAGGATGAAACGAATCATAACAGATTAGACTGACTTTTCCCTTGAGGCTTTAGAAAGAAAGAGACGAATTGGAATATTCAAGTTAATCACTGACATGGCTGAAGAAAAAATACAAGATGAAAGGCTGAGGAAAATAGGAAAGACTTAGACAACTGAGATAGATCGAGAATTAGAGTTTCATTTTTACTTACCGAAAACGAACAAGAAAATCAGCCACCGACAGCCACAGTATCTAATACAACATCCAGTATCACAAAGCAGTCTACGGATGAAATGAAAATGATAAGTGCATGTACATTATTAACGCAACATTTTAACCATACCGAGACAATATTGGAGATTTTTTATTTATCTTGAACAGTATTCTATTATACCAATAAACGTACTTTAGCTGTTAGTTTATACTGTAAATCAATTAAATGGTAGAATCGTTAGGAGAAAGTGAGGACCAGAATTATATATATTTTTTCTTTAGCTAGTGTAATACACAGTTACTGCTAATTTATGCAAAAAAAATGAGAAAAAAGGGTTGCTATAGACACACCAAATAAAGTTGGACATCACACGTTTCATAACTGAAACCTCTTCTTGGAAATATATGTGAACCTGAGGTAGTAGTACCTGGACAGTGATTTATAATAAAGGAAAAAGGCCTATTGTTCGATTTCCAGAATTACAACATTTTCATGAACTTACGGCTTAACGCCCACGTAGTTTCATATGAAAATGAGCCAGGTCGCAGGATTTTGGAGAATATAATCAGCTTATAACAAAAAGAATCGGGAGCATTACTGGATTAGGAGTAAAGTCTCTAGGAATTATTTCTGGTTTTTATTTGTTTCTTTCCTGTGTACGATACAAATGGGTGGACATGTATACCCATAATTTTCTTTTAGTTATTCTCTTTTAGTTATTCGTAAATTTCGTCTCCTCTCAAAGATAAAATTGAGTTTCCAATTTTAAAGAAACGGTTTACTGTATTTTCCTTTGAAGCTTGGGGATTACAACAAACAATTTATCATCTTTGGTTTGAATCATGATAAATGAGTTGCATTAGCATTTCACATGCCCAATTCTCTCTTGTAGTCGCATTAACTCACTGTTGCAAAAAGCATTCATTATCATTTTTCTGACTAATGAGTATGTGACAAAATATTATAAGAATGGGGATTGAGTACAGATAGCAAGAATAATATAAAGCTGGACGCTTGTGTCACCATTAATAGATTTTCTAAGTCCATTCAGTTTTTGTGGTAGCTACTTATGTTAAAAGAAAATCCCCCCAGCTGTAGGACAAATACAGAACATTATTATATACGTAACTTTTCATGTATGTATTCAGAACTAAGACTATGAGTGAGAAAAAGAAGCATGAGTAATATGAATGCAATGCGAGATGAATACGAAGATGAATGAAATACATATATCAATAGACATTTAAGTAAATGGTAAGAACAACAAAATATTCTGTTTGACAGCCAATGGTCATTTAGAAAATAATCCTTCTCTGATGCTATCGAAACTTTATTAATTGTGCAAATCCCCTCATACCTTTCAATGTTACTCACCATTAGTTTTACAAAGAAATATTCTGAAGCAAATTAATTAAAACTTTTAAATATAATCACCGTTCTTCAGGCTTAAGCTTAATAGTTGTTACTATTCTTGCTTCGTTAAATCAGCTTAATACATAATCTCCTTAGGCACCTTGTGTATATTTTAAATAGGAAATACATCCCAACTGTGGTCCATAGGCTTTACTTAAATGAAGAGGAGTGTAGCACCACTTTTTGTTAGCCTTCAGCACATCCGCGCAAATTCTCAGTGTATCTCTAAAATGTTAGCTCTCTGGATTTAGTCATTCTAAAAAGAACTTTGATAAAGTCGGAAATACAGCTTGCCTATACAAATGTGACATGAATGATCGGAAAAATATTTCAGGAAAAGTTCTAAGGAATTCTTAAATATCAGTTATGAAACAGCTCGAGTAGGCAGGTCTCTCTCTACTGGGCCAAGGCAAAAGCAGGGAATGGGAACAAATTAAAATACCGATTCAAATCTAATTCCTCTCTCTCTCTCTCTCACTCTCTCTCTCTCTCTCTCTCTCTCTCTCTCTCTCTCTCTCTCTCTTCTCTCTCTCTCTCTCTCTCATTATATATAAACATATTCAACGAACTAAACCGCAATCATAGTTATCCTTATTTAGCAAACATGCACAAATTTACATCAGCGTGTATGCTATATGGTGTTAAGATGATGAAATATAACTCATAATAATATAATAATGCAGGAGGGTGGAAAGACAGGACGCGCCATTTTGAGTGAAGAGAAAAAATAATCCTGTTATTCGCTAATGGGTTTTAATGAGGAAGGTTTCACTTCAATATTAATTACCCTAAAGAAAGAGAGAGAGAGCGAATCATTTCTCATTCTTCATGGGAAAGTACAGGGAAAGTGTCAAGAAAATACGTAACGTTTTGTACTAAGTCACATTTCGTTCTTCCAAATGACTAATATTTATTCACTGGCACATGCTGTATAGATTAAAGATATCAGCCATAGGTCTTGAAAGGTTATGAAACAAGATTCTTCAGAGTACTTACCTCTTTGATGGACTTTCATCCTCCTCCACAGTAACTCTTGGGAAAGATGAAATCAACATTAGAGCTTTATAGTACTAAATATTCATGTTTCTGTTATTCCACAATGTTTAAGGAATTGATTCTCTCTCTCTCTCTCTCTCTCTCTCTCTCTCTCTCTCTCTCTCTCTCATCTCTCTCTCTCTCTCTCTCTCTCAAAGAATACAGTGTGGCGCGTACAAAGAGGTGGGATGGATGCATGACCTAAAACAAAAGATAAAACCGCGAACATTAATTCCATGTTGTTTGCAAAGCCTGGTAGCTCCTTTCCAACTGCATAATTCACGGCGCCGCCGCCCAAGAAACAACAGAAAGCACGGCGTTTGAACCAAAAGAAAAACAGCAAAATTCTGGTGATCTTGGTCTGCAAATCTTGCATTTCTTTTCTTCTTGAAGATACCATTTGAATATTTTAATTAATCAAAGTCATAGAGTTGCTTTGTGGAAAATGCATGAATGTTTCTATTCATGTGTCTTTTGAAAAATAAGAAGTAAAAATTGCGCCGAATTTTCTTCGGTGCAATTGCGTTTTCTGTACAGCCGCTACAGCGTATAATTAAGGCCACCGAAAATAGATCTATCTTTCGGTGGTCTCGGTATAATGCTGTGTGAGCCGCGGGCCATGAAACTTTAACCACGGCCCCGGTGGTGGCCTATCCTATAATCGTTGCCAGGAGCACGATTATGGCTAATTTAACCTTAAATAAATTATAAACTACTGAGGTTAGAGGGCTGTAGTTTAGTATGTATGATGATTAGAGGGTGGGGTGTTCAACATACCAATTTGCAGCCCTCTAGCCTTAGTAGTTTTTAAAGATCTGAAGGGCGGACAGGAAAAAAGTGCGGACAGACAGACAACGTCGGCACCAATAGTTTTCTTTTACAGAAAACTAAAAATGCCAGGGAACAATCCGTCACAAAACAATACTCGCATCACGGAGGCCTCTTATTGCTGACACAGTTTACCCAGTAACTTTGGATTTAGAGTTTTTTTTTTCTTTGCTATCTCTGAAGGTCCTATGTAGTTATTCAGCCAAGGTTGCCCAAGAACTCTTTCTTAGAGGAGTAGGAGCTTAGTGTTTTCCGCAGGACTTTATAAGGATACGGTCTAAATCTAACTTGATTTCTTTCCCATTAAGGGTTTTTAATAACCTAAGAGAGCGTAGCTTTAGATGAAATCAAAGTAGCGGTTTTTCTCTTAGAGAGAGATTCCTGATGAAAAAACATAGCTTTTTTTTTTTCTTAAACGAGAGTGGCTCGAAAGTAAAACAAGATAGCTTGAAAGGAAAACACGAAGACTGTCTTTTGCACTGACAGAGGAAGGGTCAGAGGTAAATAATACTATTGCATTTCCCTAAGAGAAGATAGTTTTAGAGGAAAACAATTTAACTTACTTTCCTTAACAAAGGATGGTCACAAAGGAATTTTTTTTTTTTAAGCACCCATCCTCCAAGTGCACTCAAATATATAGCGTTGGGTTTTAAGCATCCATCCTCCAAGTGCACTCAAATATGTTGTGTTTTAAGCGTCCATCCTCCAAGTCCACTCAAATATGTAGCGTTGTGTTTTAAGCAGCCATCCTCTAAGTCCACTGGAAAAAGTGATAGGATATCTCGAGGACAGGTGAACAGAATTTCTTGGGACTTGGCCGATGTATTACCGAGATGACTTTCTCAAGATCATGAACTAATCTAATAAATCCCATCCCCACCCCCAAAAGGTAATTACTCTACTGTATATCCACTAAGTTACATAAGATGCCGTTCCCTCGGTCATTAGTTATATTGTTCCACCATACGGTCACACACGGGTAAAAACTTAGCCTCCTAATGTCATTATTTTTGCCAAAGAATATCTCTTTCATCTATTAAAATGGCTCATTTATATATTACTTGCTACCTTCTAGATAAGTTTTCATTATCCCAAAAAATGGGGAAACTGGATCATTCAGGCACTAATGACATTAAGATAATGAGCGTTAAGGCGTCGAATATCATTATCGTAATGACTATATAAGGCACGGGTGGTGTTAATTGATGCAATTATCGTGTATACTAATGATAATGCTTCAAGGACAAAGACGCAAAGGGAAAAAAATAAAGATGCAATGCCACTTAAGGTCTTTTTCATTTAAGAAAAGGAACGGCAATTGAAAGATCAGGGGAAAATAATGGATAATCTATCAGCAGAGTATAATTTGCATAATTGTTTTTACAGTAAGATTATTATGCATTATAACATGTTTTATTCTCATTCCCAATAAAAACTCTTCAGAATATAAGCGTCATGTAATGAAGTTAGAAATCCGGACGCTGATAAGAAAATTAGATATAATTATTCCCCAGACAGAGCTCCTCCTCCGAAATATGATACTGCATACAGTAATTTGATGGAACATTACAAAGACTCAGAAGTGAGAAACCACAGTCATTTTATCTGTTCAGAACTTTTAATGAATTGATAAAGTATTCAGAAAACCCTAGAAGGCCTAAGGAAGATAAATACTTTATTATCTCACAACCCATTCTCAATTTGCAAGCTAAAGAGTTGGATAATACAGAAAAATGGCATAAATGCAAGAGATACCTCCGTAAATATTAATCCAGGAAAAAAGCTACATATTCCATGAAGCGCATTTGAAATTATATCTGGGATTTAAAAACGTAATTCTTTGTAAAAACATTTTCCATTCAGAATACAAAGTCAGTAATACATCGTCAAATTTTGTTTGCGTTTACTTTGTCTCTTGCGTGTCTGTCAATATGCTCGAATCAGTCTGTGACTGTAGGAGGTGAAACTCAAACAAGCGATTGTTGACATAACCACTTCTTTGCCTTTGCTACAGTCCACTAACCCTTCATTTGTTACTTACCAAGCGAATACAGACATGACTTACAATATTTAGCTTTCAGGTTCTTTAATGACTAAACTCTGCCTTTTCAGTCAGGTTTAGTCCTTCTAGTAAACGTTACTTTGACAGTTACTGACGATCAAATATTGAAGTAAGAGATAAATATTTAAATTTTATGTAGCGCCTATGAAGGTAGCACGTTACACACACACCACACACACACACACACACACACACACACACATATATATATATATATATATATATATATATATATATATATATATATATATATATATATATATATATATATATATATATATATATATATATATATATATATATATATATATATATATATATATAATATATATATATATATATATATATATATATATATATATATATATATATATATATATATATATATATATATATATATATATATATATATATATATATATATATATATATATATATATATATATATATATATATATACATACACACACACACACATATATATATATATATATATATATATATATATATATATATATATATATATATATATATATATATATATATATATATGTATATGTATATAATCATTAAGCTACAAATGTCGTTTAATATCCAATTCACGCTACTTCGGGAATATCCCTGAGGGGGAATTATTACCGAAGAGGATTTTTTTTAAGTGACAGAGGTTACCGTCGACTGGAGTCGTTGGAACGTATACGAGTATACTGTGTCGAGTGTTCGAGACACTTCAGTGCCAGTCCATTTATCACTTTAAAAAATTTCCCTTCGGGGATATTCCCGAAGTAGCGTGGATTGGATATTAAACGGCGGTATGACGACGAACTTATTATCAACTAAAAAATTCCCCTTCGGTAACATATATGAAAATATATTATTTCCGAGGTAGAGCGAATTGGATATTAAAGGACGTTTGTAGCTTACTGATTGAATATGAATCACGGTGATGTGATAAAAAAAAAGTCATATATATATATATATATATATATATATATATATATATATATATATATATATATATATATATATATATATATATATATATATATATATATATATATATACATACATACATATTTATGTATATATATATATATATATATATATATATATATATATATATATATAATATATATATAATATATATAATTATTTATATATATATATATATATATATATATATATATATATATATATATATATATATATATATATATATATATATATATATATACATATATACACACACAAATAGAGATATAAGGTTTTCTACGCTCAGTGATAAAACTGCGGAGGATTCCATTCTTCAATTTCTCAGCGGACGAATATGGCTACGTATGGGGCGTGTCAGGGGTAGAAATGTGTCTGTCGGGATCAAGAGAAATGGGATACGACTCATACTCTTTTTTTGGTGTAATGGATCCCTTATTTCATTTCCGTATATAAACGACATGATACGAGGTCCCAAATGACGTTTCCCTTTTTCGTTTATTTTTCCGTCTTGTCGACTTTGACATCTTTATCAACTCCACGAAAGATGAAGATCACTAGAATTTGTAGATAGAGGGAAGGCCAAAAACTTCAAGGGCATGAGAGATGGGAGGAAGAAAGACGAATGAATCATCACCTCTAAATGGTTTTGTGTGACTAAAAAAAAAGATGGATGGTTAAAAGTGCCTGTTGGTGTGTTTGTATATGAGTGCCAAAGGAAGTCTCAGTATCCTTGGAAGTCAGGGACTTTTTTTTTTAGACATAGTGTGCTTAATAAACTTTAGACAGAGAGAGAGAGAGAGAGAGAGAGAGAGAGAGAGAGAGAGAGAGAGAGAGAGAGACCTAGCATAATACTTTATGAAAGAATTTATTTAGCATATCTATATATAATTATATATATGTTATGACCATATACCCAGGTCAGATAGGGTCATAATCTCTTACTGTATCTTTTTAAAGAACAACATCATATCATTTTACACACCTTAGATCCTCTGATCATAAATTAAAATTCGCATGTACAGTACAACTTCAGACGAATAGTATTATACACAAAATTGCCATTCAGTTGCAGGGTTAAGGCAAAATAAACATAACAGAACACAGTAATAAGCAATTACATTGGTAATAAAAGGCAGTTTACAATACATTGAGAAGGAAACTTGAGAAGGAAACTTTTTCTCTTTCAGCGACACTTTAACTAATGTAGGAACTCGCGGTTGCAATTCAACATCTTCCAACAAAAATCCTTTGAAAGATCTCTGCGGAATATCTTCACTCTCTAATGACTGTGTTACACATGTCTCAGACTGTGTCTTAAGTTTCTCACAAGTTTCTTTCCTGTGTATATATGGAACAAAACAACCCGACTCACCTATTGTAATCCCCTGAACTCCCGTAAGAATGTTGATGTTATGTCGCATACAAGAAGGGTGTCCTAGCAAAATCATTTCACCTAAGGCTAAGCCTTCTATGACCAAAAATGATTCTACTATTGTCTTTCCGCCGATACAAAGCGTAAGAAATGACGAACCTAAAATATTCAGTTTCCTCGCTTGTACATCACACACTGTCTCACTAGAAGGGACTAATTTGCACTCTGGAAACCTCGAGTGAAAAAGGTCAGCATTTACTAAGTTAACTGAGCTACCAGAATCAATGAAAATAGAAATTTCATTGCCATTAGAGAATCCACGTACAATCGGCCTAGGTTCTAGTGACTCTACGACCTGATTAGTCATTATCCTGTGTCCGTTTTCGGACTTATCTTGTGAAAATTCTGCTGTTCCTTTGTGTATCTAGAACTTGCATCATGTGGAATTCTCCTGTCATATCTAGAAAAACCTCCCCGGGACTTCCCTGAATAATCTCTACTCTTTGTGGCTGGGCAAAATCTCCATCCATGATCTGAAGATTTGCAAACTGAACAATATCTCACTCTGCAATTTGATTTACTATGGCCTATTTTATCACAATTGAAACAACGTATCGTTGTGACTGATCTCTCTGGAATTTTCTTCGATTCTACTCGTGCACATGTCTTCGCTGTTGCATCATTTCCCGAATGCGAGCGACTATCATTATTCTGTGGTTTGGAAACCGCAGCTGACATCTTTGCACCTCCCTGTACAAAACTACTGTCCAGTGTCGGGCATTTTGCTAGATTTTTGTTAATCTGTGCAAACAAAAAGGATTTGTCTGTATCCTGATCAATTCTCTTATCAAAACTTTCTACAATTACATCTGGGACCGACGTTAAAAGGCAAGCAAAGTGTAACAATCTTTCAAAATTATCTAAGGAGATATTATTTCCAGTTACCCATGGAGAGCCTATTATAGATTTCTTTAACTCAACTACTGCATCAAATAAATTCGCACTGTATGTGACTAGTGAATCATTGCCTTTGTTTATTTTGAGAAACTCTCGCAAATTCCGAACTGCGCATTCACGTTGAACTCCGCCATAAGTAGCTCGTAGAAATTTCTGCAGTTCATTCCAAGTTTTGCACCTTCTGAACCCGAAACTGCATGCTCGTTTCCCAATATCTCCTTTATCTAAATCCAGAAATGATTTAGCCTCTGTTAAAGCTTCAGCGCCATTCGTAATTTTCTTGGAATTCAGATAATTGTTCACTGACTCAATGAAAGTTTCTATATTTTGGGTTGGCTTCCCATCAACTAGCCCTTTAAAATTATTAATTCCCGCACTAATGTTCGTCACTTTATGCACCACAACTGATTGGGATGTGCTTGCTGCATCGTCCGGCATTTTGTGAGTAATCACACGCCCTGAGCGTAACAACATAAAAAGAGAAACCAAAAAGAACACTAGAGAAAGGCACAAGTTACCCCCTCTAAAAGAAGAACAGAAAACGGCGTTCTGCGCAACTTACGAGAATGGGGTACTTACCAATTTTGAAACAGAAAACGAAGTACCTATGCTAACTGAAAACAGAGCTGTGTGCAGCCTGTGACGTCACCCACTCGACGAAAGCAAAAAAAAAACACCCAGCGTCGCGATTATTGTTGAATAATCACTTTGCGCAACTAACTCACAATCGCCACTATTCACACTTATTTGGGTATTTTATTAACCCCAAAATTGCTCTAGAGATCATCCAGATCTATTTCACAACTCCCCACTCCCAGTACTCGAATAGAAACGGAAAAAAAAAAGATTCCCCGTATTTCCCACGTAATCCGACCCACTATGTAACTCGCTATCTTGAGACTGAGGGTTAACCACTCATGACGCTCACGGCCCCGTCGCCTTGGGTATCAACGTTATCAATTAGTCTATTAGTAATCTCCCTCTTTCGCCATCATTAAAGACATTAAAATCATGCTGCCACCACTTAAAATCAAAAGACACCCGCTGCCGCCATTTCATTCTGACACCGCTGCCAACCATTTAATTCTGTAACGAGGACAGAATTAACACTTTTTTGAAAGTGTACGTAACGTGCTCCAATGATCTTTATTCATGAAACGGAGGCGTATGAACGTTCGCTCACGATAACACTTACATCTATTTTTCTCCTCTTTCTCTCTCTCCCTCTCTCTCTCTCTCTCTCTCTCTCTCTCTCTCTCTCTCTCTCTCACCGTGTATCGCCTCTCTCTCTCTCTCTCTCTCCGTGTATCGCCTCTCTCTGTCTCTCTCAACTTTTCCGAAGTTCACCCACCCGAATCGCACTCATTCTCACCAAATCAATTAAATGGACCATTTAAAGAAACGCAATAGTTTCTACAAAAATCGGTTTATTATTCAAATAACCCAACAAGAAATGAATAAAACAAAGCAAAGATTAAAATGCATAATAAATGAATTATCGAGTTAGATAACTAAACTCTGAACTGTAAAACACTTCTGATTAAAGAAGTCTCGCTATGGCTAATAGCCTCAAAATATCCAAACTCACACATACTCCCCAAATCAGTAATTAGTCATGTCAAAAAACAGTCTACCACATGTTATTCGAACCAGTCCACACTGTCCACCGACATCTGTCCACCGACATCTGTCGGAAGAATTAAACATGATAGAAGACTCCCAAAAATATATGAAATGCAAAACACAATAATGGAAAGTGTAAAATGCATAGCCAAGATATGGCAAACGTAACATGCCAAAACAATAATACAAAAGAGGTATGAATATTCATATTAAATCTCCCACACCAGTTCAAAAGTTCATAATGATTAGAAAATCATGGTAAAAAATCACAAGTTCAATTTCCTCCCATAAAAACAGAGATTTCAAACTCTACCTTATCTGCCGATTCAAAGCCTGGATCCTCTCCAAAGCTACGTCTAGACAACTGCAGTTCTATCACGTTAATGAACGATCAAACTCACTTTTAGGGCAGATTTTGGCGTAATCTAGATCAAATTAACGCACGTACTCACGAATATACATAACACTTCGGAGATCACCTGACTGGCAATATTGCTGAGGAATCAAACTATTTGCTGAACACAAAGATTTTACCTCGAGTCTCTCGACCTACTTCCATCTGACTCCATAAATTCTTTCATCACATCTTAAAGCATTGAAGCTATGAAATGCATATATGTGTCCTTTAAAATTGTAGCGGCCATCTTTTCTGAAATACATGTAACTAAAAACAGTAGAGGAAATGGTAAAGACAATAGTAAAAAAGAAACTACAATAAGCAAAGTCAACCTCATTAGACAGAATATTAATTCCTGGAAGTATAAACTTCTTCTTTCGACCTTAATAGTCCCACTGTATAGCAGGGTCGGCTGCTCTAGTCAATTTCCTCCACCTATTTCTATTTCTTGCATCTTCCTCCCCAAGTCCCACCTCACTCATATCCCTCCTCACCACATCCATCCATCTGATCCGTTGACGCCCCACACTCCTCCTCCCCATCACTGGCATGTTCTTAGCTCACTTGATTGGTTCCACCTCCTCTCTTCTTATCACACACAGATATACAAACATATGAAGGTTATTACACTTTCCTTTACACTCCCATATTTGAATTCTATCTAAGCAACGATAATTGTATAGGAATATTACACTTGTTATAGTTAATGGGATATTTTATATTTCCAGATTGAGAGCAAAAAGGGGTGTTTAACGGAGCATATCTAACGGGGCATTGTAGCCTTGATCCACCCTCTTCTCATTTTCATAAATTTTTACTCTTCAATTATTCGACTGGGCTGGATACCCAAGTTGGAAACGAGATGGTATGGAATATTTTCTATATCTGCACGCAGAGAGATATCTTATTTTTCTGTGGTGTCTACGTATTGTGATATATATCCTTACCTGCGTTGGAACTGGGTTTCAGATGTACCCGTTTTTATTTGCATACATGAAAGCAAATTAATATGAACATCGCTGCAAGTATCAAGTGTGTACTCTTTTATATTAATGTATAGGGGATACATATGTATACATGTATACTATATATATATATATATATATATATATATATATATATATATATATATATACATATATATATATATATACATATATATATATATATATATATATATATATATATATATATATATATATATATATATATATATATATATATATATATATATATATTATAGTCATTTTTCTCCCCTTGTCTCTGTACTCCAATTAAGTTTTTATAGAAATTTTATTTTCATAAAAAAATAATGAAAAAGGTTTTCTGCACACTTCAAATTTGCACATGAATATTCTTATTACTTCCATTTGTACGTAATGGTCTTTTAGTATCAGGATGTTTAACCTTTGTATATAAATTTCCCTCTGTTTCAAATTTATTAGTCAAAAAAACATCAAGATGAATATATTTTGAGGTATTTATTTTTCTGCTTCTGAATTGATAATTGAATCAACTTTAGCCTTGCCAATTCGCTTAAAATGGTAATATAATGTTAGCCAAAAACAGTATTGACGAAAACATTAGAAAATAGGTGGAATTCTTCCTGCCACATTAATGTTTTAAAAATCGGCATTAGGATATTGTGATAAACCAGTAGAAGGTTTATGAACAAAACCAGTCGTATTTTCTGGTTTTGTCTCTGATTCTTCTTGTTTTACTGTGTTGCCTGGAAAGAAAGCAAGATCCATTTCATGATGACTCTTGGGGTATTCAAACCTTCTCCGAGTGAGTGACAACAACTGCTGAATAAAACAGGGAGCGTGTTCATGACAGCAAAAAAAAAAAAAAAAAAAAAAATTCTTTATACTCTCGAGATTACCTTCGGTTCGGTCACACACTATTTGGTTTCTTATTTAGTTTTCATATATCTTTCTTTTTTTGGCTCTATAATATAGTAAAGTCCTTGTGTGCACGTGTGGAATGTGGGTACTGGATAGGATTGTTCATGGCGTATGATATAAAATTATAACTATTGTAGCCCGTGGATCCTTCTCTCATTTCCTATAATGGCTAGCACTCTAATTAGTGTTATGGGATTTTTTTTTTGAGACCACGGCGAGTTTAGAAAACATGAAGATGATGTTATAATGCGCACATCACCTTTGGCCCAGTGGGGAGGAGGTTTAAATGTGTCCACTCATTGCTGGTGGGGCGGGGAGGGGGTGAAATCGTAGTTAAGAGAGCAGTGGTTCTCGCTATGATGCCACGCATGTGCAGTGGCATATCCGGTGCCTTTCCTCTTATGCTCTTTACAATTGTGTAGTCTAAGCGTCGAGTTGCTACATCAGCGGTGGACGGTTCGAATCCCCAAGGAAGGTGAGCGTTACCATATACGTATGAAACTGAATTATCAACGAAGTTGGATGTTATTGAATACTTGACTAATTCCGTTGCTTTCAATGAAAGCCATAGCGTTTACTACAGCCAAAGATGAGACGTGAGAGAATGTGATTCTCTCTCTCTCTCTCTCTCTCTCTCTCTCTCTCTCTCTCTCTCTCTCTCTCTCTCTCTCTGCCTTGGCCTTGTCATCTATAAATGAGTGTATGAATTTTTTCCATCCTAAATTAGGACTTCATTATATAAATATGTATTAAACCAAATTTAATATTTGTTTGCTTATGAGGTTGAATTGAATTATAACTAAATCGTGCAATTTGATCATCTAGCTTACTTCACCTGCATTTCAGAAACTATATAATTATTCGCTCAGTAAAGTGAGTTGAACAGGGCAATCGCAAGAAAGACCGTTACAGTCGTAACTTTCCTTTTAAACGGTAAATTTCTTATTCCTCAGTAAGCTCATCAATGAAAAGTCGTAGGATGGACCACTCTCAGATGTTTTATTCATATTCTTTTTATTACAAAGATTTTTTTAATACACAAGGTATTATCCTAATAGTATAGGATAAACCCTTGAACCTGACTAACAATAAGCTACGGGTGTTTATCATCAACTTTGACTTACGTCACAAAACTATAGAGAATGAAGATTTTAAGAATGAAAAACGTCTGAACTTGGAGGCTTTTTTCCCGTATATGTTTGGCAGCTTTAATATACATGAGAGACAATATCTAGAAAAATTGAATCATGGTGACCTTTGCAGGATACCGCCTGTCCTGTTGTATATTATCTTGTTTTGTCTTGTTGCACTATTCATTTTAGTCGCATTTGATTTTTTTTAAACATGTCTAATGCATTTCAGGTAATTTTGATGATTATAATGGGTATTTAAATAGATCCATTTCATATTATAGAATGAAGAGAGCCTAATTTATATCCTTCTTTTATATTCCGCTACCTGAAGCTTGTCAGACATTTTTTCCGTCGAATGTCTGTCCATTTGTTGCCAGAACACGAGTGGCTAACCCCTAGAGATTTATTCAGTTTTCGTGAGAACTTAAACATTTTTGTCTCGACTCCTAATTTTTCGGGATCATTTTGATACTTGTAATACTCATTCGCAAATCGTGATTTTATATTAGGTTTTTTTTATTATGAAAACTTTAGGTTTTGTTTCCTCGTACAAGACGCCGCGGAATGTTGCCAGTTACTGTAGACATTTAACTGGAAATAACTCATGCAAATAATGCAATAGCTAGAAATATGTGCTCATTCAGTGTGACAGTCTAAATGCCTGAACGGCATTGCAACTGAAATACTATTTTCACTCAAATTCCTCTTCTTTCGAAGGGTTGCGTAACTGCTTCTAAAATAACCGCCATTTTTAAATATATTTGTTTAAGATTTCAGTTGATTTAAGGTCATAAGTATGCGTGTGACTTCCTTTAACATAATGGAAATGAAACTATGGAGAAATGAACACTCCGTACCAAAACGGCCTGCCCCATTAGTGGGTTAAAACAAAAATAATAAAAATAGTCAAGATTTGATAATGTAAATGAATGACAGGCCACCCGCGGCAAATGTTTTTACTCCGCTTGCGTTACAGATTGAAATTTTAATGAAGACCAGACCTTGTCTTGCAAAATTTGTCGCACTTAGAAAGGCTAAAATGCGTCCCAATGCGTGTAATAATATAGAGCAGGGTTTAAGAAAATTATGATTGGTTATAACTTCATCATAGGGATGTCGACCTCTAGACTTCTATGAAAAACTATGGTCCTAATTTCATAAACTTAAGTTGTTAATATAATTCCGTTGCAAAATCTTTTGAGCTAATTCTGGAGATTCATTACTTCAGCACAAAAGGGGGTGGGGCCTCAACGGAGATGGACTAACCAGGGCTGCCATACAAACTCGTAACAGCAGCATGCGTAAATAATTATAAAAAGGTATATCGAGCCTATGATAAACTGCACTACCGATAAGTACATAGGTGATTAAGTATATAATAATGCATTTAGTCGAGGATGAAGTATTATTTCTGTTGAAAATATTATTCATGATACAGTATTGGGGTTGCCTATTCTGAAAGAAAATAAGTTCTGTTTTGTTATCATCTGCATCTTCTTCAGTGACGGTGGGTTGGGCAATGTGGCGGCGGCCATGTATTGCACTCAGTCAAGTTCTCTGTAAGTTTATTACTGTGGTGAAGAGGTTGCAATTGTGCATAAGTTAAAATCGCCTACAACACACCAAGGAAAGAGAAATAATTACGGGTAAGAAGAAGAATGTTAACCATAAACGTTAACAAGGTTATAAAAATGACCGGTATTTCTCGGCATTGCTGAAGTTTTCTGAAGGCAATAGGCCACTCTCACAACATAAATTGTTAATTTTATAGTAAGGTAAGGAAAACCTTCTAGCATTCCTAACAATAGTGAGAAACTATTGGTTTGTAATACGTATACTATGTCGAATCACGCCTATAACCCTAATTTTTAAAAAAATTATATGGGTGCAAGGAATGCTAGCTTAGTTGGAACTGTAGGTCATCCAGAGCCTGTATTAAAATTGGCCGGGCAAACTAGACGAGAGGTCTGTGGTCGTTTTGAGATTCGTTGATAATGAATACTGTGGTTATAAGGGACAAATCCCATGACCGTACCTCAGCTAGCCTCACGAAATCCACCGGTGGCTTTTTTTAAACGTGCATTTGCAGTTTTACATGTAACACTGTCATTTCAACACCTAAATTGTCAGATATGATCGGGTGAGGGACATAACGTTTTTTCCACAGCAACTTAGGGATTAAATGAATAGTGTATTAATATAAAAATGTGAAGGCTTGCAACAATTTTTAGTTCATTTTTGTTTTAAACGTTTTCCATTCCGTAATTTCTTTCATTAACTTACAAGTGGACCATATAGTACTTGTAGTGTATAAGCTGTTCATGACCGCTGATGGGAGCATTTATTTTTTTGTAATAAGTATGTAATGTATTTTTACCCAATAAAGTCTCATTAAATTCTTACTCTGAGGTGTCTGTGTTCTCTGACTCCCAGTTTTCAAACACCCAATATATTTAGTTTAATAGTGTTTGCTAGATATGTACGGTTAGGCATGGCAGTGGCAGAAACTTTATTAATTTTGTGTAAAGTCAATCTAAAACTACTTTTGGCTATCTTAAGTGCCCAAATCCCTTTGAATATGTTTCCCCTAACTGAATTGAAGTGCTGGGACTGAGACTAAAGGCACCCGTTAAAATTAAGGTAAGGGAAGATGTGAGTAATGCAATTAGGGAAACGGGGGTGGCGTCTCTACCCTTTCCAGTATACTCAGTGTTAGGTTAGGATAGGCGGGTCACAACTCAGGGCCAGGTAAGGATGTGGCACCCTAGGTTTAGTTTGGTTAGTAAAGGTATGGTTAGGATGCATCCCAATGATTTATTCTGTAATTTAGTGTTTAAGGATTATGTATTACCTGATTTCCAGAGAATTTCTTTATCAAGGGACAAGTGACAGCATTCAGGGGCAGGTATATTAAGGGCAGAAAGTACATTTTTTTATTATAATTTATACCTTCAAAGGCAACGAAACCGGCCCCGACCCCCAAACCCATCCACACCCGATTAGGGTCATTCTGTCATTTTGCCCATCTGCAACGTCGCAAACTGTAGCTGGTTTATACTACATTTCAGGTTCTCAAAGTAGCCTTTTAGTTTTCCAGAACAGTAAGACCTCCACCTAATTGAAGGCTGTAGGCTCCAGTGTAGGTTTTACTTCACAAATGTAATAGGGGTGAGTAAAAGAAATCATAATATTTAAACTTCCTCCAAGGGAAGCCATGCTGGTATTAAAATTTGATAAAGAATAGAGTGGTTTTGGCAACTATTATGCACTAATTGTGAAATTTGAGACGATTGATGTCTCCATTAGGTAAAAGATTTATGGTATGACTACATTACTCATGAGATTATAACGTAGGTGGTGTAGAAATTTGCGATCTAACCTAAATGCTTGATATTCATATTAGGCCATCATAGATACTGCAGAGATGCCCATAAAACCTGAGACCTGGAAATATTATGGACCTTCTTATAGGAACCCGTAATTATATCTCATGCCATCTACTACATATTCCTTAGAGAAAAAACAGCAAAGATTGTTCACTCATTGGTGCTAGCGCATAAGACTTGGCAGGAGAAATTATTTTTTCGCACTGTACTTCATCCACTTATATGAAGGTGTCAGTAATTGGGGAATTCAGTGATTTTGTGAAGACAGAACTTAAAATGTTTTGTGAGGAAAACTGTGAAGGTTATGTAGACTTAGATCAAGGTACAATAATGTTGAACATTTTGTGTATCTTAGTAGACATTAATAGCTATGGAACCCACTCAGTAATAATGAACAATACAGCTACACAGGTTATCTTTTTCAATGAATCCAAATATTTTTAAGAATACAGTAAGCTTGCTGGTTGCATATTTCGATGCCTTTGGTTTTATTTTCATATTTCTTTTTATTTGAGACATTTCGGTGCTATGACCAAGCAAGATTTTTTTTAAACCAGGACTCCTGTATCTTGCAATCTCTTTTACATTAGAAAACTTAAGGAATTAGCCAAGCGTCCAATATTATGCGATAACGAAGCTTAACTATTCTGGCAAGTTTATTTTTTATGCCTGAGCTAATCATGGATAATAATAATAGGGTGCCGAAATATTTAGGATGGGTTAATAATCTGGTTAATATTGCATATTTAACAAATTTTACCCTTGTGGGTACTAGGGTTTAGTGCAGGGAAAACAGCACAAGGAAAATAAGACGTTTGGGATAATAAAATAATGCAGTACGTGGACATTCCTATTTAAGTCTTAACAGTACTACACTTTCCCTAACGACAGTTTTTGTACTTGGTCAGCTTAGGTCGATGTAACTCCAACCTATTTAGATATGAATAACCTTAACAAAATTTGATGACAGGGTAGCTTCACATTGCTAGACCACAACCCATTCTTGATTACCCTACCAATAGATTAAGTTTAATTTTTACAAATCTCGTTACTTTACTAGTTTTTATGGATTGTGGATAAGGATCGTTATGCTCATTTGCTCTGTGTTAGCTGACATTTATTCATATCACTAAAGTTTTGTATAAAACTGAAGAAAGTCAAGTTAGTGTTGAAATATACTTAAGATAACTTCCATAAGTGACCAGTGGATTTAAGGAGACAGATTTCCACAAACGGTTGCCTAACTCAATAGATTTTATACAAGAATAATATTCATACCCTGAAGTCATGTATTTATGGCGTAAGCAAATTGTAAGTAGCCATTTCATATTCAAACTATCAATGACTTTGGGTTACATACCTTAACGAAAAGTCCAGCCAAATTTACCGCACTTTTAATAGGAATTTTACTTAAATCCGAGCCACTTGGAATTTGTGATTTCACAGAGGCACGTTTAGAGCATCACCATGGCAAAAAGTGTGGTGTGGGTTGTTACAAACATGTTACAGTTAGCTGCTGCTTTATTCCAGAAACAATAATGAAGTGCTCCTGATTGCCTTAGTCTCGTAGTGGTAAGGGAATCTGAAATTTGGTGTACTGATTTCTTGTTTACAGTTTGCGCATAACATTTACAGATGAAGGAACTTATGGTTTGTGTTAATGGTTGATGTAAACTACCTGCCTCCACCACCTTAAAAAATATATTAGACCAATTAGTCCAAGGGGTTTAAAATGTCATTTTCAGGAAGTAGATGAGGGTGAGAAATTTACACTATCTAAAATGAGGATCTCCTTTGAGAAACGTCTCGCAGAAAGCATATATAACATTTGAAACAACATGGCTATCTTATCCTATTCTGGCTTGGTGGACATTTTGTTCCCCTTCAGACCCCATACACTCCCTGAAAGCCATTACACTCATGTACTGTTAAGTGTGATTTTGGAACAATTTGCTCAGTATACTTATACACAGCAAGGAGGCTTACATGCATAAACAGATCCTATATAATGGATAAGGAAATCTTTATATGTGTGTAAGAACACTAGTTTTTTATAATTTATTAAAATGCAAAGTGTCGCTAGATTGTGGTCTGCAGAAAATGTGGTGTCTTTGGTATTAAAAAAAAAATTGAAGTGGGAAATTATTTGTGGCCTCCTTACTAGCTAAAATCACCTAACAGTCTTAGACTCAACACCAAATGAAAGCTTAACTGTAAGCTTCTTGGACACCACAATCTATTACTAAGAACGAGGCCTTTTAAAGTTAGTGATACCACCAACTTTATAACACAAATACAAGTTACATTTTTCGTAAAGGTAATCCCAGAGGTGGTTAAATTTCATTGCGTACGCTACGTGACACACTGTGGGCAATACAGTAAATTTTTTAGCAGAAATCTACAATGCCCACTCACTCAGTGTTGTACTTTCCTATCCTATTTGTGCCAAACTTGTAGGGTCTTTTGGAAGTTTTCAAAAACTTATTTTTGGGACGGGTTCTTGAAATACTTTGTGCCCTTCCCACCTAGTGCTCAAATCCCTTTGAATGATATATGTTTCTCCTAACTGAATTGAAGTGCTGAGACCTTGAAAATTAAGGTTAGGGAATGTGTGTAATGCAATTAGGGAAACAGGGTGTGGCGCCTCCACCCTTTCCAGTACTCAGTGTTAGGTTAGGATGGACAGGTCACAACCCAGGGCCAGGTAAGGATCTTGCACCCAAGGTTTAGTTTTGTTAGTAAAAGTATGGTTAGGATACATCCCGATGATTTATTCTGTAACTTAGTGTTTAAGGATTATGTATTACTTGATTTCCAAAAAAAGTCTTTAGCAAAGCCACAAGTGACAGTATTCAGGAGCAGGTCTATTAAAGGCAGAGAGAACATTTCTTTAATATATTTTTTAACTGTAAAAGCAACCAACCTGGCCCCCACCCCCAAACCCACCCACATCCAATAAGGTTCATCCTGTAATTTTGCCCATCTGCAACATTGCTGACTGTCACTGGTTTAGGCTACATTTTAGGTTCTCGAATTAGTCTTTGTAGCTTTTTAGAACAGCAACTTTTCAGAGTAGATCTAAGCCGGCTGTCCACAGTGAGCTAGGCTATGGCAGTTGACATTTCTCTATAGAACTTTACTTGCTGAACAAGAATCTAAAGTAATATTTTGTAGGTCAGCTGTAATTAAGCTGTAAATTACCTTAGAACTGTAGCCGACAGTAAGGGGGACCGGATGGGAATCTGGATCCCGGGTGGGGTAAAACACTTTCGAGAATAGCTAACGGTGAGGGGGACCCGTTGGGAATCTGGGGTTCTGGGTGGGGCAAATAACTTGGGAAAAGGGTTGGGCAACTTATTGTTGTATTTCCAGTTATATATGTCATTTGGAACACGAAAATCAAGCGTAAAAAAAAAAGGGAGAATAAATGGACATCTCAAGCCATTGCATAGGCAATTTTCATGTATCACTACTACTACTGCTGATTCCAAGCCATGTCACGCATGCGCGGTCTTACAGGGGAGCTTTCGATTCATCCAATGCTTCCAACTGAGAGAGTAGTTGGTGGGTTTTTTGACGAGTGGATGTATCCAACCAATCACGTTGCAACATTACCCCAACATTACGTTTCACCCGGGTGGAGAATTTGGGGGATACATGCACTCGGTTACATGTGTTCCTTTTGCTCAACTGTTTTATAACCTTTTCCTATTCGTTGTAGCTTGTGCCTGTAACCTTCTTCTAGTACTTTTCCCGTTCACAGATACATTGATGTCTCCTCACAACATGATTTTACCATAAATAACTTAAAAAATTACTTTAAATTTGTAGGCAGACACCTGAAGCATGTATATGGGGTAGGAGGAGAAGGGTCTTACAGGACGTTTCGCTACCACTTTCTCTCAGTGACGTTAAGAGAAACCTTATTTTTTACATTTTTTGTAAGCTCTGAGGTTGGCGCGCGCAGTGCAACATTACCTCTTGCCAGAGCATATGAGCTTGCAAGATTATTTTAAAATGCAGATAAGGCACGAAGCGCCGTTCCACCAACGCAAAACTGAAAGCAGAAATACACTTTTAGCCCCCTAACTTCATCCTTCTTACCCTGTTCCGTGCAGTTCACTGGCACAGTTTACTCACTCATCAACCCAGCACGATGGCGGACGTCACCCCCAAAACCTCACACTCCTCGGAGCCTGTAACTAAGGACAATTTGTCACTTACCTGTGTCAATTGCTACCTTAGTTATAAGGATTTCTCTGCATATTACTCACGGCATTATGAGCGACTAACACAATTCTCCCAAGGCCATGGCCTTTTGAGGAAGGTACAATAGTGCGAGGAGTGCTGGCTTGACCTGCAAAAGAAGGCATTCAGGTTACTTAGTTACACCTTGCTTGTTGATTTTTACTCCTAACTGCAATGCAGTTTTCAAAACTAAAGTAGGTTAAAATATTCCTTAAACAGCTATACCATTAGCTATGCACGTTCATTATATTTTCATTTTTTGAGGGTTGTAACGAGTAATTTGCTTCTTTCCCTTACTTTCAGGTGCGACAGGTCGTATGCCCCACACCAGAAGCAGAAGAAGAGGCGTAATTACTACCTCTCATTGTATAGGGGAACCTGGTTTTCTGGGTCCCTCATGGATGTTGAGACTGTCCTCTTCTTCACTTACATCTATGTTAGTGACTTCTTTAATTATAGGGTTGTGAGGACAGAACTAGGTTTAAGTGACGTAGCTGTTAATGACTGGTCCAAGTACTCCAGGGAAGTAAGTTTTTTTGGGGGTTTATTTTTTTTCAGTGGATGGTTTTGTGATCAACCTTTATTTACTTCCCTGACCGAATTTTTGGTTTCAGATCATAGGACACTGGTGTATCCGGCAGAAGCAGCAAATAGGTGGCCCCGGTACAACTGTTGAGATTGACAAAGCAAAGTTTGGCAAGCGGAAGTACAATGTAGGCAGGGTAGTTGAAGGCCAGTGGGTTTTTGGCAGTGTCTGCAGGCAGACCAGACAGTTTTTCGTGGTGCCAGTTGACAACAGAAGTAGCGCGACTTTGCTTGCCGTCATCAAGGACTACATTGTACCGGAAACAACTATTGTATCTGATTGCTGGAGAGCTTATGACTGCCTGAAGGACGAAGGCTATGTGCACTTAACCATGAGTCACTCCATGAACTTTGTGGACCCAGTAACCGGTGCTCATACAAATACTATTGAGAAGAGGTGGAGGGAACTTCGTGAGACAATGCCTAGGTACGGCCGTAGGAGATACAACTTCGTCGGGTACTCGACAGTAGCCTATTTTAAAATACACTTTGATGACCCGAAGACGAGGCTCCACGTGTTTGTAAAGGCAGCAGCTGAATAGTACCCTCCACCCCTTTAAGGTAAGGTTCCTAAACTATCCTTCTTTATTACTAGTTAGTTAGGTCACCTGTGTTTTAGTGTTATCGGGTTTTAGTGCTTTTCATGTAGAAGTGTTATTATTTTTTGGGTAACTGTTATTTACTGCCATGTTTCTACATAACAGTCCTATGTCACTTTACCAACTCGTACCTTTTGTGCAGTACCCCACCTTCCCCCTGCTGAACATATGGCTCCCTAGTGGTTACGTAACCCAAGTGGCGGCTTTGTTTACCGTTTACGTTTCTTCGCCCCGATCACAAGCATCCCTAACAACTGCGTTTCTGCTTAGTCAAGTTAGGTCAGTGTGACTCAAACCTATTTGGATATGAATAACCTAGCTAAATTTGATGAGAGGGCAGCCTTCACTTTGAGAGACGACAACCTATTCCTAATTAACCTTACCAACAGACTAAAATTGTTTTAATTTCACAAATATCGTTACCTTAGGAATTTTAATGGAGTACAGATAAGGATCATGTTCATTTACCGTTATTGCTAATATTTATGCATTCATATCACTAGAATTTTGAATAAAACTGAGGCAATTCAAGTTAGTGTTGAAGTATACTACTTAAGAAAGCGTCCAGTCATACAAAGATAATATAAATCAGTAGTTACCATTGGATCTTAGGAAGGCATATAGATTTTCACAAACTGTTGCCTAAGTACATTTTACAAGAATAATATTCATTCCCTGCAATAATGTATTAATGGCATAAGCATTTGTTAAATACCCATTTCATATCTAAATTATCAACGACTTTGTGTTATAAACTTTACTGAAAAACCTAATCAGAGACTCAAATTTATTGTACTGTGAAAAGGAATTTTACTTAGATCCAAGACACTCAGATTTTGTGATATCCCAGAAGCGTGTTTAGAGCTTCACCATGATAAACGGTGTGGGTGCGTTGTTACAGGCATGTCACAATTAGCTGCTAATTTATTCCAGACACAATAATGGGGTCTTCTTCATTGCATTAGTCCCATAGTGGTAAGGGAAATTTTTAAATTTGGTGTATTAGTTTCTTGTTTACAGTTTACACATATATTCACAGATAATGGAACTTATGGCTTGTGTTAGTGGTTGTTGGTGTAAACTACCTGTCCCCGCCACTCCCATCTATAATTCGCAAAAATATATTAGACCAAGAGTTTCAAAATGTTCCTTTTAAAGAGGTAGATAAGGGTGAAAAATTTACACTGCTAGAAGGGAATCTCCTTTGAGAATAATCTCACAGAAAGAGTATATTAGGATGGCCACCTTTTCCTTTCCTGGCTTGGTGGACTTTTTGTTCCCCTTCAGCCCCCATACACTTCCTGAAAGCCATTGCACTACTGTATGTACTATTGATAGGAATCTGGAACATTTTTCTCGGTGTAATTACACATACCAAGGACACTTTTATACTTGAAAAAGATCCTGTAATAGGTCGTCTTTATATGCGTGTAAGAACATTATTTTTTAATTATTAAAATGCTAAAAGTGTAACTAGGCTGTGGTTCACATAAAATATGAGGGCCTCTGGTATAAGAAAAGATTGAAGTTGGAAATTATTTATGGCCTCCTAATTAGCGAAAATCAACTAACAATCTTAACATTAAATCAAAACCTAATAGGAGTATTGCCTCTTGGACACTACACTCTCATAATATTAGGAGCAAGACCTTCTAAGGTTAGTGGCACAATAAATTTTACATTATTGATATACGTGACATATTTCTTAAGGTTAATCTGATAGGTGGTTACATTCCATGGTGTACCTTGTGTGACACACCGTAGGCAATACTGAAAGTTTTTAGCTGAAATCTGCAACGCCCGCTCACTCAATGTTACCCATTTCCATTAATGCCAAACTTGCAGTGTCTTTTGTGAGTTTTCAAGAGCTTATTTTTGGTACGGTTCTTCCCACCTAGCTGCCCATTTCGTTTCTCTGGAGAACTGTTTTTTCAGTGTTCTCATTGTACATCATTCTGGTATTACATGCTACAAACTTCCCCCTCGCAGGTTAATTGCGCCATCGGAGTTTTTTCTAGTGTCTTCCGTTCTGCAAATAAAACCTGAACAACTGATACACTACTGCCTCAAAACCTAGTTCAATATAGATCATAAATCCAGTACTTTTATTTTTTTCCATCCAGAAATATTAGTTTTTCATAAAACTTGGATAGTTTGTCAGCTATATCTGAAATCACAGTGTAGTTTAATTTGCTGTAAATTGATAAATCAGTTTCAGCTTCTCTTAGGAATAGAATGCCTGATACTGTTACTGGTTCTTCAAGGAATAGAATACCTAATACACTGTTACAGGTTCTTAAGTATCCTTTGACAGTTTGGTTGGCACACAGGTTCTCCTCGGTTTTGTGATTAATCAGGATTCCTATGATAACTGGGTGAATATCAAAAATCCGTTAATAGTTTCGTTGATATTGGCCATCCCTTGCCACTTTTTTCGGTATCGGCATTCCTTGGTAATTTGGCGGATATTAGCTGTCCTTCGACAGTTTAGTAAAAACCAGCAGTCCATCGACAGTTTCCTCGATATGTAACTCTAAGCTTGATAGTATGGTGGTAAGCTTGATAGTATGGTGGTTATTGCCATTCTAGTGGCAGCCGGGTTTTGTGATGTATCTTCATCTCTTTTCCCAAGCTTTAGATGCTTCTCTTTCTCTTTTGTCAAAAGTAAACTCATAAAGTGGAGGTCTAGTGATTCCATCGGATTCGCCTTTTTAACCTAATGTTTTCGCTTTTGCATTTACTCGCCCAATATAGGGTGTCAAGTTGTTTTTAATAAGATATTTTCCAGTAATTTTTATAGTAAGGTTCGACAGTTTAAGATCTCACTGGGTGGGAAATCTGAATTGAGCATTCTTAAATGCTCTTTGCAAGAATTTCAAGAAGTACAGCAGTCATAATTTTCGTGACCTGGGAACAGGATAATCACCCGCTAGGCAATAGTTTTTATTCTGTAATTTTGTCCAACAAACGCATTGACAAAATTTGTATGAGTAAAGGCAGTAAAATTTTGAATATTAATACTGAATTTATTTTCAGATTTAATGCTGCAACAATGTTTGCACCGATTCCAGTTTTGGTACAAGTATACAGGTGATGTACTGCAGGGCCATAATGCGTCTATAGTTCAAAATGGAGATTGTCATATTAATCAGGTAATTTATCACAAATTTCCTTTACGAATATTTTTCCGTTAGATACTCATGATTAAGGCAGTTTGAGTTAGGTATTCTGCGTCTAGCTTTCTTACGAATTGCTATTTTCCGTAAGATGTCCAGTTTTGGCACTGTATATAATAAATGCGGTTTGGAAGTTGAAAAGTTAAATGTTGTTCATTTACTTGCATCTTTTCACAGCTTTAAACTAGGTTCCTGTACTTTTCAGTAAGGTAAATAAATGTGAGATGTATAGGGTAGCATGATATTCAAGGTAAAATCAAAATAAAAGTATTTCGTTGTAGCATTATCAACTCTTTCGGACCGATTTTTGCTCCGCAGAAGTTATTCATATGTTTCCAGTGCTGTCCAGTATTTGGTTGAATATTTTCAGGGTTTCAACAACGTAGCTGAATTTCTGTTTTTCGATCATTACTGGTTTTTTAACGTTCATAACTAAACAACATTCGAATCAGAGACCAAACTAATTAATATACATTTTTTTTTTAATTTAAAAGTTTCAGGGGTGGTTGAGTTAGGTCGATAAAACAAATTAGAGCATATGCAGTGTATTGACAAAAGGTATTTTAAATTCATTTACAAAAACGATAACATGTTTAATAGTTTTTTTTTTTTTTTCAGGGCCGTTTGACTGCTGCTGGCAGAGGGGCTCTTGATACTGGAAGATTGCAGTGACTCAGAGAATACTTCCGTCTGCAAAAGGGCCAAATTTTGTTGACCAGCGGAGAAAATCTGAGGATACTGACAAGGATTACTGCCAGTTGCCATGAATGTGGGAATATAAAACGATGTATGTGGTGTTACAGGATGTCCACGTGTGCCCATGGCAACTATCATTACCAAAATACTCAAACCCTCCTGGAGGATAACGAGAAACTGCCATTACCATATGTTTAAAAAGGAAGGTTATCTTTTTTAGTACAACTAATATTTATCAAGACACTGCTTCCATAATTAGACTGAGGTGTGACAACGGTATATTTTACTTGTTTCTATAATCAGGTTGAGGTGAGAGGAAAAGTAAATCAATGAAACATGTTTTCTCTCACGTGAACCTGTTTATGAAAACTGTAGTATCATTCTCACACCTGAATCTAATTATAGAAACAATGGTCTTGATAAATGGGATCAGAAATATTGGGTTTAAAGTTGTACTTAAAACTTTCCTTTTTATGCATAAAGATAAGTTTGTTATCCGCCAGGAAAGTTTGAGGATTAAACCATGGGCACAGGTGGACAATGTTAACTCCCCATTTATGCCAATCGACAAACTGATTATGTATATGTTAACTCCCCATTTATGCCAATCGACAAACTGATTATGTATACTCAAAAGTTACCTCTAACGTGTGTTACCCCGCTGAAAATGTGGTGTACCCCGCTGAAAATGTAAACACCACAAATATACTTCATATGAAGTTTATCGTATTCTTTGCGCAAATTTCTTTGGTAGTTAATAAAATATAAAAATCTAGTACTTTTGTTTATTTATGCCGTGTTTCATACAGTGCTAAAGTACACAAAAGAGATCTCTACACTTTTATAGTTCCTGAAGGGCTTCTTTGCCTTTGTTTGTAAGGTTTGCGTTGGTTGTCTCGGAGGTTCTATAGTTAGTTGAATGAAAAAATCTTAGAGGTTCGTGTTAACTCTGTTTTTGAAATCTTGAAGTTTCGTGTTTGTTTGCCTTGGAGGTTCTCTCGTTGAAATCTGGGATGTTCGTGTTTGGTTGTCTTGTAGTCTTTGGTTGAAATCTGGGAGGTTCGTGTTTAGTTGTCTTGTAGGTTCTCTAGCTGAAATCTTTGAGGTTCGTGTTTGGTTGTCTTGTAGTCTCTAGTTGAAACCTGGGAGGTTCGTGTTTGGTTGTCTTGTAGGTTCTCTAGCTGAAATCTTGGAGGTTCGTGTTTGGTTGTCTTGTAGTCTCTAGTTGAAACCTGGGAGGTTTCGTGTTGGTTGTCTTGGAGGTTTGTGTTGGTTTTCTGTAACGTGTCTCAGCGTCTCCAACCTGTGAACATGAAAACATTGAGAGAGAAACTAAATCAAAGCCAAATTATACTAAGTCATAATGATATACATACACTATCGAAATATAATACAAGAAACAATGTTTTAAGACCTAGAGCTTAATGAAGTATTGAATCAGATTAACATTACGGTGCTATTACCGTAATTTTATAAACAAAAACTGAATATTCAGTATTTGAATTAACTTATTTCCAGATAACATGTTTCGCATGTTTTAAACACTTGACTCATTGGCATAGAATATGAAATATATGCATTAGCGGCATTTAATGTCAGTTGTTTAGTATTGGCATATACGAGTGAAAGCATTTACAGCAGGTATATGTATTAGGAAACTAGTTATTATATTAGATTATAATTCAAACTCTCAGAGATCGTGTAAACCCACCATCAAAGCCATCAGGTTGGAGATGTGGTACAACGGAATAACAGCTTAAGGTGAACAAACATGCAGCAAGTTACAGAAAACGTAGTAGTACACAGTTTTTATGTAACTAGAACGAGCGAAAATCATGGACAGTTAAGGGCAATGTCGACTACGAATGCTACCTACAGAGACTGCACATTGTTCATCAAATGCCCATACAGGAAAGTAAACATTTACTACATATCATTGATGAGTCCTTACTGTAAAAATACAATGAGGACAACGCTAATTCAGTTTCAGGTAACGCTCAATAATAAAGAAAAAGAATGAATGTAGAGACTGTAAAAATACAATGAGGACAACGCTAATTCAGTTTCAGGTAACGCTCAATAATAAAGAAAAAGAATGAATGTAGAGACTGTAAAAATACAATGAGGACAACGCTAATTCAGTTTCAGGTAACGCTCAATAATAAAGAAAAGGAATGAATGTAGAGACTGAGTTTTTCTAAATGCAGAGAGAGAGACAAACTCAATGACCTCTAACCCAAACTGAAGAAGACAAAGAATGGCGGGGATTATCCTACTAAGATGTAGAGGATAAACATGGACTGCTAATTTTAAGAATAAAATTTTATGCCCGTCGAAAGTGGCTCTTGTAGGGAGAGGTTTCAGAAAAAAGTGATCATTAGCAGAGGTATCCATTATTGCATGGAACAGGGGTCTTAAGTACAAACATTCCTGTCTGTTAAGATTGTGACCACCCGACTTTTCTAACACTTCCAGAATGTGGTCTTAATTGCCATTCCGGACGCAATTTTTCGCTCAATAACCCGTCTGAAAATATTCCACCTCCTCATAAGTCAATTCTCAAGCTGAAAGGGCCACCATCTGCACTCCGCGGTTTCAAAAAAACCTTTTGTCATTTTCCGTTTTTTCTCCAACTGTTATCATGGAAGACTCCAAGGACCAAAAGGTCTGGAGGAAATTGACATAACCTAGAGAATCAATATGGTCCTGTTGTTCAAATAATCTTCATAGCCAAATTATCATAGAAAATAATTTGAACTAAGTGTACTATTTCCTGCAGGCTTACAGCTTTCTTTCTCCTACCTCCAAACTTCGACATTCAGACGAGGTGTTCCCGAAGTAGCTCAGCACTATTACTCCCCCACCCGTAACCCCCCTCCCCCCGCGACGCACACACAAAAGGCACATCTATTTCAGAGACACCATAATTTGACAAATGGTCTCTCATCAGTCAACTTTGAGGTATATTGTATCTCAGCAATATATCAAATGTTTCCTATTTCTGCCAAACGAGGAGTCCACAAGGAGCACGACAAAGCTGCTTAACTCAGTTCTGAATTACAGGTGCTACTAATACAAGTTAGCACACGAGAAACAGATGCAAAATTTCGCCAGCCAATAAACTAGGTATACATCAACCAAATTCATGTTTGGGAAGAACACCACGAACCTTATCACTAATACTGTAAATTAAAAAAAATGCCCAGTTAGATGAAGGGTGAAAAGTAAACAGTTCAACTCAACACTAGAAGTACCTGTACGAGTTCACTGACCAAAGGGGATTGGCAGCTGATGTACAGTAGAAGCCTTCCCGGTGTGAGGAGCTCTTAGCATTACTAGATGCTCCATTTTTCAAGTAGGTGAGCAACAGTAAATACGATCACAAGGAATATGTAACAATGAAGGTTTGTAGTTGAATATCTAAGTTTCGGAGCCTACAACCATACGGCTGTATATAAATATATTTTTTCTGTGTGACAATTTTATTTTATGACCTATTGCAGATTAATGCACATTACAAAATCGTGTGGATTGAGTTACACATACATTCATTAAAGTTTTACCTTCAGTGATTAATGTTGAGCTGTAATAATTTCCATAGAGCAAACTGCCTTAGTCAATTGAGCATCTGCGTTGTAAAATTTGAAGGCACACTTCTGCAACAACTTTCAAGAGATGTCAGTTCAAGTGGCGCCACCAGTGATATGAAGAATATAACTTCGTTGCATCATTTATTTATCAGGCAATCAGTGTTGCGAAGATCTCCCTGCATTGGAATGAAGTTCTAGTACTGTAATCCCTGGAAAAAAAAATCGTCACTGGAAAAGGTCTATTCACAGTTATTCGACAGACGAAAGGAGTAGCAAAGTGTGTTTGTTTGATAACACCAAACAGCAAATTACTAATAAAATCAACCATGATCCAATGAGCTGAACTGATCTCTTCAGGGATGCGTAATTCATTTGCCTTTGCATGGGCTGATGGAATAGTAAATATAAGGATACCCTCATCGAAGTTGAGCAACATTTATGCAAGAAAAGAATCCTTCTGTATTCACTGCTTTAACCGTTTTTGCAAATGCTCTGTGTAATCTCAATTTAAGCTCAAGGTCATGCAGAGAGGCGGCCAGTTTCGTAACTCTGGATATGGATAAAACCTGAATAAAAACGAGAACAGAGAGAGAGACAACGCAGAAGTTAACCTGCTTTTTAAATGCCCCCTGCTCTGTAAATACTCCCCGATGTTAACATTCGAGGCAGACAAAATCAGTCATGAAAAAAAAAAAAATTGTTTTATGGCTAAAACAATCAAGTTTTGAGACCAACTTTTTGCACAAAAACCCGGCCCGGGCTCAAACATGAGTTTCGTTTTAGGTTTCATACATGGTTCCGTCCTACAGTTACTTGGCTCTCACATTACACGCAATGTTCAGCAGGTGTGTCTTGTCAAATGCCCTTTGGGATTTTTAAACTTAACAGAGAGCAACATTTTATAATATAGGTGTCCATCTTTATACTTGGAAAACAGGTTAAATGGAAACCATCTAGAAATTTTGACCCAATAGCTCACGCAGGTCTTTACTGTTTCGTGTACCAACTTGAGTGCATAAATCTTACTTGGATTATAACTCACATGACTTTGGACTAAATTTACTACGCAGGATTTGCTGTTGTTACAATATTATTGTATGGAACAAATGATTCAAGTACAAACACTGCCTGCCCAAATTTTTTCCTCCTGACTTTCCTAACACTTCCAGAATGAGGTCTTATTGCCACTCCTGACCAATTTTTTCCTTCAAGCAGCCGTTTGAAGATGTTCAGACACCTCAGTAGCAATTTCGCAGCCAAAATGGGCCACCGAGTGTATCCAGTGGTTACAAATAAACCTCTGGCGATTTTTCTCTTGTTCTGCTACTATTTAGCACTGAAGAACCCTAGGACCATAGGTCTGGAAAAAACTGGCATCCTAAACAATCATTATTTTCCTGTAGTTTAACAAATCTTTATAGCAGAATTATAACTGCAACATTATTTAAAACAGGGTTTACTATTTCCTGCAGGCTTACGTCATTCTTTTCCCATTCCTCAAAACCTTAGACACGCAGGCATGATGGTTTCCATGACAACTCGGCATTCCTTCTCCCTCTACCCCACCCGTAACCCGCTCTCCCATCAGACACACACAGGGCATATATATTTCAAAGAGTCCATAATTTGATAGGGAACATTCACACAAATACACGAATAATAACCATCAATGGTAAATCCTGTTCTTGTCTCTCACAGTAAGTTATTTCATGGAGAACGTGACAGAAGTTCACAAGTATGACAAAGCTGTATAACTCAATATTCTGGATATTAGATGCTACTAATACAAATTAACACGAGAAGTACAGGTGAAAACTTTTGCCAGTTAAATAAACTAGGTATAAATCAACCAAACTCATGTTTGGGAAAAACGCCATAATCTTTATCAATACTGTAATAAATCAATCAATCACTTCCTGTGGCACCCATGGGGACGTATAGGGCCTCGAACTCACGCCACCACATTCTGCCCTGGGCTGACTCCTCAAGATCTCCCCAACACTCGTCTCCAGCTTCCTGTCTGGTGGTCCTCAATCATGTTTCCTTTGGCCCACCTCCACCTCTTCTACCAAGGCAACCCAGCCCGGTGTATCTCGTACTGTTCCTTGTCTTCTATACACGGCCTAGCCACTTCCAGCATGAGAACCCTAATATTCTTCTGAGCAGCTTATTGTCAAATGCTAAGAACTTATTATCCGAAGTCACTGTATTGTACTGACTCTCACCCATAAATCAAAATACTCCTAAATATTACCTTATAAATTTTGATTTTTGTAAGCACAGAAAAACTGCTATTATTCCAAATATTTTAAGCCTACCCATTGCCTGATGAGCCATCTTTAATCTTTCCACGAATACTGTGCTCAGAGAACCATCCTTATTTAAATAAGTACCTAATATTTTAACTTATATACTTGCTTTACAACCAAGCCTACAATTAGAAAATCCTGTGCATTTTCTATATCCATATTCGTGATGTCAGTTTTTCCAACCTTTCGACCTTCACTGACTAGGTAATCCAACACTCTCTGCATCTTTTCTGGTCCCTCTTTTAACCATTCTCATAACGTAATCTACGACCAATACAAACAACAGAGGAGACAGAATGCCACCCTGAATCACACCAGACTTGACTTTAAATGGATCACTCTAACACCCGTCAACCATCACTTTACAAGATGTGCCCTCATTCATGTTCATAACCCTCACAAACTTTTCTGGTATTCCAATATACCTCTGATTTTTTCCATAGTCCGTCTCGAAATACTATCAAAGGCATTTTCAAAATCAACAAAAAGACTTAACGGAGTTCTCAATTCATTAGCTTTCTGCATTAAATGCCTGACTATGAAGATCTGATCACTGCAACCCTGCCCCTTTCTAAAACCGGCCTGGTCATCCTTCTACAGTACCATCAACTGTAATAAAACGAAAAAAAATGACCAAGTAGATGAAGGATGAAAAGTAAACAGTTAAGATAAACACTGAAGTGCCTGTAAGAGCTCACTAACCCAAGGAGAATGGCAACTGATTTAGAACCCTCCCCGGTATGAGGAGCTAGCATTACTCAGTGCTTAAGTTTTCGAAGTATGCAACATTTAATTAACAGTCAATAGGGTCACTAAGGAATATGTAAAACGAGGGGTTTGTAATTTGCAGTGGCATATCTCGGGTTTGGTGCCTATAAGTATGTGGCTGTTGATAAATACAATTTTGTGACAATTTTATTGCGTAATGCATAGTACAAAACTACGCGGATTGGAGTGCACATATATGAATTCAAATCTTACTTGATATACATTCAAATCTTACCGAGATGCTTAATGTTGAACTGCAATAACTTCCACAGAGCAAACTGCCTTAGTCATTTGAATATTTCCATTGTAAAATTTGAAGGGACACTTCAACACTATCCATTTTCAAAAAGATACGTCGATACAAGAGAAGCCACCAGTGATATGTAGAATGTAACAATTTTTGTAGCATCACTGGTTTATCGAGTGATAACGTTCCGAAGATTCCCCTGCTTTTGCGTTTCAATGGATTTTTAGTGTCGTAATCCCTGGAAAGAGAAAATAACCATCCATGAAAAATATATTCATTCGAGACACGAAAGTAGCTAGTATAAGTGATTTTAGTTAACACCAAACTACAAATTACTTACATCGAGATCGATCATGATCCAAGTGAGTTGACTTAATGTTTTCAGGAGAGCGTAAACCATTTTCCTTTGCATGGGCTGGTGGAATAGTAAAAGCAAGCATACCCAAAATATTTTCTTATCCAAATCTTACAACACACCTCCTTATGCCGGAAAGGTTTTTCGATTTATTCACTTCATACACAACTTCAGCACACGCATATTTTGAGAGTTGTAATTTAATGAAATACAAAAAAGGGGAGGAGGTCAGTTTCGTAATTTAGGATAAAAAATAACGGATCATGTCAAGATTAGCGAACCCACTCACAGCAGGGTTCGCTACTCTTTACAAGTAGTTTTTTGGGTTCGTTATTCTTTACATGGGAAGAATCGGGTTCGCTGTTCTAGACATGAACACTTCGGTACCAGACACTTGATCCCCCCAGAGGCTAGTACTAAACATGGCGAAATACATTTGACGGGCCACCGCCCCCCCCAACAGGGGCTATTACTAAACACGGCGAATATGTAGATGAATCACCGTTTCGCCGTGTTTAATACTAGCTCTCATGTGGAATTGGAGTTCGGAGCGGAAAGGGTTGGCCATTCTTTACCTGGGGATCATTGGGTTCGCTGATCTTGACATGGATATGTTGGGTTCGCTAATCTTGACATGATCCAAAATAACTTGAAAATAAAAATCAAAACCAAGGAGAGAGAGAGAGAGAGAGAGAGAGAGAGAGAGAGAGAGAGAGAGAGAGAGAGACCGGAGCGTAAATACGCACTGCGGTTCAGAGTTGAGGCAGATAGAACCATGTCAGGGAAAAATAGAAGAGTTAAGCAATAATTTAAAGCTAAACACCAAATATGACATGATAAACTTTGCCCAAAAACTCTGCCAAGGCTAAGATAATAGTCAGGCATTAGGCTTCATACACAATTCCATTCTATACATCTGGCTTTCATATCCACGCCATGCTTAGCACCATTGGTGTAAAATGTCCTTAAGAAGTATTAAAAGGTAAGGGAGGCAGCGTTTTACAATGCTGGTGTGTCATCTCCATAGCTCTAAGATAATTGGTTATAAGGCAACCATCTAGAAAACATTACCCAAACGCTCACCAGGTCTTTATTTTTCCGTGTACAAAAGGTGATAACTTACACATGTGAGTGGGCCTCAATCTCACATGGATTACAACCCATTGTAGTTGTATTGTAACAAAAATAAAAATCAAATTGCAATGAAAGTTTTTTAAACATTTAAGTGACCAACAGTAGCTAAAATATGGGAACAATTAACTTACTATTCAGGATTTACAATTGTTACAACTAATCTCCCAAAATTAAGTAGCAAGGTATTGAAATTTTGGCAGAGTTATTAAATTACCAAGGTACTTTGTCAATAAATGTCTGTTACTGTGTACTGCCAGTTTGAAGTAAAGCTACAATATCGAATGCATAAACAGAACACCATTGCATTTGTAGTTCATGTAAGCTTGACTAAATTTAAACAAGCCAAATACTGTAGGTAAAGTTTTGTCAGTTTTTAAAGAAACTGGGCTCCCTAGGAGAACTAACTCCGGTTGTCAAATATATTTATACAGTGCCATTAACCACACTGACGAAATGCACCAAACTAAACTAAAGTAGTCAAAATTACCACCACAGCCAGTAATATGCTTTTTTTCTATTTAAGCCAGTTTTTTTTACAAACTTGCTATTTGGCTTAGTAAATAATTTGGTGTGTAAATAATGGTATGTAAATGTTGCAACAGATACTAAAAGCATTAGCACAACAGAGATGAAACTGATATGGTTGACAACATAAATGTCAATATCTGATATGGTTGATTACATAAATGTCAACGAACACTAAACCAGGAAGATATTCAAAGATACAACACTCAATTCTTATTTTCATTTTGTGACATTTTAAACCAAGTTCACTACCTAATCTCCATAATTTTTTAAGCGCCTGGGATTAGATTATACAACGCTGACTGCGGCTCAACATACCTCTGCCTGAAAATTTCCTAAGCTTCATAAATGAATTAAACGTGTATCTATGTTAACATTTTTGCCTGAGACCTTTCCTTGATCTGAGTTAACATTATGAGGAATTTCTGTGTTTCCAGTTTACACTCTAGGAACTAACCACCATTAATCTTTACTTCACAAAATATTTTGGAGGGACTGATGATGAAATAAGCTTCTCGCAGGTTGCACGAATATCTTGCAGTTATAATTTTTGGTAATACCTAATTTTTTCCCTCTTTAAAATGTAATTATACCTTGCTACTCCAATTAATAAGGTTGACCGTGGCCTTTTCAAAGTTCGAATGTAAGAACAAGTATTTTTAAATACATTTTAAGCTTGTGTAGTACATGGAAATCAACATAATTGTCAGAGCAGTAACTTTGCAACTGTGTGTGTCTTAACTAGCCACACTGTATAACTATTCACGTTCATTCCACAGCCTATATGGAAATGTTAATAGTTACGATAGTTTTCATGTTTTTTTAGGATTTTCCATGTTTCAGCCAACGCTTAGTGGACTCCTGAACTCAACTAGTCAGTGATATGAATATGACCACGCTGGACTAAGCTACCTAATTCTTTGAGATGATATACAATTGAAAGATTTTTTTCTTGCAATTCGTTCAGCTATAATTTTACTTCGGTAATTTCCATGTACTGTAAACAAAATCATCAACCACAACACTACCTAGTATAGTAAGTACTTTGCCACCTGATGTTATACAAAAGGAGAACTGATGTCTGATGAAACAAGTTTACATACTAATGTAGTTAACACCACGCTGTATGATCTTTGTGTTTATAAAGACTAGTTTACGCTTAGGTACAATCCCATTCATTAATGGCGTAAACAGTACACACATTGATTTAATCCAGATACTGGATTTTGGGTAGTTCAATACAGAATATAAACAATGCAGGAGTAGGGAATTTAAGAGAAGTTAATATGCTAACGGTTCAATGGTGCATGAAATCTACCAAAACAGTAATTTTCACGGACAGGAATAAGCTGTTGTTAAAATATTAAATTTATGTTGAAAAGGAAACCAGATTAACCCATTTTATATGCAGCATTTCGTTAGAACTGCTGACGTTAAATACAACCTCATATACATTGCCCGACTTGAGTTAATGAAGTGAAAATTTAGGGAAGGAAACAGGATCCATCCAGAACTCATCCCCACGAAAGAATGTGCCTCAATGTAATATTCTACAACTAAGACCGTTATAATAACTGCTGTAGCTCTTTCACTGGAGAGTAATATTTCAAACACCTTGAAATACTATTGTTATTAATAGTTAACATAAAAATGAGGAACTAAGTACATGTACAGAGTTGTTCGGCTTTTGGAATGTAATAATTTAATAAATTTAGTTTTTACGCGAAGCACAGTTACTTAACGTTCTTTTTCTAGAATTTGGAATTTTTGTTCTACTGTCGCAAATGAATATTCAACAGATATGGGTAGCCAACTAATACTAAACCAGCAAGACATTCATTTTGTGTCACATCAAACCAAGTTCACTACCAAATTTCCATAATTTTTTTTTAAGTACCTGGTACTAGATTATACAACGCTGACTTCGGCTCAATAAAAATCTACCTGAAAATTTCTTAAGCTTCATAAATGAATTAAACGTGTATCCTATGTTAACATTTTTTCCTGAGACCTTTCCTTAATCTGAGCTAAAAAATTATGAGGAAATTCTGTTCCCTGTTTACAGTCTAGGAACCAACCACCATTAATCTTTACTTCACAAAATATTTTGGAGGGACTGATGACAAGAGAGGCTTCTTGTAGGTTACACAAATACCTTGCAGTTATAAATTTTGCTAATGCTACCTAAAGTTTTTCCTCTTTAAAATGTAATATTACCATGCTACTCCAATTAATAAGGAATGACTGTGGCCTTTTACCAGTTCGAATGTAAGAGGAAGTACATTTTAATTACATACTTAGCGCAGTAGCTACGCAACCTGATGTCTAACTAGCCACGCTATAAAACCATTCACGTTCATTCTACAGCTTGCATGGAAATAGTAATAGTTATGATTGTTATATTATTTTTTTAGGATCATCCATATTTCAGTCAACGCTTTGTGGACTCCTGAACTCAACTTGTCAGTGACGTCATGAATATGACCACGCTGGACTAAGCTACCTAATTCTTTGCGATGACATACAACTGAATTTTACTTGCAATTCGTTCAGCTATAACTTTACGTTAGCAATTTCCATGTATTATAAACAAAAATCATCAACCACGACACTACCTAGTACAGTAAGTACTTTGCCACCTGAAGTTACAAAAAACTGTTGTCTGATGAAACAAGTTTACATATTAATGTACTTAACACCACGCTGTATGACATTTAGGTTCGTGAAGACATAGTGTATGTTTAGGTACAACCTCATTTATTAATGGTGTAATCAGTAAAATTTAATTTACATTTGGCAGCTATTAGACTTCAGATGCTGGATTTTGGGTAGTTCAATATAGAATATAAAAAATACAGGAGTTAAGGTATTTAAGAGAAGTTAATATGCTATCGGTTCATTGGTGCATGAAATCTACCAAAACAGTTATTTTCATTGACAAGAATAAGCTGCTGTTAAAATACTAAATTTATGTTGAATGGGAAACCAGATTAACCCATTTTATTTGCAGCATTTCGTTAGAGCTGCTGACGTTAAATGAACACAGCCACATATATAAACCTCAACTTGGGTTAATGACGTGAAAATTTAGGGAAGGGAACGGGATCCATCCATAATTAATCCCCGCGAAAGAATGTACCTCACTGCAATATTCCCCGACTCAAAGACCGTGATAATAACTCCTGTAACTCATTAACTGGAGAGTAATATTTCAAACACCTTGACATACTATTGTTATTGATAGTTTTTCTGTACAGCCGCTACAGCGTATAATCAAGGCCACAGAAAATAGATCTCTCTTTCGGTTGTCTCGGTATAACGCTGTATGAGCCGTGGCCCATGAACTTTAACCACGGACCGGAGGTGGCCTATCCTATATCGTTGCCAGAAGCACGATTATGGCTAACCAACCTTAAAATAAAGGCATGTTTGATGTTGGAGGATGCGCGATCAACATATCAATTTGCAGCCCTGTAGCCTCAGTAGTTTTTAAGATCTGAGGGCGGACAGAAAAAGTGCGGACGGACAGACGAAGCCAGCACAATAGTTTTCTTTTCAGATAACTAAAATGAGAAACCAAGTACATGTACAAAGTTGTTCAGCCTTTGGAATTTAAAAAAAAAATAGTTTTTACGAAGCAAAACAACGTTATCTACTTCTAGAATTTGGAATCTTTGTTCCACTTCTGTCGCAATGAACATTCAAAGGAGATATGGGTAGCTAATGCTGCAAAAATGGAAATTTGCGTACCCTACATACAGCGCCATATTTAGCACCGATTCGTTTTGTCAGGGTTGTCTCGTGTGGTGCCATCAGTATCCTTTCTCCTAATAAACATTAGGTCGCAACAAATTTCTAGGGTTTGCTTTCGTTAACAAAAGCACCATTCACAAAGATACTTCTTCCTCTATACTACCTAAAACTTATTTAAGGAGCAGCATCGTTCCCAACCCACTGAACACGAAACGAACTGATCCCGGGGAAACGTTCAAATGTGGAGGTCACAAGGGAACCTTACAATTTCTGCTGGACATCGTCAGCTTATCAGAGCCATTATACCAATTGGTGGCTGTGGCAAACTCCTGATTTCATGGTAGATATGAAATGTCAAAAACAGTAAATAAAGGACTTAACTTGGAACTAAACTGTTTTCTCGGCCAAGTAAAAGGTTTTCGAAGGTCCATGAAAAGCTGAATAGGCAGGACACCACGTTGCGTCTACAACCAGACAAATACTACCAATAAATTGTCAAAAGCTAGCGAAAAATAATGAAATCCCCATTCATGAAAATGAACATACACATCCTCATTCATCTGCCACTATTTTCTACATTTAGTTGTACGCGTTTGGTAGCTTAACCTAGCACAGCAATATTCACAATCACTTGTGTGAAAAAAAATAGGAAATAAAAAGTCCTGCATAATTAAAGAAAAAAAAACACGGCATTACTTGTGAATAGATGGGGAGTTTCTCAAGTTACTCCAGAACCCCCTAATTACGAGGTTTTCCCTGTACTACAACTTTCCAATGCAAATAAGGCGTGGATTTCTATACAGAAATGAAACTCGGGCCTTCCAAATCACTGACTTTAACTTGCCACACTTGACAGACGAAAAAATCACTTTCACCTAAACATGAAAGTTTACAGATCTAGCCCAACAGTACGAAAATCTCAGAAACGTTAATCCATTTCAGTTAATGTTTGTGAAAAGTTGCATTCACATGCCTATCATTAACTTCCTGTGCATAAGAGTCTGCTCAATACCACCTTAAAAGGACTTGGATCTCTCTTACCTCACCGGATATGTTGACGAAAAACCCGTGAAACAGTAACTGGGGTCTAGGAGGACCGGTCAACGCCGATGCAGCTCTCAGCCAGGGGCCACACCCATCAGATCAGCGTTCCAGTAACGTATGTTTGCAACGTCACAGCCTTCACTGGAACCGGAAAATAAACGTGGCCGTTATTTTCCAGTCAGAACAGCCAACCTTAAAAACCACCAAGAGACCATTTAAAGTAAACGTCTTTATTTTGACATCATGCGATTCTTATGTCATGAAACAAATTGATCATAATTACAAAAAAATTGTTTTATATTTAAGCTCAAGTTTTCTCAAATATGTTGCTGAAATAGGCACATTTTCCTCATCAATTTGGTAATTCTGGTAGTTGTTGGTATTACCAGAATTTAAATTTCAAAATTCCAGGCCGACCTCGAAATTTAACTACGAATGTTCTTTTTATAGTCGGAAAAAATAAAACAGAATTAAAACAATCGCCGAATATGTATCTTTTTCATTGGCAGGGGTAATTTTTTCAAGGTTATCATACACAAAATTAAAGGTTTTTAGTTAATCCACAATGAAGATGTCATTATAATTTAGGCACTAAGTTTGATACAAATGTAAATTTTATCCATTTAAAAATGACCAGAAACTTTAGACAAAATTATCCTTTTATTTAATACCTAAATATTTTGCTGTTATATAAAATGACATAATGATAATTTCTGTTGTACGTCACAGAAAACGCCCCAACAATCATCATACGTATTTTTGGTTCCTTACCAAAAAAAATATTTTGCTTTCTGATTTTTGCATTGCACTTTGCTTTTAGACTGAGAAATTCTTGTGCTTTTATTTGGCATGATCAATAATGCAAAATATTGTAGTAATAAAACCATACCTCTCCATTCCCTGACTCCATTCTTTATCTTCCAGTTATTACCTTAAGGTTTCTCTCCTTATTTCCAATTCTGTTCATCCTACTTTTATCCACAAGACCCCTCCTCCAACACCACTTCTTCATTCCCCCAAGTCTCATATTATCATTCGACTTGTACTTGTGTTTCGGTTCATCCAACCCTCCTTTCCACCTTCCTCCTCGAACTGGTGTGGGAAACTTTTGAAGGGAAATCTTGCGCGATATTCTCTCTCTCTCTCTCAAAAACAAAAATCGTACTTTATACTGTACTGCGATAAATTTCCCCCCGTACTCGGCCCACCAAAGAAAATAATGAAATATGCTTTCTCCTGACTTTTCTATAATATGCTGCCATCTGTTGTCGGAATCTGCATGGGGAACACGATTGTATTCCTTCTGCAATGTAAAAAATTATTTGGTCAAATTTGGTGCTTATGATACGGCATAGAAAGGTTTCAGAGGAGTACACATATTGCACCACTGACTTTGTCAAAAAAATGTCTCAGAAAGTGTGAGTTGTACGTGTATATATATATATATATATATATATATATATATATATATATATATATATATATATATATATATATATATATATATATATATATATATATATATATATATATATATATATATATAAGAATGAATAATAAGATTTTTAATTACCAATGATTAACCTTGTATTATTATTTCTGTTATTAATTCAGTAACAATCTCGCCTGTAATTGGAAAAAGACCCATAACTAGATTACTGAAATTTTACATACTGAGGATGTGAATTTATGCTAAATCCATGTGGAGCCCATAACACGAACACACACAGAGAGAGAGAGAGAGAGAGAGAGAGAGAGAGAGATGTAAAATTGCGATTTAAAGATTTCAAATGGTAACGATACCTTTTTACCAAATGAATTCGTAATCACATACATTCTCTCGAATCCTTAAGGAGGAAAAATTAATATATGCAGAGGAATTCCGGTAAAGGGGAAATCTCATGTGAAAACGCCATGCTGCTGATGATGGTGGTGTGCGGAAGGATCTGAGGCCAAACTTAAAGAAATTTTCATCCCCTGGGTCATTTACAGAGCTTCGTTTTACCTTCGTTATCAAGTTACATTTATGGAGCGTCGATCCCCTTTCCGCTGGTCACTAATGAAATAGGGAAAGAGAAACATGGTAAGGCTACTTGAATGAATAATCAAACCATCACCTGCTATGGAATTAGATTACGGTGGCAGTGAAATAATTTTAGGAACTGAATAATAAATACAGATTCAAGTTCTACCACTTTCTAGTAGTATACAAATACACAGCTGGCACGTGGGTGTATGGTACAGACAACTGTGTAATAGCCGCACAATATGGCATTTGGATGAACAATATTAATATTATATATAATATTACTGACAACGTCGTATCAGCTTTTGGATATAATGCAGTGGCTGTAACCTTAGATCAGGTTCTTAGAAGTGTAGGTATCTCACTTTACATACTACAGCAAGACCACATCGAAGAGGAAAATAGCACGCCCTAAGGTTGCAAGGCTTCTGCAAGCAGGTAATCGTATTATACTGTAGAGTACCGATCAACTGTTGGTTTTCATTTATATTTGGTACACGGTCAGAGACAAATATCCCATTATTAATGCAGAAAGTTAAATGTAATCCATGAATAGAGGCTGTTATCTTCGCTGTTTTCCATAGCAATTTTTCTTTTTTTAGAGTTCTAGAGACATATTCTGATGAAGCACGAAACCTGTTTTATCTGAAAAACCTGTTTCCCTAAGTAGCTCCTTTTTTTCGAGATATGGAGGAATTTGCCATGGCATTTAATAAAAAAAAAAAATTAACTATACCAAAAATCTAATAAAACATCCTTCAGTGGTATGAATGAAATACAAGAAAAGCTGTTTGTACATTCATTTATAGATGTGTGGCCCATATTTTCATGAATTCAATCAGAGCTCGTCTAAACACCCCAATATAATCCGAGCATTATGGAATAAATGATACATGTGACAGAAATGAATCCATTGGCGACAGTGTCAAACCATCAAAAATGGAAATCGTTTAAAATATGAGCTACAAATTTTGATTCCAAAAATGCTCTTATAGATATCAAACAGGTTGAGCAATCAACGTCACGAATTCATTATTACTGCGACAAAATGGAAGTGAGCTTAAACAACGAATTTTACTTTAAAAAGGAACAAAAAGAGGAATGAGACATATGCAAAGTAGTTGATCTCTTAAGAATAAGAGTTTACATCCTAAATAATGATACGTGCTTTTATCCCTTTCATTAAAAAATCTTGTACGTTTAAAACTTGTTGTACCATTATACAGATGTTTACATGGTCACATTCTTTTTATTTATTTATTTTACTACAGTGCGCAGTTGATAAAATCACATTCAAGACTATCCTTTCGTACTAAAACACAGTTCCCTACACCTTATATGCTGAAATGGTTCTGAACTCACAAAAAACTGGTTAAAATTATTCTCAATAATTTAAGTGATTAATAGAAGGATTTTGGAAATGAATGGGACCACATTATATGCTTATATATGTCCCGAAAAAATTTCGTTTACGTAAAACTTCTCTTCATCTGAAATTACGGAGTATGTAATTTCTTATGCTCCGTTCCACTTTGAAAAAAAAGAAAAAACTGCTTTGCCTTTTCTCAGTTTCCTTCAAACCTTTCTACATTTCCCGATATTCGTGTGGTTACATCCGTTTTCCTATTAATTATTACATATAAATATCTGATTGCTTACTGTATCAGGTAATGTGTGTGTGTGTGTGTGTGTGAGAGAGAGAGAGAGAGAGAGAGAGAGACGAGAGATTCAGGCAGAACAAGATTAAGTGCACAAAGTGACGAAATTCCAGGTTGACTGCCCTCCATTTGCGCCGTTGCTATGCAGATAGCCCACATAACTGGGCTTGTAATTGCATTTGAAAATTCATGTATTCTTGCATTAGGACATGAATTCAATTATGAGCGTCCGAGGAATATAAACGTTTTGATTTCTACCTTATGCGGATTTTATGCACGCCATTTCAGTATAAAAAATAATAAGAGTAAAGCAGAGTTGCTTTGAGTTAGGTGAAATATTAGGTGAAATATTGAGAGCATGTCTAACTACAATTATCATCAATGACTCGGTGACGTCAATAAATATCAATCAATCAGATCAATCTTTGGTATGTGTTACCGATATGTGAAGTGAGGAAAGACCTAAGAAAAACATGGCCTGCCGCACGAACGATTTTCCAATTCCGCATGAAAAAGAAAAGAGCGGTGTCGTGTGTCCCTGGCCCAGATTGGAATTTCATGAGCGGTGTCATCTGCTCCCTGTTTTCCTGGACAGGCCGAAAAGCACTGTAAGGAATGCGGTTGTTTTATTTTAGAATTTTGTACTTTGTAGATTGGAGTGCACGGTTGGAATTTACTCTTGGCTTCTTATGTTAGGAAAGAACAACGAATTAATATTAAAAAAGTTTGTTTTGACATGAAACCAAATTAAACTCTACAATTATTTCAGGAATTTCATTACTCC
>JANJGK010000013.1:7827772-7840272 GCA_039081455.1 Macrobrachium rosenbergii | reverse complement strand
TTATTTCACACACACACTTCATATTCTAATTTTACTGCATAAAAAAGCTATTGCTGAGGATTAATAAGCTTTCTTAATTCATATCTTTATACTATAACATAAGGGATGTAAAGTTGCAGAGTCATACGTTTATTTGCAAAGATATATCGATAGTTTCTTTTCCTCAGTAAAATCGATGGTGCAGGTTTCGTTTTCATTTCCTTACTCAGCCCCCTCCCACAGTAGTATAGTGCCCCTGGGGCAGTAGTAGGAGTAGTAGTAGTAGTAGTAGTAGCAGAGCCTAAGGCAAAGCTGTAAATTCTGTAAAAATAGTAGGAATAAGAAATGCCATTCTTCACGATGATTTGTCACAGTTTAATTTATCATATCATATCCGCCCATTTCCTTTCTTTCCTCGGGAATCGTTCCAGGCTGATAAGGGTTTCCCTTGTCAGCAGAAAAGAAAAAAAAGGACTTTTTCATCTAACGATTTTTCGTGTTATATTACGCGGCATAAAAGCAGCAGTCATTTCATTAAGGAGAGAATCAGTTTCGCCACCAAAACATAGTATTCAGTAAACAATGAACGAACTGAGGAAGACATAACGGTTACTTTGCCGTTCAGCGAAGATTATCGATATTGTTTCTTCCTTTAATCCTAAAATAACTAAATGATTTTGAATTAACGCGTACACAAGCGTATACACTCAGACACATTATATATATATATATATATATATATATATATATATATATATATATATATATATATATATATATATATATATATATATATATATATATATATGTGTGTGTGTGTGTGTGTGTGTGTGTGTGTGTGTGTGTGTGTGTGTTTAAAGTTTGTTTTTTTCGGTGCATAATTTCAAGCGAACTGTATGTGAAAGTAAAGGGTCATTACTCGTAATTATTTCTTAACTCTTCGTGGAATAACATAATTATATCTATATCCTCATTGGATATCACAATTACATCATACCTCTTTCCTGTATGCGATAATCATTTCGCATTTCACATATATACACAAACGAAACGACGGAACTACTCACATAAGAAACTAAGCTTTTTTTAGTATATTAAAATTCTTTGCAAATTGAAGATAGAGCATGGCTTTATTTATGACAATGCCATAACTAAGAAAGAAATTAGAATTTAAGAGTTTTACTTTTACTCTCAAGTATTAATGTTATGGTCTATATCTCACTCTTCTTGGCTTAGCTGTTATGTCTCACGTTCTAACGTCTTATTCATTACAAGCAATTTAATGGGCCTTTTCCATATGAATTTGTTGTATTTTTAAGTACTACAACTAGTACTACTACTTCTATTTCAATAATAATAATAATAATAATAATAATAATAATAATAATAATAATAATGCATACATACATGCGAACTAAAAGCAAAAAATCAAATAAAACTTTACACTGAAGTTAAACCTCTCTCTCTCTCTCTCTCTCTCTCTCTCTCTCTCTCTCTCTCTCTCTCTCTCTCTCTCTCTCTCTCTTTTACCGGTAGCTACATAACCATCGCCAGTTGCACAGTCCACTGAAAAAAAGTTATCTAAAATCAGAACAATTTTGTCGACAAGACCGTATGGCAACCGTCCCAAACTTCCAAGCCTAGTGTCCACATATTTTTTTTTTATTAAATAGAAAGTAAAACCGGAATAAATAAGCAAATGTTTGGAAGTTTTCCAAAATCTTTTCCTGCGAATAGAAAACTTTCAGAGAAAGTTAAGCCAAAGGACCTAAAACGACCTTTAGTCTCGGGAAATACAAAAGGAAAATTACTTTCATACAATTTAAGTTCCATTTCTTTTCTGATGAATATAAAGTAGATTTTGTTCTTTCAATCAACTTTTTATGTCTCGCATGTCATACTGAAAAACTTTTGGAGTACTGGAAGAAGAAGTTATTGGCAATATGAATAAGGTTTTATTCAGCTGGAAGTCTAAAAGGATTTGAGTTTACTTACTGTAAATAAACTTGAATGTAGGCGAAGTTATTGGTTTAACATGCACAGGAAAGAATCCTTTTTCATTTATGCTAATAAATAATTTTTCTACACAGTTGTGCTTGTTTAACTATCGTCACCTATTAAATGGTGTTGCGTCAGATGTATTCAAACTGAGAAGATTTCCAAATGCCGATTTAGAGTAAGATGATAATTATCATTTCAGACCAGTGAATTGGACGTTAAACTTGTTATATATTAAAATGGTGGAATTTCTCATATTGTTGCCTCAGTATATTTTCCTCAGTCGAAAAACAGTTACAGTTTCGTGTGTCTTATCTATCAATTATTGGAAGTTACATTTATTCAGTTACAATAGTAAAATCATGATTTTCATGTTCACTACATGTCATAAGTACCGAGGGTATTATCGTGAACTTTATCTACACTTCATGGAATATCAGAAGGTATAAAAAACAAGACCAAAAGAAATTCCTAACCTATCACAAGATGAATGAAGAACTGCTTTTCCCTCGACATAATTTATAGATATCAAGAAAATAGGAATCGAATGATGAGTTCACGTGAGTAATAACCAAGCCGAGCAGTTAAAACAGATTTTGTTTTTGTTATTAATGGACGTTTCACTACTAGCGAATAGAATGAAAGAAAATTATCCAGCCTAAGTAAAGTGGAAGATCAAACAATTATATATATATATAAATATATATATATATATATATATATATATATAGTATATATATATATATATATATATATATATATATATAATATATATATATAAATAGATAGATAGATAGATAGATAGATAACCGGTTGGTGTTATCCAGAGCGTTTCATGAAGATGATGAACCGATAGATCAAGAAAGGGAGATTTTACGGAATGCTGAGGGGGAATCGATTGAAAAGTTCAGTGCCATCAGATGTAAACGGTAAACAAAGAGGGGAAAAGTGGAGATAGAGCCACATGAAGAGTATCAAATAATTACAACATGGTAGATATGGCACAAAGGAAGGAATGGAGAGAGAGAGAGAGAGAGAGAGAGAGAGAGAGAGAAGAGAGAGAGAGAGAGAGAGAGAGAGAGAGAGAGAGAGAGAGAGAGAGAAATACGGAGGGGAGAAGGGCCTAGAGACTAAGGGGAGAAGACATCTATGATGAAGTTGGAGCATTTTACCAAAAGTTTTGATATATTAGGACTCAGTTTCATGTTACCTTGCACTACCAGATAATGGATGATAACATGTGATATTTCTGATGTGTTTGTCATTTAAAAGTAACGTTCTGGCATATAACAAAAATGCTAAGGAAACAATATGATCCAAAAGAATGTCAAAAAAACCATATTTATAACTATGTATCTCTCTCTCTCTCTCTCTCTCTCTCTCTCTCTCTCTCTCTCTCTCTCTCTCTCTCTCTCTCTCTCTCTCTCTCTCTCTCATCCCTCGCTCTCTCTCTCTCTCAATATTCTTTTTATAAAAAATCTAGAATTTCAAACTACGCAAAGTAACGACTGTCAAGGCACTAGTGACCATTTTTCCCATACTCGCATTCAGGCACTTGGAACAGATGTTGCACCTGCGAGAGTGCTTATCCGGGACCGAAGTGTCATACAGCACACAATAAGGTTGTTCAAGTGTCGCTTTCTCCAGAAAACGTGGAAAGACCCAACGCAACTTTAAGGAATATTAACCCCACTCCACAGCAACTGCTGCTTTAATTACTCTCTCTCTCTCTCTCTCTCTCTCTCTCTCTCTCTCTCTCTCTCTCTCTCTCTCTCTCTCTCTCTCTCTGATAAAAACACACACACACACACTTAAGTTACGCCAGCCTAACTTATTTTTTAAAACTGATTCCGATGTTTTTTTTATTACAGAAACACAATATTGCAACTTTCTGTCTTGAGATATCTAGATAATTAACAAACGGTATTTATTCATAAATTCTGGTAATGTGAGACAAAAAAAAAAAAACACTTCCACTAATGCAAAACTTCACTTGCCTTTATAAGCAAACTCATTCACTTTAAGGGATTTTCAAGTTTAATCCACTACTCTTTATTCTTTCCACATGTGCATGATTACCTCACGCAGTTACGAATTCAACTGAGGCAGCGATTCTCAGGTGCAATGGTCCTGCCTGCTGAAGCTTTCAAATTCTGCCATCCGCGCATAATTCACCAGTTTCTCCCAGACTTCCTACTCTTAGATCACTTAATACCATTAATACAAAAACAAGCTAAAGGATGCAGCTGACCCTGGCAATTATCGCCCGATTGCAATTACTACAATTGCGTCGAAGATACTTGAGTCCGTTCTTCTAGTGAGACTTCTCCCCTTTCTACACACTACTGACAACCAGTTCGGCTTCAAAGCAAACCACTCAGCCGACACCTGCATCTACATCCTGAAAGAAATGCTGAACTATTACCTATTATCAGCCTCTCTGGTTTTCGTATGTTTTGTAGATGTGAGAAAAGCATTTGACAGAGTAAACTATCTGAAGCTCTTCATGAAGCTGCACAAACGAGGCACACATCTGTATCTAATTGGCATTTTATGTTGTTGGTTCTTCACACAGCAATTCTGAGTCAAATGGGGTAACGTACTGTCGTACACCTTCGGCTCCCTAAACGGGCTCCGGCAAGGGGGCATTCTCTCTCCATACCTGTTTAACACGTACACAGATGCCCTGAATGTCAACTGAACTCACTCCCAAATCGGATGCACTATCAACGAAACAACAATAAACAACCTCTGTTACGCTGATGATAATGGTTCTGATCTCCCCATCAGTGCAAGGTCTCCAGCGACCCATCGACACCTGCCGCCAATATGCAGAGGAATTTGATATCCTATACAACGAAACCAAGACCCAGTGTATGTCGCTGCTCCCGAGATCGCTTAAGCATATTGCAGAACCACTAATTTTCCTCGGAAATCATCGTCTGGAATTCGTGCCTGAATTTCCGTATTTGGGACACATTATCACGGATGACCTAAAAGATACGGCAGACATAGAACAGAGGCGTCGTAAACTATGCGCAACTGGCAACATGTTTGCAAGGAGGTTTGCCTTCTGTCACCGAGACACGAAACTGCTGCTCTTCCGTTCGTACTGGTACAGTATATGGGTGTTCCCTTTGGACGAACTATACCCGAGAGACCATGAGACGTATCACTGTTGTTCACAATGAAATTCTGAGACGCCTCACAAACACTCCTCGCTATCACACAGCCACGCAGATGTTCATAGAAAACCGCCTGGATAATTTGAAAATCATTGTGAGGCGAACAGTGTCCAGTCTGATCACCCGACTGAGAAACAGCAGCAATTCCCTCATACAAAGCATCCTGAGCAGTGAGGCAAGAGGAAGATCTAAATTTAATTGTGGGAAAGATGGGATAATGAGGCGTTTGTTCCTTAAATGCCCTATTCTCTGTTTTTGCAATTATGAAGTGTCATCTCCAGAATCTGTTATTATTATTATTATTATTATTATTATTATTATTATTATTATTATTATTATTATTATTATTATTATTATTATTATTATATTTCAACGTTCCTTGCTGTTTTTGGAATTCTTACTTCCTGTTATTACTGTGTTTAATGTCATTCTAGAGTTTTGCAATTTTCAGTATTCGTATTTAGCCCTCTGGACCTAACCTCTGTAACCACCTAAGGACCCTAGATGGAAATTAATCGTCTGCAATCTGTATTTTTGATTGTTATCATTTCTAATTTTTTCTTTTCTATTACTCTCCATATCATTACTGTCATTACCATTATTATGAATTCTATTTTATCTACTTCTTCAGCAACTGTGTGGATACTGCCGATAATTATTTTTGTCATGTTACCTTGTGTATCTAGATTGTGTGTATTGTATTTGTATATTCCATGTACATGGCCCTGAGCCGCAATAAAGATTATTATTATTATTATTATTATTATTATTATTATTATTATTATTATTATTATTATTATTATTATTTCCCGGCTGAAATACATGTTTCCTTTTGCATCAAATTATAAGATCTGGGCACGCCGGGTGACTAAAGAACTGAGGCAGTGTCTAGATGGAAAAAATGCAGAGGAATTAATTAGTTCCCATGGAATGAGAAAAAAATATCATAGGGGATGAAAACGAGTCTACAAAGTGTACCGTCATGATGTTGAACGTTTTGAACGTAAGAGTAGATGATTTAATTTCCATGCTCCCTTTGATCAAAAGTTAATGCCTTAGAGAAGTAGTATCCTCTTACTTCCATTAGAGTAACTTTTAATGTAAATGTTCGTACCTTGCCATGGACACCCTTCGTAATTAAAATTAATAAAAGTGAACTCCAAAATTCAGGAAATTTACAAGTCATATATTCTTCATTACATTTAAAATCTCATCTCTTTAAACGAAGCTCAGTTTTGATAATCAGCATCTGTATCTCCACGTGCCTGGACATTTTGTACCTTAGGCATTTATTTTCGTTGGTTTTGATTTTTAAGTTTGTATCAGCCATATTTAAATAATCTTTAATTTTAGGTCTATACATTATGAAAAATCCATCCGTATAGGTGTCAAACTTACAGAACAGCTATAAAATGTACGGTATTTAGTAAATTAAGGTTGAATTTAACAGTTTCTTAAATGTTCATCTAATTTATTTCATCATCTTGTCCAAATTTTCCTTTCTGCCATGCACCCGAGTGACACCCACCACGTTGTATCTTCCCATCTTGTCCAAACTTCCCTACATGCACCCGAGTGACACCCACCACGTTATACCTTCCCAACTAGTCCAAACTTCCCTCCAGTCATGTGTCCGAGTGGCACCCACCACGTTATATCTTCCCAACTTGTCCAAATTTCCCTCCTGTCATGTGTCCGAGTGACACCTACCACGTTACATCTTCCTGTCTTGTGCAAGCTTCCCTCCCATTATGTGTCCGAGTGACACCCACTATGATATATCTTCCCATATTTAATGCAACTATAACTGCATTAATCGCATGGGTCATCTCAAGGTTTCTTCCAGTCCGGCTACATATTCTTAACTTTTGCTATTATGCTCTTTCTAGAAAGATGTCGGTTAGCTAAATCAAATGCATATAGCACCGATTTTATATATATTCTTTGCATTAATGAGTCATGAAAGTAACTTAGTTATTATCAACATAACATGGCTGGGGTGATTTTAATGAAAAATCTCGAGTTAAAATGAAACTGAAGCAACTTACATAGAATTATATTTATATTTCTACTCTTGGTAGAGGCAAAGACGCCAATTTACATATGAATACTTACGTACGTGTAAAGATGAAACCCATACAGCCCAGTAAAAATATCGCGCTGTCTTTAATAGTTCATTTTCCTTTACGCTTTTTCCTTTCTAATAACATTAGTTTCAACTTCTGTTACTTCAGGAATTTCTTCCAATTTTTATAAAAAAAAAAAAAGTTACAGAGTTACCCTGCTAGTAGTTGGCACTGGAAAAATCCTAGAAATTTTTTTTAGCTTCATATTCTAATTTCTCTTGGATTACCCTGACTTATCCTTGAAAACAATCTCCCAATAAACGTGGACCGTTTATTTTCTATTTTTATATATATAAAATCAGACTTTTTAAAATAACACCTTGTTAAATTTACTTCACGTAGATTCTCAAACAATATCGCCAGTTTTGACACCTACACGGAGGGATTTTTCATAATGTATATACTGTACTTAAAAGTAAAGATTATTCTAATATAGCTGATATAAATTTAAAAATAACAAGTAGAAAATGCGCCGAAGTTACTTCGGCGCAATCGAGATTTTGGAAAGCTTATAATCATGGCCACCGAAAATAGATCAATCTTTCGGTGGTCTCGGTATAACGCTGTATGAGCCGAGGCCCAAGATACTTTAACTACGTCTCGATGGTGGCCTGCCCTATATCGTTGCCAGAAGCACGATAATGGCTAATTTTAACCTTAAATAAAATCAAAACTACTGAGGCTAGAAGGCTGCAATTTGCTATGTTTAATGATTGGAGGGTGGATGATCAACGTACCAATTTGCAGCCCTCTAGCCTCATTAGTTTTTAAGATCTGTGGGCGAACAGGAAAAGTACGGGCGGACGGACAAAGCTGGCACGGTAGTTTTCTTCTACAGAGAGCTAAAAACTAACAAAAATATGATCTAAGAACGAATATCAAATGTTATATCAATAGACAATGACTTTTAAGTTTATACGTTGTGTTATTCTTACGTGACATTTTCTTGATCAGCGTGATGCTATCTATTCATAAAAACATATTACCGCTGGAAAAAAGTATATAAAATATATGAAAAAATAGTGACACTTCCTTATTGATAGCACATGAATGTTGATACCTGCTTCAATAAAACAAAGTATGGTAATGGGACCTAATAAATTGCATAAAAGAAGTATGAAAGAACTTATTAAATCAAGAAATAAGGATGGAATAGTAGAACAAAACTAACTTCATGCTGAGCACGTCGATTTCCAATCCGAGACAATTCCTGAGAAAAATAGTTGCATTACTGTAATCTAAAAAATGACAGATGTCAGGAGAATGGCAGGGCAACGTTATTTATGCAAGAATTTACATAGTCAAACCTGATATTAATGCACTATTCAGCGTGCAACTTTCTAAAACATCTCCACCTTTCAAAAGTAAAAGGGTAACTGACCTGCTAACACCACAGTAGTGTTTTCTCTTATCCTCTGGTGTAATGTCAGAAAGTACGAGACTTGATGCCGCTCATGATATATGAAGCGATCGTTGGCTCCACACATTATCAGAAATGGCAGGTAACGGTCGCCATAAAAGCATCATTAGCGTTGGCAGGCACATGTATGGGAGAGATATCTATCTATCTATCTACTTATCCATGTATGTATGCATGTAACTACCTATCTATTTATCTATTTATTTATCCATGTGTATATGTGTGCATCTATCTATCTATTTATCTATCTACTTATCCATGTAGATATATATATATAATATATATATATATATATATATATATAATATATATATATATATATATATATATATATATATATATATATATACATATATTATATATATATATATATATATATATATATATATATATATATATATAATAAAACATGATACTTCTCCTCGCTTGCTTTTTGTTCTTTGTAGAGGCTTACTTAGAATTCAAATTCCTTTTTTCGTCTATTTTTTTCTGACGTGCCCATATTAATAATAACAGCCCGTAAAACACTGAAGGCATACTTTAACAAAAAATGCCAACTCCTTTGTCTAATATATATTACTATGCTCATCATCTTAAGACTGTGAAAATTAAAGCTTTACGAATCAGTCTACTGGCGTTCCCTAGATGGTGATATATTTTTTATCAATGTAAAGCTGACTGAAAGTCTGTGGCTACTAGTCTTTACGTTTAGATTCCTCAGTCTCTAAAATATTTGAAAAACATATTGACAAACGCTTTCGTTAGTGTCCAAACAAACATTAAATAGTGTGTAACAAAATGCAAAAGAAGGATTCTGGCTACACAAGCATGAAAGAGAAAATTTTGACACAGAATACTGAATGGCTTATTCAAAGCAAACAGAATCGTTGGTAAGATACCTGCCCTTGATGGCAGATTTGTCTGAATGGAGATAACGTGTGCTATTTACGTCACGGATATTGCTATCTGTTATTGGGCAATCAATGCAGTTTGCATCGGAGATGAAAATAACCAAGCATCTGTTGGCACAAGAATATCTGTGATTAGAGATGCGCGTCAAGATATACTTTACCATTCAACTTTCTAACATGTAAAATACTGTACATTAAAATCTCTTCCACTGAAGCTAAATTTCTAGGAAGCATTAAACTGATTATGCAATATTTGCTACTGAAATAAAGGTCTTATTCAAAATAAGACAACGTCATTTTATTTCATATATAAGACTTATAACTGGGAGGTTTGTTGGTACACTTGATATTACAATCTATTTACATGCCAAAATTATGCCAACGATATTTATGAAATAAGGGTCACAAATGCTTCTTTAATTGGTAATTTTTTCATGCTTTTCTGACTTACAAATACTAATAAATTCTAGAGATAGCTCAACTTAAGGTATTAATTAATATTTCATGGGTATTAAATTTAATAAATATATACACTTACATTAAAATATTCGCAAATACTAATATCAAGATCCTTAGAATCTCCCACACTGAAAATATATTTTACAGCAAGAAGGTAATTTTTAATATGTATTATAATATCATTCCTGATAACATGTCTTGAACGATTTAGGAAAAAAAAAAGATACCTTGAACAACTCAATTTTCCCGTCCATTTATTATATTAGTTTTGCCACTCTCTCTCTCTCTCTCTCTCTCGTCCTCTCCTCTCTCTCTCTCTCTCTCTCTCTCTCTCTCTCTCAGGGAAAATAATAACTGTCGCCACGTGAAAGCTACATGCCCCATAACACTAAAAATTTTAAATAACGAAGAGAGAAATATACGGAACGGCATATTCAACTTTCCTCCCTAAACGCATAAGGCCGTTCTTAGGCCTGTCTTTCATTCTCGCTTTTCTGTTATAAATTTGGAAAACCTGACTGTCAAAGGCATATAAAAACCTGAAGCACAAAAGTTCTTTTTATAAGTCCTCATATCTACGGTATATAACTTCACATAATTGTTCTAAATTTACAAAACGCCCGCTCTCTCTCTCTCTCTCTCTCTCTCTCTCTCTCTTTAAGTGTATATGTATGTATGTATATATATATATATATATATATATATATATATATATATATATATATATATATATATATATATATATATATATATATATATATATATATATATATGTATATATATATATATATATATATATATATATATATATATATATATATATATATAATATATATATATATATATATACATACACACACATTACGACTATATTGCTTAAAAAAATTAATGTAAATTAACACAACCTTGTTCACTGTGTAGGCATCTGTATTGAAAACTGAGAACAAACAACAAAATAATAAATAAATACATAAATATAGTTCCTTCGTCTCTCTGCTAGCAACAGCTACCGCTCTGTAGGTCGCCAGACAGCTTTCATTTCGTGATTTACAAGCTGTGAAATTGACCTTCATTCGCGGATGTCTGCTGGAAGTTAAAGTGAAAGCTGGAGAGAGAGAGAGAGAGAGAGAGAGAGAGAGAGAGAGAGAGAGAGAGAGGAGAGAGAGAGAGAGAGAGAGATTTTTTAAAAGACACTTTGTTAACGAAATTTTCATTTTATTCATTGTCATCCCGCTTTCTAATTTTTCTTTTGAGAACAAAAAATACCAGAAGAGGCTTAGTGTATTTATTTTATCTGCATTCTTGTTGGACTAGTTTTAAACATGTCATGGACTTTTACAAATTTTACATTGAAATTAATTTGATGGAATATGCAACAAGAAATAGAAAATTATATAAGAGTGCCTTGATGTTTCGTATATTGACTAGAATGATTTAACGCTGTGGAATACAAAAAATGTCTTAGACTATCTGTTGATAAATTTTCTCCATTCTTTGCCCCGGACCTTTTCTATTTATTTAAATGAGCGTAAATTAAGTGATGAGTGGAAATATCGGAATAATTTATCCGAAAAAGAAAAATGCCATGATGCTGTCCTGTTTACATCTACTTCGAAGCCAAACAGGCAGATTAAGATGCACTATAAGACATTATTAGGATGTTGAAACAGACCAACATGTATTTAAAATGAAACAATGAAGCATAAAATCACCACCGTCTGGAAAAAAATAAAGAGCTTCGGGACAAGATTAGCACCAAAAGAAATAAAAATAAATTTTTTTACGCTGTTTCCCGTAAGGCTCAGTCATTCTGAAAACTTTATTTACCCAGCATCAGGCGCTGGTTCTCACAATTTAATCAGAAATTCATATATTCATAACTGGCGCTACAAGGACAGAATGGTGTGCTTATTCTCTCTCTCTCTCTCTCTCTCTCTCTCTCTCTCTCCTCTCTCTCTCTCTCTCTCTCTCTCATACCAACAGAGCTGTTGATGAAAATGAATGAGATTCTGCTTTACGAATGAATCATTCCATATCTCTGTTTATGTTGCAAGGAAAAAAACCGAGATGTGGAATTACATGACTTATTTCAATTTAGGTAATCTTATTTTTTTATTACTGATAGGCACACAGAGAGGAGCAGAAAACTGATTAAAACTTATATTTAAATAAGATAATAAGATAATGGAAGCTCTCTGTAGTTTTTATTTCTTTATGTAAGAATCGGCAAAAAATTTTTTCGCTAAGTGTTTTTATCATTTTTTTATTCATAGTACATTATGCTTATCCTTCCTAAAGAATGGCAATCCAGATGTTTTATCCATTTAAAAAATATATTCTCTCATTACTTTGATGAAGGCAGCTTCAGGCACTGCCATTTAAAACTTCGCTTGTTTTCTGTATTGCCTGCGATTCCCTTTTC
>JANJGK010000013.1:7819561-7827672 GCA_039081455.1 Macrobrachium rosenbergii | reverse complement strand
AAAGGCATAGAAAGAAACGAAAACGCAAAAGGGAAGGTGAAAATAAACTTATGAAGAAAAAAGAAAAGGATACGAAGTCCCACAATTGCAATAAGTGGTACATTTGATACATTTAACAGCACACCAAAAAAGAGGGTACAAGAAAAGGAATATGAAAGAGAAAATGCAGGTAAAGCTAAAAAGAAAAGGTTCTTAGACAAGCCACACGTAAACATCGTTTTTCTCAAATATACTCTTGGTATTATAAACTCATAACGATATACATATCTATGAAAGCCTCTTCTTTTATGTTCAATGTACCACGGGCGGAAATTATCTTGTTGCAGAGTCAAACATCGAGAACTGATGTAATAATTGACCTACATCTAATGTTTAACATCTACCTACAATAAGTGAACATACAATGCACACAAAGCAACGTATCTTACAAATGAATTTCCTCTTCCACCATAGTTCCCTACATCGTTTGTCAGACACAACATCTTTTATCATCATGTTCAAGGGCAGAAGCTCGTATCATTTCCATATAGACCCTATCTTCCGGAGTTGGTAAAAGAGGAGAATTTATTACGTCGTATTTACTTGCCGAAGGTTCACATTTCAAAGGTAGTCTGACATTAAGCCAGAAATGTGGACACCTTTAGCAAAAGAACGGTGAATTTCCTGTCGATTATTCATGACGCGGACGCAAATCCATCAACATAATCAGATATTCATCATATTCATAACACCTATCGTTTTGGCTCCAGACGGTGAAATCATTCTTATTTGCTGATTTATCTAACGTTTCGTTAACCAAAAATGACGAAAATATCAGTTTTCCCCTCCCCTTTCCTTGTTCGCTTATCTTATTCACAAGCCCCTCATCTGAGAAGACGAGCTATTCATGAGTCGTATTCAGAGCCTATTCAGGGGGTAATCATGGGGGTCAGCAGGACGTTTCTCTCCTTTTCAAGCAAGTCATTACGAGTGTGTAACAGAATTACGTTGCCGTTCTGACTAACAGTACCAGTGTTGGAACTTCCTGCTCTCTCTCATATATATATATATATATATATATATATATATATATATATATATATATATATATATATATATATATATATATATATAGAGAGAGAGAGAGAGAGAGAGAGAGAGAGAGAGAGAGAGAGAGAGAGAGAGAGAGAGAGAGAGAGACAGAGAGTTCCTAAACCACTAATAATGATAACACCAGTTATTTTGCGTAGAAATACTGTATCAGAATAAAATCAGTGCTCAAAAAGTGGTAACAAATGTTCACCTCGTCGCCGGCGAAAAAAATTGTGAAACGGCCTACAGGTTTAGCAAAAGCCGTCAATAAGTAATAATCGTTTAATTTTTTCAATCATGTGCTTTGGACTTCGGAACATGGAAAGTAATTATAAAAGCTGTTTATCAAAATGAAAATTTTGATTGATTTCTGGAAAGCATTGAGCCATTGAGGGTTACTGGATTGGCAATCTACACAACTGCAAGTTCATTTCATGTTTATAGTTCTTTTTTATGTGTTTTGCTAGAATAATTTTGCAAGATTTTTTTTATTTATTTTTGTGTTGATGCTTTATTTGATTTAAAAAAAAGTTAAATAGCTTTTGTAAAATCTACGCAAAGTACCAGTGAAAATTACCTATGACAGGGAGGTCTGAATATAGCTGAAGAAGTCATGTGTTGTGGAATATTATAATATACGCACCTACATAGACACACACACACACACTATATATATATATATATATATATATATATATATATATATATATATATATATATATATATATATATGTGTGTGTGTGTGTGGAATGTTATTAATATACGTACCTACACACACACACACACATATATATACATATACATATACATATATATATATATATATATATATATATATATATATATATATATATATATATATATATATATATATATATATATAATATATATATATATATATATATATATATATATATATATATATATATATATATATATATATATATATATATATATATATATATTACCACATACGCCTATTTCCCTTTTGGGGTGGGTGGCGCTTGAAGGGTACAGTATTCATGTTCCCAATAAACCTTAAACGATCATCCATGCCCCCCCCCGCCATTTCTATACCATACCCCTCTCTGGTACCCATTTGTAGCTGGGTGGAGTGGTAGGCGGTTAGAAAGGATCGATGCACGGACTAGCAAATGTCAGCCAGTGCTGAATAATCTTGATGGGTTCCGGCGCTTGGTCTCCAAGACCTAAATTTCATAATCAATCAATCACCCAATCGTTAGCCAGTCCTGCAACACCCAGGTACGGAGCCCATTTTGGCTAATTACACCTTCCATGGCATTTTTTTTTTCTTTATTGGAAGGATGCTTTCGGATTCTCAGAAAATCTTCAGAGATTAGGTTGTTATCCTCCTGGCTTTTTTTTTTTTACCAAGAAATGTTAATTTTCACGAAATCACAAGGGAAAGATAAAAATAATAACAGAACATTTTTTTTTCATCGTATGGAACATCTGCAAAAAACCGGTCTCAAAAATAACGGCAGCGGAAGAAACTATGATGTGAAACGGACGCTTGGTTTTTTGTGAGTGTTCAGTAACTTACATGGAAATGATCTGAATACTGTTTTGGTTAAATGGCATCCGGATCTAGACGTTGTATTGAAGGGAAATAATCCAAGATATAACCTACTGTACAATCACGTCAGGTTCGACCATTGTTGTGAGTAAAACATGCGTATGTATTTGAATTTGAAAATGTACTAGCTTTTTCCATTTGAAATGAAGATGATAACTAAAAACATGGAAACGACTACGACCTAACGTCAAATAAATGCCTTTTAGTGAATAAAATATCACTGCATTCTCTCAGTTTATGCAGCGAATTTTAGAACGTAACTGTATTCAGAAATTACGGACTCTGATTATAAAGTAGGCGGTGGAGGTGACATTGCAATGGTTCCTTACATCATCATGGCGAATGGCAACGGCCAGATTACGCTGACAGCGTGTTTCCCTCTCAGGAGTTGTCACATATAGTGATATATCTTTCATTCCTTTTACTGTACCTCCGTTCATATTTTCTTTCTTCCATCTGACTTTCCACTCTCTCCTAACAATTCTTTCACTGTGCAACTGCGAGATTTTCCTCCTGTTACACCTTTCAAACCTCCTTACTGTCAATTTCCCTTTCAGCGCTGAATGACCTCATAGGTCCAAGCGCTTGGCCTTTGGCCAAAATTCGATATTCTACTCTCATATAGTGATATATTTGAATACTTATATATTTACGAATAAATATATATTTGTGCATACTCGAAACGAAATTGTATATTTACTGTAGTTTTTTGTTTTTCTTTTTTGTTCCATCCACTGATCTTACACAGCTTGACGAGAGGCTTCTTTTTTTCTTATCTTTCTAAATAATTATAAAAGCAAAACGTATCTCTTTATAGTCATTCAGCCAGCGTATTGTAAAGAAATGCTCGTTCTCTCTTCACTAAAATCATAGAATATTACAGACTTTGTTTTTAGTGAATTCTTATATTGATGATCGTACCCCTATCAATACTTAATCTGATTTTTTAGGTTCCCAGAATTTTCAAAGCTTAGTAATTGTTCTTAGTATATTGCGTTAGTTCGCTTTTGTCTCATTTCCTCCCAAATGAATTGGATAAAGAAAATTAGAAGCTGAATATTTTCGTAAAAGTTGTTCCTGTCACACTGGGGAATAGAGTTGCTGAAGCACCCGTTTGTTAAGGACTTATTGCAGATAAAAATAGAGGAGAACTTTCCTTAAATAAACAAGTGTCGCAGTCATCAATAACAGTAAATCCCAGGCTTAAAGAGAGAAGCGATACCCAACCCACTCTCTTATACATCCCGCGCTTTCTTTCCCTCCTTCTTAAAGGGGATAGCCATTTAGGAAGTTGTCTTGGGAAGTTAATGGAAAGTCGGGGCACTTCATCCTACAAGCTGGAGAGCGAAAGAAAATCCTACTAGGTAGATTAAGAGAGGATAGAAGGAAATTGCTTCAAGGAGAGTTGGGAGAGAAACAGTTGCATCGTGGGCAGAGAAAAAAAGGAAGGAAAATGTTACTATAATGTTACAAAAAGAGAGATGGAGGAAGAAAGAGAAACTAAGTTGAAGACTGAAGTCCGAAGGGTTAGGCGTCACAGGACAGTAAAGAGAGAACATTTATAAGCATGTTTATAAAAATCTATATCAAATAGATATGCAATACTCTAAGCAATTTATGAAACGTGAAAATTGCAGGTCAAATTGGTTGCTAAAATTACGGCTGATATTAGCGACAAGAAAACTATCAGAACTCAGGCAATTACCATCCTGAAACCTCCTCTCTGCAGAGCAATAAAGTTTTAACGAAGGCCTTAGTTCTTGATTACTCCTCTCTCTCTCTCTCTCTCTCTCTCTCTCTCTCTCTCTCTCTCTCTCTCTCTCTCTCTCTCTCTCTCTCTCTCTATTGCATTTGTTCCATTCTGCATTTTATGTTACTTTCCCTCTATTCCATTCAGTACAAGCTTGCTTTCCAAGTTGTTAACATCTCAATATAAATCCAGGGGAAATATTTTTCTGTCCTGTCTATCTCTAAGTAAGCTCGACTTATTCAGAATCATATAAGATTTTCTTCTTCCTCCTCATACATCCCCTCCATTTTCAGTTTTGTCTTTAAATATTCACAGGACGCACTTAAATATACTTCGTAGTTACTAGAGAAACTAACAGTGTGCTCAGCATTTTAAAGCTCTGGATTTCGCCTCCTGAATTTTTCCCTAACAGGAGGTGCTTTTGCTTCTTTCAAGGTTAAGCTCAAGCTTTTTCCATCTTTTATTTTTCCCCTTTTTTGAGCCTGACAGAAAAAAAATGAATCAGGTTGCCCATTCTGTTGGCCTTAAAAAAAATTGCAATTGACGTTCTCTAATAATTGGTTACGGTGTGCAGGGGGGGAGGCTCAGGGTCCTGGGTAGGCCTAATCCTATTCTCCTCAAAATATATTGACATCCCGGAGGAGACAGAGCTCAGTGCTTAGTCCTCCTCATCACCGTCTTCCACAAGCCTTTATTTCAATCAAACCTCTTGTGCATGACGATCTCCGACAGAAGTCAATTATTGACCTAAACCTCAGTACCTACAAGGGATGTCTCTCAGCATTCACATGGTTTCTCTCTCTCTCTCTCTCTCTCTCTCTCTCTTATATATATATATATATATATATATATATATATATATATATATATATATATATATATATATATATATATATATATATATATATATACATATATATATATATATATATATATGTATGTATGTATGTATGTATATATATACATACATACACACACATTCGTTGTGTATATACATACATACACACTGATGGGGAGAGAAAGAGCTGTCTCTTATTCTTTCATTTTTGACATGATGAAGGCAGACTATTGTTGGGAACTCATTTTCGTGCATCCTGACATTTGCTATTTTCCCGCTCTGCTTCCAACGATTTTGAATGTCAAATTACTGCCACTCCAGAGATATTTCAATATACTGTAGTTTTTCAACATTTTCGTTTTGCATCGCACGTAACCCGCTCTGATAACACAAACACCATACAATTTCAAAAGCTTTGAACGCAAGATAATTAACCTTTTTTCCAAATTTGTGGTATCGTTTTACTTGTTTCTGCTTTAATTATAAAATTGCGTTTACCAACGAAAACGTCCAATAAACTTGTCCACAAACCTTATATATGCAAAAGACACTGATGTTACATAGACTTCAAACACAAAACAGTACTATATCTCCGTGCAAATGTTTTGCGCATTATAATTATAATAATATATATTGATGGCCCGAGACCATCATAACAACTTTACGACTGCATACCAGAGTGCCTCGTACTCTTCCTCTTGGGCTTGGTTTTTGCAGGTGGGTCTGATTCCGTTCTCTTCATTTTGGGTCCGGTTTTTTCAGTTGGGTCTGATTCTCTTCTCTTCGTCTTTGGTCTGATTTTTGCATGTGGGCCTAATTCTGTTCCCTTCATCTTGGGTCTGGTTTTTGCAGGTGGGTCTAATTCTGTTCTCTTCATCTTGGGTCTGGTTTTTATAGGTGGGTCTGATTCTGTTCTCTTCGTCTTGGGTCTGGTTTTTGCAGGTGGGTCTAATTGTGTTCTCTTCGCCTTGGGTCTGGTTTTTGCAGGTGGGTCTAATTCTGTTCTCTTCATCTTGGGTCTGGTTTTTGCAGGTTGGTCTAATTCTGTTCTCTTCGCCTTTGGTCTGGTTTTTGCAAGTAGGTCTGATTCTGCTCTCCTCATCTTGGGTCTGGTTTTTGCAGGTGGATCTAATCCTGTTCCCTTCGTCTTGGGTCTGGTTTCTGCAGGTGGGCCTGATTCTGTTCTCTTCGTCTTGAGTCTAGTTTTTGCAGGTGGGTCTGATTCTGTTCTCTTCGTCTTTTGTCTGGTTTTTGCAGGTGGGTCTGATTCTGTTCTCTTCATCTTGGGTTTGGTTTTTGCAGGTGGGTCTGATTCTGTTCTCTTCGTCTTTTCTCTGGTTTTTGCAGGTGGGTCTGATTCTGTTCTCTTCGTCTTTTCTCTGGTTTTTGCAGGTGGGTCTGATTCTGTTCTCTTCATCTTGGGTTTGGTTTTTGCAGGTGGGTCTGATTCTGTTCTCTTCGTCTTTTCTCTGGTTTTTGCAGGTGGGTCTGATTCTGTTCTCTTCATCTTGGGTTTGGTTTTTGCAGGTGGGTCTGATTCTGTTCTCTTCGTCTTTTCTCTGGTTTTTGCAGGTGGGTCTGATTCTGTTCTCTTCATCTTGGGTTTGGTTTTTGCAGGTGGGTCTGATTCTGTTCTCTTCGTCTTTTGTCTGGTTTTTGCAGGCGGGTCTGATTCTGTTCTCTTCATCTTGGGTTTGGTTTTTGCAGGTGGGTCTGATTCTGTTCTCTTCATCTTGGGTTTGGTTTTTGCAGGTGGGTCTGATTCTGTTCTCTTCATCTTGGGTTTGGTTTTTGCAGGTGGGTCTGATTCTGTTCTCTTCGTCTTTTGTCTGGTTTTTGCAGGCGGGTCTGATTCTGTTCTCTTCATCTTGGGTTTGGTTTTTGCAGGTGGGTCTTATTCTGTTCTCTTCATCTTGGGTTTGGTTTTTGCAGGTGGGTCTGATTATGTTCTCTTCATCTTGGGTCTGGTTTTTCAGGTGGGTCTGATTATGTTCTCTTCGTCTTGGGTCTGGTTTTTGCAGGTGGGTCTGATTCTGTTCTCTTCATCTTGGGTCTGGATTTTGCAGGTGGGTCTGATTCTGTTCTCTTCATCTTGGGTCTGGTTTTTGCAGGTGGGTCTGATTCTGTTCTCTTCGTCTTTTGTCTGGTTTTTGCAGGTGGGTCTGATTCTGTTCTCTTCATCTTGGGTCTGGTTTTTGCAGGTGGGTCTGATTCTGTTCTCTTCATCTTGGGTCTGGTTTTTGCAGGTGGGTCTGATTCTGTTCTCTTCGTCTTTTGCCTGGTTTTTGCAGGTGGGTCTGATTCTGTTCTCTTCATCTTGGGTCTTTTTTTTTGCAGGTGGGTCTGATTCTGTTCTCCTCTCCTTGAGTCTGGTTTTTGCAGGTGGGTCTGATTTTGTTCTCTTCATCTCGGGTCTGGTTACTGCAGGTGGGTCTGATTCTATTCTCTTCATCTTGGATCTGGTTTTTGCAGGTGGGTCTGATTTTGTTATCTAGTGAATTTTGATTCTTTTACGAAAGGGACCTGAATGCCTAATTTTCCCGTTGGCGAAAAGAAACTGAAAACTATTTATTTCAATTATCTCGAAAAATAACAATTTAGAAAATAAGGGATACATATTGAATCTAAGGAAGAAGGCTGTGGCTTGTTAAAAATGATCTTTAATCTATTTAATCTATTTAATGTTATCAGGTTTGAAGGGAAAATGGAGAATAACCGAAGTGCCTTGGTAATAATGCTTGATACGATGAGGAAATTATAGGAAAATCCTTTATGCAATGAGAGAATAGGGAGAGGCACGTTTCAGGTATAGAAGAAATTTTGATGAAACTGCAACAGTTTTGGGTTACCGTTCG
>JANJGK010000013.1:7787061-7817061 GCA_039081455.1 Macrobrachium rosenbergii | reverse complement strand
GGACAGGAACCAATGTCTCAAATTCCCAAGACTGGGACAGTCGACCAGGTAATGTCTCACAGTCAAGGGAACAATACTGCAGTATCTGCAAAATGTTCGCAAGTGAGATATGCCAGCTATTGGACTCGTAAAACACTAATGCACAAGTTACTGCAGCTTCAGAATGTTTCTTCAGTGCTTTCCACGAGTATTTAGGGAGTCCTATTTGCAGTATATGCAAAAATCAGAATGATTCTTCAATGCTTTCCACTAGTATTCAGGGGGGCCCATTTGCAGTATCTGCGAAATCAGTCGTAAGGCAAGGGAAAACTGCATTATATACCATTTTTCTCAGTTTCGTATTTTTCCAGATACTGCAGTCTTCCATTTTAGGGCAGAATACAGTAACGTCATTTTGCTTACTAGTCTTGGTCTCCAAGTGGGCTGGCTCGTCAGAACGCAGACACCTGAAGTCTTATGGTATGACGCATGATTTAATAAAACTGATGGATGCCTCAATATTTAGGAGTTTGGGTCTCCGGTTAAAACTCGGATGGGATCAACATCTTGACATCTTTCGCATCAAATAGATACCCTTTCTGATTAAATAAGAAAGGAACATGAAAATTTAATTCTGGTAAAATATCACTGATTGGGCGAACTGCAAAATAGTTTATTATATATTTGACCGAGATTGAATTCATATCGCGCTGACTAAGTAATACGATTACACCACTCGACAGATTTATGGTATACTCGTAATTGCCATTAACATGAAGAGTTAAGTGTTCATAAGTGTGTGTGTTATACTTATAACCACATATTTCTTCAATATGTTTATAGCTTTTCACATCAGCGTAATTACCAAATGTGACACAGCATTGAAATAACGTATTTGCTAATTAATATGTAAGTGATCAAAATAATTAAAGTAAACTCTCTTGTCCCATATGAAAAATTATCTCAAAGAACGATAGGGCCGAATAATAGACACTGAAGTTTAACCAACCTTAAATGAAATGTGATGCGCTTTATCAACAATTTAATAAAAAGAAATATTATTGAGGCATTTCATATATTTTTGGGGGATGTAAACTCGTCCCTATGAAATGAATGCGAGAGAGAGAGAGAGAGAGAGAGAGAGAGAGAGAGAGAGAGAGAGAGAGAGAGAGAGATACAATCAGATCATATGTCACAGAATATCATGGTTCCTATTCAGTAGGGAACAAGCCCCTTGATGCAATGTGGCCATAAAGCAAGCCATAACCTTAACTTAAGATGAGGAAGGTTGTCGAAATTATAGAGAGAGAGAGAGAGAGAGAGAGAGAGAGAGAGAGAGAGAGAGAGAGAGAGCCATTCAAGTAGTCAGCAAGTGTTGCTATACAGGCCTGTAGTAAATACAGGTTTTGCTAAAACCTGTCATTACAAGGCTTTCAATCTATGTTTGACTGACAACGTGTTAATATTGATTTTCTCCTTTATGCGTTATTAATAGGTTTCCAAGCCGCATTACACGTAGTGTCTTGCTTTTTAGTTCTGTAAAAGAAAACTATTGTGCCGGCTTTGTCTGTCCGTCCGCACTTTTTTCTGTTCGCACTTTTTTCTGTCCGCTCTCAGGCCTTAAAAACTACTGAGGTTAGAGGGCTGCAAATTGGTACGTTGATCATCCAACCTCCAATCATCAAACATACCAAAATGCAGCCCTCTAGCCTCAATAGTTTTTTATTTTATTTAAGGTTAAAGTCAACCATAATCGTGCTTCTGGCTACCACCGGGCCGCGGTTAAAGTTACATGGGCCGCGGCTCATACAGCATTATACCGAGACCACCGAAAGACAGATCTATTTTCGATGCCCTTGAGTTAACACTGTAGCGGCTGCACAGAAAACTCGAATGCGCCGAAGAGACTTCGGGGCATTTATTACTTGTTATATTATAGCATACCACTCTGTTACAAATATCAAAGAAAGTGCAGGAGGGGAGGCTGAGATGGTATGGACACCTGTTGAGGAGAGATGAGGACCATGTTGGTAGACATACTATGGGGATGGAGGTCCAGGGAAGAAGAAGAAGAGGGAGACCAAGAAAGAGATGGAAGGACTGTGTGAGGGGAGACCTGCGTGAGAAGGGAATTGATGAGGCAGAAGCACAGGATAGAAATTGATGGAAACGGCTCATCCGAAACGGCGACCCCATATAAAAACGGGAACAAGCTGGGAAGAAGAAGAAGAAGACTCTGTTACAATTTCCGAACAAATACCGCAGTTCACATCCTACGTCGTCTGGGTGATGCTCTTTTCTTGACTGAACAAACTTCAGCCGTATGGTCACCCTGGCGGTTCACAATTTTTTTTTTTTTTTGGAAAACGGTTACAAATATTTTGTTAGAAAGCATATTTGAAAACTGTTCTGTGCTAATACCAGGTACTGTAGAAGATAATTACAGAATGCTAGTCGAAATGAACAAAAAGCGTAAGCAACCGTTTGGCTAGTTTCTGGAAACGAATACACCTTATTCGAATGTCGTAATTTCCGTTCTTCATCCAGCTAAATAAGGGAAACGATTTGGTGAGTTTTATTACTCATTGGATGGACCCAGTGTACTACTCAATCCTACGAAAAATTAATGCTACACAAGGAAATATTTCATATTCATAAGCGTGTATTTTTGTATCTTTTTGTAGCTCCAACCAGTTAATTTCTTTCACAGAAACTAATTCGATTGCCTCCTCTCCTTCCAAGCACTTACTTTAACGTTGGTGATATAAATACGATTAGAGAGAGAGAGAGAGAGAGAGAGAGAGAGAGAGAGAGAGAGAGAGAGAGAGAGAATATGTAATATTATCAAAGCTTCTCGATTTAAAAATAAACGCTAACTGACAATAATCCTTGGAAAAAACTACTACTCGAGAAGGACCGACAACGAAAAAAAAAAAAGTTCCCTGCTTTTGACTGCTCCTGTGTCAACAAGCAGTGTATCTCGGAGTCAGGCTTTCTAGTCTCACTCGAAATCAAAGCAAAAATTCTGTTTTATTTCGGAAGTAAACTTTTTCCTAATGAGGGGTATTTTTTTTAACTGCGGAAGAATTTTTTATTTGAAGGAAGTACACTACACAAGCAAACTTGAATGATATCTAAATTTCTAGCGGCGTTTTAAACGCTAGAAAATTTGTAAAAGATGAAAATGAAAAATTGCAGTCTGCAACCAAAAAAAAAAAAGGTTCGCACGTGGTCTACTTGCTAAAAAGGACGCTTAATGCACCTTCATTTTAGAGATACACATCAAGATGTTTTATCTTCATATGTGAGAAATACTTTCTTCTGTATGTGAGTTTGTAAATGGAATGGTGAATGGAAAACTATCATGGCGTTTTCAGTTATGTGTGAGAGACTAGAAAAGCTTAAATTCAGTTTCTAGGAAGTATTTGTATTAAACTCCACGTAAGCAAATTGCGCTGTTTGCGAAAGGGATAAGATCCACTTAATATTAAAAGACGTTTAGGTTTCAGATTAGCTTTTAAATCTTTAGAAGAAAGAAGACTGTCTGAAGGAAAATACCACCTTTGGTTAAACGCGGGGAAACCACTGCATCTAGGGAACTAGGACTGAAGGGTAAATAAACGAGAGTTGAATAAACAAAAGGTTTGTCTTGAATGTTTGTATTGTTATTTGTCCAATTTTTTATTTCTGCATCGTTGCCTCAAGACAATAAACAATATGTTTCTCCCCACGATTTACGTTAAAACAAGCGAAAAGCCAACATATCAAATGTAATATTGAACCCTGTCTTCGTGAAGATACGTTATTTAGTCAAGAATTACCGGTCGATGTTACGAAGACAACTATCTTTGAATACCTTTTCAGGCTTACCCCTACGACCGAGTTAGACTGAAAGTGAAAATACTCAAAAGGCCAAACTAACATATTTTTAATCTTACTCCTGGTAATTACCGGTAAATATTTGCTTAATGGTTAATAGTTAAATTTTATTATAAAATCTTAAAGTAATTAGGTGAAAAATAAATCATGAAAAATATCTTATTTCATTCAAATATATGACCTGTTCTCTAACTTATGTAATACTAAACTTTGTGTGTTATATACCACGTTTGTATGATATAAACCAAATATACCGTTATCTTGGTCGGTCACATGTCCGCACATGAACGCAATACTGCCATCATAAAAAAATTCACTGCTCTGATACGATAAGTAAAAACAACAGGACGATACGATTCCCTCTTCAGCTGTATTTGAGACTAGAAAATGCTATGTATAACTACTGAAGAAGGAATGTGATAGTTGTTCTACGCAAAAATCGGCTGAATATCCTTTTACAAACACATATGCACATACAAACTTAAATTGTATCTAAGTTTCTCGCAGCGGTTTAAACATTAGAATATTGATGCAAGATGAAAAATAAAAATTTCAGTCGGTAATCGAGCAAAAAAAGAACAAATTTTCGCACGTGGTCTACTTGCTAAAAGGACGCTTGATGCACCTTCATTTGAGAGACACATATCAAAATAAAGACGAAATGGAGACGGAATAGTAACGGAGCCACGCACAAATAACGAAAGTACTTGGGGAATGTCAAAATAAGGTATTTACAATATGAGGTCTTACTATGAGTTCTGGTCTACTTGAGGGCGTGAGCTGTTGGTGAAGAAAGCACAGTTTATTTTATTTTTTATTTATTTTTTTTTTTGTTGGGAGCCACGGCTTAAAAGTTTCATTATCTGTGTGGTCTATATTTCTCATGGCGAGACATTTGGTAAATTTTCTCCTATTCCTTTACGTATATGCAACGATTCATTTATGCAAATACCTTTATATAAATACTTCTGAAGAATTATGATATTCAAGCACTGAAGCATCCACAAATGCATTAGAATTATTCATGAAGGAACAGCGAAAGAGAGAATTGCAAATTCCGTTGGCCAGTGGTGGGAGGCTTGTTTCCAGGACCTGTAATATCCACTCACACACTAGCACATACAAACGCTCTCTCTCTCTCTCTCTCTCTCTCTCTCTCTCTCTCTCTCTCTCTCTCTCTCTCTCTCTATATATATATATATATATATATATATATATATATATATATATACATATATATATATGTGGGTATATATATATACACACATATATATATATATATATATATATATATATATATATATATATATATATATATATACATACATATATATATTTATATATATGCATATATATGTACATATATAATATATATACAAAGAGAGAGATATATTATTTATATTATATACATACATACATATATATATAATATATATATATATATATATATATATATATATATATATATATTGTTGAAAATGTATTAAAAAAATTAAAGGAGAAATTGGTGAAAACAGAGAGAAAAATTTTGGTTCCGTCTGGTCTCCCGAACTGGAATTGGTATACGGAACTGTAACAAACGGCAAAAGTTTACAGAGTTCATATGTACACTTGTATTAAGCGTGTATAAGACCAGCAGGCCAGCAAATCTTTTTCAGGGCCCTGGAGTTTTCAATTTTGCTCCCCTCCCCCCCCCTTTCAATGGCATTATTTTCAACCTCCCAACTTTTCTAATATGGCCATAAAGTTAATCTCTAAATGTTTGTTATTGGAAAAGTTCTCGAAAATATTTCTTCTGAATTGAATTGAATATAGAATTTAGGCCAAAGGACCTATGAGGTCATTCAGCGCTGAAATGGAAATTGGCAGTAAAAGTTTGAAAGGTGTAACAGAGCGAAAACTTCGCAGTTGCACTATGAATCAATTGTTGGAGAGGGTGGGGAGTAAGAAGGAAGAAAGAGAATATGAAAGGAGGTACAGTAAAAGGAACGAAAGGGCTTGCAGCTAGGGGCCGAAGGCACGCTGGAAAGAACCTTAAGTAATGCCTACAGTGCAACACAGGAGGTGCACTGATGGCACTAACCCCCTACGGGGAAAAAATATTTCTTCTGGTTTCATATTTGTATATCATTTGAAATTAGATATTCTGGACAGCAAGTTTCCTTAGAAACATGCTGTCTTTTTTTATTATTCTATTAGATTCTAAGAAAACACTGGCTAAATGACGATGCTACACGTGGTGAGCGTTTTGACTATATTAGTTTTATGTACTTCGAATATAAGCTGAATATTTGATTCGTCACAAGTTCACGTTCATTGTCCGTATTACTACAAATCAATGTAAACATAGATAACTCATTTTATGTCATCCAATAAAGATTTACTCGCATTAGTTCGATCATTCAACAACACGACTAACTCAGTAACAAGACTGTTTATTTATCTAAGATTAGTTTATCATCGATCTATCACTCCTGTTTTATCTTAATGATCAAGATTTATGTACGTATTCCTTGTGAGGACTGCCCTAACCATCTCCCAAATATGAGTCTATATCATTCCTCCAGCTGCGCCGAACACTTGAAAGGCAATAATGGAGACAACAAAACCGTTTGCAAATAGAGGCTTTAGCATTTCGAAAATGTTGTTTTAAAACACGAAGTCTTTGCCATGTAGGAAACTGTCAGAAGAAAAATGGCTTCGGGATAATATTAGGTTAAGGGAGTATGATCTGCAAAGTGGATGACTGGGGAACACTCTGCATTAGGCAATGACGCAATAACCGCGTTATGTAATGTATTATGAACCCGCCTACTGCCATTTGCACGAACTATTTACAGCTATGGCCGGTCATTTTGGTACTTTGGAAAAATGTTGGAAAGACAAAAAGACCTCACTTATGAACGCACAAGAAGCTATGTCTAAAGAGATCGTGATCCCTGCAAATTATCAGGAAGTCTCATTATTTCTGAAGAAGGATTATGAGAGAGAGAGAGAGAAAGAGAGAGAGAGAGAGAGCGAGAGAGAGAGAGATAAGCTCATTCCCAAAAGGTAATGCTCATCTTTTGTGCTGGTGGTTGGAGAACAATCACCTCCAAAAGCAAAATGTAGGATTGTTTCCATTGTTGTTTATTCTTTATGAGTATATATTGTTCCAAAATTATCATAACTATCCGCTGAAACACTGAATGTTGTAAACCAAAGCTAAGCTGACAAAAAGTTTCTCACTATTCTAACTAATGATGTATCCAAAAAACTTATTTTTCCAATTTCTCTCTTTAAAAAGATTTAATAAAATTCAATTTGTTTCTAATTATTCGCTCGTTATTATTTTATATGACAGATTCCATACCTCCAGGTGAATAGATGATAACCAATTTCTACAAATATTTCTATGCTGACGTGGGTGCCACTTTTTTTTTATGACATTTGCATAAAATAGCAATTCATATCTACAATATTACCGAATCTATCTATGACAGTTATGAATATGCAACAAACTCGGTTATTCTTCATGAGATTACTAAAGGAAATTAGCATAACTGATAAATTCATTATGCATTTTCTAAAGCCCACTCGGCATACAGTAACAGTATTCTCCCATAAAGCAATCTTTAAAAAGCTTTAACTAGCTTTGAAGAAAAAAGTGGATAAGCACTTTCCCGAAAACCCATGAATGGGCCAATAATGCCCCGATGCAGATAAGTGAAAGCCAGTTGAAGATGAATGGTATGTAATTTGGGTGAAATGAATGCAATTTCTGCTAAGAGGTGTTTGAATGGAGGAAGCCAAAACCATTTATATTACACAGATTACATTCACCAGTCTCTAGAGAACTGAACGTAAATTCCCTTTTTCTGAAATGCGGATACATAACCATCTTCCAACACAACAATCAGAGAAATAGAGAGGAAAATTAACACAAAAATGTCCAAGTTTTTGTTCATGGAGAGGTCTTGTGTGACCAAATAATTATTTATTCGTCAAATGTAAACATATCTGTCAACGGACATTATTTCGCGATTTATTCCTTAAATTTGGAAGTATTTTCAGTGTCGTTAATCAACAAATTCATTTAAAATAATGCCTTTTCGGAAATGTTAAGAAAATTACTAAGAGGAACATAAGAATTTGCATCTTCTGTTACTTATCAAACTAGTGATATCTGGTCGGAAATAAGAGCACCCAAAAGTGATTGCACCTCATCCACGGATACTCACCAGTGAATAAAATCTCCTGCCAATGAATAACTGCATTCATTATATGTAGGTACTAAAATAACGCACAAAAAATCGCGAATGTGCAGCGCGCTATAAGGCAGTTGCACAACCGGAACCATTGCATTCTGAAAGGCGAAATGATTCCCTTGGAAACAAATCTTAAAATCTGACCCGATTTCTCCATAAAATCAATCACCTTTGGGAGACTTCGTGATGAATCTCTGAGCCAAGTTTCGTCCAGTTCTGTCCATAATTCTTCAGACGGAAGATGGGTGCGGGGATATGAACAGAAACGGGTGAGAGCGTAAAATCTCTCAACTTTGTTGACGAAGGTAATAAAATTTGTTATAAAAGAAATGGAGTTGAAACCTGATCTACAGAGAGATAACAAGACAAAAGTTGGAAAATGTAGCATTTTAGTTTTCTGTAAAAGAAAACTATTGTGCCGGCTTTGTCTGTCCTTTTGCACTTTTTTTCTGTCAGCACTTTTTTGTCCACCCTCAGATCTTAAAAACTACTGAGGCTAGAGGGCTGCAAATTGGTAAGTTGATTATCCACCCTCCAATCATCAAACCTGCCAAATCGCAGCCCCCTAGCCTCAGTAGTTTTAATCTAATTTAACGTTAAATTTAGCCATGACCGTGCTTCTGGTAACGCAACAACACAGGCCACCACGGTCGGCTAAGTTTCGTGGGCCGCGGCTCATACAGCATTAAACCGAGACCACCGAACGATAGATGTGTTTTCGGTGGCCTTATTATAAGCTGTACGGAAAACTCGATTGCGCCGAAGAAACTTCGGCGCATTTTTTTTTTTTAGAATACCAGTAGCGCAAGTTGGTCCTCTAACATTATTAACATAAACGCATCAACATTTTCAAGAGGACATTCTAATCGTCAAACGTGCCCGCTCCAAACGGCTGCCGCTGAACTATGTTGTTTCAAGATACCAGAAAGGTAGTTTGGTTAATGGCTGCAGAGACGTTTGTGTCTTTTACTGTCGCTTTTTGTTACAAACTTGATGAAATGGCCTTTCCTCAGAAAGACGGTAATGAGTGTAACGTTTCACTTACGAAGATGAACATGCTGACATTCGTGTCGAAATTACCTTGTGATGGAAGCTACGTACCTCAGTTAACCTTCCGTGAAATGAGAGAGAGAGAGAGAGAGAGAGAGAGAGAGAGAGAGAGAGAGAGATGGGATAGCAGGCTTCATATGTTACAGGGAATTATGTTGACCAAAGACTGATGATATTTTAGGCAACGAAATATATTTATCAACAAAAATAGGCAGTTTTTTCACTAAACTCTTTTTACCCTGAGTGGCGTTGGTCCCTGAGGGTATTAACATCTGGTTCTCTGTAAATCTCGTTATAATGAGGTTCCTAGTGCCATACCTTTAAATATAAAAATCGTGTATTAATAAGTGTCTGCTAATCCTTACATTATAATTTGATGAGAATAGCGTCCATTGGACATATATCAAAATATCTTAAGTAATATTTTCCATCAGTAAAGAATATATATCAGTATGATGTTTTATCTATTCACATACGATATAACGGTCTAGAATTGTTTTACACCATGATATTTTTAACTAGTAAATTGTACAACATCTTCGCTGAAATTATGTCTGAAATAAAATTGTGACATAATATCCTGTAAGCTGATGATCCGGTAAACTGATGTTAAAGATGTATTTCATCTATGACCAGTCTTCAGCAAGGGAGGTTGGACAACATGAAGAGAACTTTTACTTATTATGTCAGTTGAAAAAAAATGTTCCTGTAAATAAAAAAAAACAGTAACATTTTTCAAAATCCTTCTTTATATGGCATCGCTCCTCAATCATTATCGTTTAAACGAATATCTTTTTTATATTATCTAAACAAGGAATGTATTTTCAGTACATGGAGGCAGCGAGTTTATGATTAGTGTAGCTCACGCCGGAGACAATGATTAATTAAAGATCCCGGGTGAAGGTGCTGGAGCGTGAGAATGGAACAGAGACAGGTAATATATCTATAAGCTGGTAGTCTTCCCCAGATATCCACATGCAAGTATGATTAATGCATAACCAAACTCATTCAAAATTACGATAGAATGTGAGGGCAAATGTATAAAAAAAAATTTTACAAATGATATTATATATTTTTTAAGGCGGAATGAAATCCCATACGAGAATATGAATAATGTGTGAAGTAAGATGAAAGGACCACCAATAATCAGTTCATAGCGGCTTACTAATTTCGTCCATTTCAGTATGGAAATGCCATACTGCTGACTATAATACTGATAGCATGGTGAAATATATTCTATATAATGTTTTTCATTCAAATATTTTATATAAATGGGCTTGTTGTTAATGAATGGTCACCATTCTTTTCTGAAGCAAGACAGTTCAATAATGCTCTTTTTTCTTACGTGACAGGGAGGAAATTGAAAGTACCGCAAAGCAAATTCACATAGGCCCCCCTGACGAAACTTACACGTTTCTTTAAAATTATAAGGGTAATCCTATAAAACCATAGTGACGAATTGAAATTGAATACCTTGTATTGCAAGACATAAAAATCTTGAATTTTCGGGACTATACTTTTAAGTAAACTATTTATATATACAGCTGAACATGCACACAACCAAATTTAATCGAATATACTTCCACAGGAGAGTATATCAGTAACAAATTGGGTTAAGGAAAGTCAGAGTTTTATTTATTAGCATCCAAAACTGTTCCCATTACCCTGCTCCCATTGTGTCAAAATAAAAGCTTATTGTATCGTCACTTTCGTCAACAAAACCAGTGAAAATGTGAATAGCTAAAAATTTAATTTTTTTTTCTTTTACCTTTTCAATTATCATTGATATCACGATATAATTTTAATCTACAATATGCAAAAGAAAGTGACAGTTTTATATTGGTAACGACTTTTACTTGTTATACACAAAGTACATAGTTACTAACCACTCAAATTAATTTATACTGCATTACTTAACCTAATCTTAACGCTATAGTTCATCAGTATTATCCTAACCTCAATCTTAGTATTGTAATGACCATTAAAAGAACCTTAACTTAATGTATCAGTCTTAATCCTATAGTTTTCTTACAAATATCAAAAGAACCTTAACCTAATATATCAGTCTTAATCCTGTTTTATTTACTAACCTCCAATACTGTTCCCATTCTCCTGTTCCCATTGTGTCAAAATAAAATTCCCTACACAGTGGATATAATTATATCAAATTATCAAGAGACCCATTGACATCGGATTAAAATCACTCAGTTCGACTGGACTGGGTTTGCATTGTTTCCGGGTTAAGAATTGAGACTGGATTTTGTCGTGAATTTTGCCGCTATGTTTTTATTTGGTTCTTTACTGTAAGCATGTATTTAAAATTCGCCTCCAATAAGCAGAAACATCACATTTGTACATACTTCTATCTAGGATTAAGGACGGTTAACATAAAATCCTTCAGGTCGTCCCCTGTTTCTATACGAGAGAGAGAGAGAGAGAGAGAGAGAGAGAGAGAGAGAGAGAGAGAGAGAGAGAGAGAGATCTTGTCGTGCGGCCAGACTATGGCCTTTTTCTTTCATTCACTAGTGTCTTAATGTAACAGACAGAGGAGATGAAGATGAATGACACCAAAACGCAGGAGAAATATTCCTTCTCTGATATTCTTCCACGTGTAGGAATCAAAAATAAATGTAAACGTTCAACTTTTTTGTTTTTCACTTTAACGAAAACTGCAGTACTGAATATGATGAGAAATAACTACGTTTTTGAACAGAACTACTTTGTAAATTCATTTTTCACATAGTTACATAATGGATGTTTCTTGCTTTATGAAAGTCCAAATAATATGAGTTTATATTTTTCCTTCTTTTTACAAAAATCTGTGGTTCAATAGATTTATCTAGAATAGGAAAGTAAAAAAAAAAAAATAATCAACTGAAACGCAGTTGGTATTAAAATCATTCAATGAAAATCCGCCAGTGTAGTGAAGATATAACATCATTTAGAACACTATCATGGTACGAATTTTGAATCTAAATTCAGTTAAATTATTCGTTACCGTTGCTCTTACGGAGAGTTCCCCTTTTATCTCTGTTAAACATACTATAGGTCAACGACAATCTAGTAAAATGTTATCCTTATATATATATATATATATATATATATATATATATATATATATATATATATATATATATATATATATATATATATATATATATATTATATATATATATATATATATATATATATATATATATATATATATATATATATATACATACATATATATATATATATATATATATATATATATATATATATATATATATATATATATATATTAGAAACGGCATTGGTATTTTATTTTATTTAAAAGTGCTAAAAGAGACTTTGCCAACTCAGATGTATAGAATCTCGTTGACATAAAACATGTTCCTTACAGACTTCATCCAAGCGTAGAATTAAAGAGAGCGGGCCCACTTCGTTCCACCTTCGTAAAAAATATATATAATATCGTTTGTAACATTTTTTATACATTTGCCCTGACATTCTATCATAATTCTGAAAGAGTTTGGTTATGCATTAGTCATACTCACATTTGGATATCTGGGGAAGACTACCAGCTTATAGATATATTGCCTGTCTCTGTTCCATTCTCACGCTCCAGTACCTTCACCCGGGAACTTTAATTAATCATTACCGCCGGCGTGAGCTACAGTAATCATAAATTCACTGCCTCCAAGTGCTGAAAATATATTCTTTGTTTGGAGAATATGAAAAAAAGCATTCATCTAAGGCTGAATCTGATGTATCAGTTACTAATTGAAAAACGCTTGAAACACAAGCTGAAAAATTAGGATGTTAAACAGACGAGTACTTTCAGTTTTGCATGTAGGTTGGTTTGCGTTAAGGCAGCAAACTATGTAATGACAAAAGGCCTTATTTATTATATCACTTAGAATAAAATGTAGCAATGAAACATCAAAGATATCTATAGATCATGAACTTTGCAGCAAGAGAAAAAAATGTCAATGTCAGTTTAGGAATTCGGATTTTCCCCAACATTATTTTTTTTTTATTAAAGGCCATTCTGTTTTATCAAAGCCATTCTTTTTTATTAAAGGCCATTCCGTTTTATCAAAGCCATTCTTTTTTATTAAAGGCCATCCTGTTTTATCAAAGCCATTCTTTTTTATTAAAGGCCATTCCGTTTTATCAAAGCCATTCTTTTTTATTAAAGGCCATTCTGTTTTATCAAAGCCATTCTTTTTTATTAAAGGCCATTCTGTTTTATCAAAGCCATTCTTTTTTATTAAAGGCCATTCTGTTTTATCAAAGCCATTCTTTTTTATTAAAGGCCATCCTGTTTTATCAAAGCCATTCTTTTTTATTAAAGGCCATCCTGTTTTATCAAAGCCATTCTTTTTTATTAAAGGCCATCCTGTTTTATCAAAGCCATTCTTTTTTATTAAAGGCCATTCTGTTTTATCAAAGCCATTCTTTTTTATTAAAGGCAATCCTGTTTTATCAAAGCCATTCTTTTTTATTAAAGGCCATCCTGTTTTATCAAAGCCATTCTTTTTTATTAAAGGCCATTCTGTTTTATCAAAGCCATTCTTTTTTTATTAAAGGCCATTCTGTTTTATCAAAGCCATTCTTTTTTATTAAAGGCCATTCTGTTTTATCAAAGCCATTCTTTTTTATTAAAGGCCATTCTGTTTTATCAAAGCCATTCTTTTTTATTAAAGGCCATCCTGTTTTATCAAAGCCATTCTTTTTTATTAAAGGCCATTCTGTTTTATCAAAGCCATTCTTTTTTATTAAAGGCCATTCTGTTTATTCAAAGCCATTCTTTTTTATTAAAGGCCATCCTGTTTTATGAAAGCCATTCTTTTTTATTAAAGGCCATCCTCTTTTATCAAAGCCATTCTTTTTTATTAAAGGCCATCCTGTTTTATCAAAGCCATTCTTTTTTATTAAAGGCCATCCTGTTTTATCAAAGCCATTCTTTTTTATTAAAGACCATTCTGTTTTAGCAAAGCCATTCTTTTTTATTAAAGGCCATTCTTTTTTACTAAAGACCATTCTTTTTTCTTTTTATTAAAGGCCAATAGCGAATAAGAGCAGGAAGAGAACTCTTTGTGTAATAACAATTATTCATTATAAAATAAAATTGTTTTCAAAATCATAACTACGATTTACTGAAACCAGTACAAAAGAAGTTTTAAGTAATGTGTAAACAAAATTATAACTCATATAAACGGTCATTTGAGAATATAACTCCAACGGTTGCCATTGAACACTTGCTTTTTTTTTATCAAAACATGTAACTCATAATTACGGCAGTCACTTAGTAATAACAAAAATACACCCTTTTAACAATAACACCAGCTTTGTAATAATTCTCAGTGTAAGGCAGCGTGAAAGGTGTCCCACTCCCAGAGACGGAATCTCTCATTATCATCGTCATCATCTCGATGTAAGGAAAATGATCGCGTCGATTCCACAGAGATCATATTATCCCTGAGAGGGTAAAAGGGCAGGAATTAAGGGTTCATATTTGCTCAGTGGGAGTCCGTAAATTGTAACCCCTCGAATGAAGGTTGAGCAGACCCTAAGCGATGATGGCAAGTCTTTCGCAATACCAATCAGTTTCTTTTTGCTTTCCATTTATGTTTGTATGTTATTTTGTGAAGAGGGGGAATTTTCTAAATGGCATGCCGATATAGGATTCTGAAGAAGAAGAAGAAGAAGAAGAAGAAGAAGAAGAAGAAGAAGAAGAAGAAGAAGAAGAAGAAGAAGAAGCAGCAGAAAATATTAACTCAAGTTAGCGTGTTGTGACCAAAGATCTAAAAACATCACTAAAAACCGCTTAATTTTGTAACAATTTTTAGCATACCTCCTAAATGTTGATATCTTACATGGTGTTTGCATATATCGTTATTTCTCACAACAAGAAAAGTAACCCATAAAAGCAAAAGTAATTGGTAAACTTTACATCTCTTAATGTTCGTTAGTTGGTGCTGGAGAGGAAGTAACCACGTAGATGATGCATACATACATTCACAAGCACACGTCCTGATCTATATGATGTACGTACAATTCGACATATATTCCACGTAATTTTAACAAACGTTGGAAATCATGAATCTGTGAGTTCCTTCATCCTTGGAAAATTATAATCGAATGTGGCATTGCTCTCTCGTATCTGCGTTTGTGTATGTAATTTTGTCCTGATTCGTTTGAATCGCAATTTTCATATACACTGACCATTTTCATATTCAATTGTTTTCCTGTTTTACTTTTTTATTAACCCCCCCCCTCTCTCTCTCTCTCTCTCTCTCTCTCTCTCTCTCTCTCTCTCTCTCTCTCTCTCTCCTTCTTATTGCCCACCCTACCTTTTCATATTCAGTTTTTCATTTTGTTTCTTATTAACCTCTCTCTCTCTCTCTCTCTCTCTCTCTCTCTCTCTCTCTCTCTCTCTCTCTCTCTCTCCTTCTTATTGCCAGTGTCTTACTTTTGATTGAATACGGCTGTTTCCACCTTTCACCTTAATCTGTAAAGTCCATCGAGAACTTTGAAGATAACGGCGCTGATATCGAAGGTGGATGTTAATCATGCAGAATCAACTGTGGATATGGTGACTGGGGCTTGGATTAGTCCCTTCGCGTTCTAATATTTACATCTCCTAAAGAACATAGATCACGGCTAAATCTAGGTTGACAGAGACTCCCAAAGGACCTCAAGTCATCACATCCACTCATACCGAAAGGCATACGGCTTCTCTCTCTCTCTCTCTCTCTCTCTCTCTCTCTCTCTCTCTCTCTCTCTCTCTCTCTCTCTCTCTCTCTCTCTCTCTCATATACATACAGTTTAGATAGGCGTACTTGTCAATATAATTCCTTTATTAGAGGGTGGTATAAGGGGCTGTCACGTATTGTTTATAATTTTGTTTAAAAAATGCAACAAAAAAATTTCCTCAAATCACCTGTATGGCAACATATTTAAAGGTACTTATATCTTATTTTATCTCCCTCTCCTTTTTCTGGAATAAAACAAAATGTATCCTCTACCCTCCATACAACATCAACAGAGTATTACATTATACAGGATGCGAAATCAAAATGTTCTCACATGACATATAGACATTGTACTTTTATTTTGGTTAAACAAGGGCTTCTTCATGGAATATCCCAAAAATATCTTCCGTCATACTATAAAAATTTTTCCTTTAAACATATATTCGATATCAGCAAACGATCAAGTTCAAATGACAAGGAAATAGAGGGACCATTAAAGATCGATGGACTTCGCTGGCTGGAAATTAATTTCTCTCAAATCCAGCGTTTCACTCTAAAACATTTCTCAGCATTTTAACCCGAATTTGTTTACTTAGATCCGTAATTTCTATTCATCTCAGATAATATTGCTAATTTTTTTCTAATGTTTGAGAAGATTTATTCTTATTTGACTTAAAAATAATTAAGAACTGTAGCCTAGAATTTTTCCAGTCGTCAGCGTATCATTTCATGTAATTGTCAGAAGCCACATTCAGTTATTTGTGAAAATGAATATGAATATCTATTGAAAAATGGTAAATTTACTTAACTGCATAATGTTGTACTTCGATAAAACTCGATAAGGTCAAGAAATTTTTTTTTGTTTGACAAAACTTGATAAGGTCAAGATATTTTTTTGTTTGATAAAAACTTGACAGTGTAAAGAAAATTTTTTTTTTATTCGACAGCAATAAAATTAAAATGAGTGAGTATGTAAACAATATCAATTCACGTAAAAAAACGCCTCTTTAACTTCATCCACAGGTTCTCCTGTCGTGAACATTCTTTGATTCTAATTGCATTCTTAGCACTCCGAGCATGAACAAATATTCTGTGGGATCAATAACTTCTTCGTCATGTAATAACCGTTATTCTTGAGTAAAAAGCCAAAATAATGTAAATGACTGTATTTTTCCAAAATACAAAAAAAGTTCAAAAAAAGGGGCGCTTCCGACCATTTGCACAACGGTCCTTTTGAGCTGGCTGAAGAGGACCGTTGTGCAAACGGTCGAAAGCTTCCCCTTTTTTCAACAATTTTTTTTTGTATTTTAGAAAAATACAGTCTCTCATTTACATTATTGTGGCTTTTTACTCATTATTTCCGGTCACAATATGGTGATGCACCATAGATAATCGTCATTCTTGTTCTGCCCAAATTTCGCTCCTACCGATTCACCCTTTAATACCCATCTAATTAACATAAATTATCCTCTTTAGTTTTCCTGCTTTAGCATCATGAGTGTTTTTCATGCCTTCATTCATAGACCACAGTTCACCCAACTTACTCTATTTATATATGCCATTAAGAATTCGTGCTTTAATTCCTAATAGCCTTGCCGTAATTGTTAAATTTTTCCCTTCTCATTGGAAAAACTTCACTTTTATTAATTCGATACATCATAAAACAAGTAAAAAATGCTCCGAAGTTTCTTCGGCGCAATAGAGTTTTCTGTACAGTCGCTACAGTGTATAATCAAGGCCACCGAAAATAGATCTATCTTTCGGTGGTCTCGGTATAATGCTGTATGAGCCGCGGCCCATGAAACTTTAACTATGGCCCGGTGGTGGCCTATCCTATATCCTTGCCAGAAGCACGATTATGGCTAATTTTAACCTTAAATAAAATAAAAACCACTGAGGATAGAGGACTGCAATTTGGTATTTTTGATGATTGGAGGGTGGATGGTCAACATACCAATTTGCAGCCCTCTAGCCCAAGTGGTTTTTAAGATCTGAGGGCTGACAGAAAAAGTGCGGACGGACAGACAAAACCGGCACAATAGTTTTCTTTTACAGAAAACTAAAAGTTAACCATATTAACTACTGTAACGAATGCTGCAGCAAAGTCCCAAGTCAAAAACAGCAAAGCGCGAAATGTTTCTAAAATTTCCCTTTCATAAAAAAACGGCAAAACTAATAGAATAATATATTTTTTTCAAAATATCCCATGTGTATGAATACTAACTGTCAGGCATGTAAAAGCAAGTAAAAATAAAAAAAATAAAAACACTGGCACATACATGACAGTGAGCATCATGTCGCAGGGAAATGTTTTTCTCCAATTAACCGAGCCGTTGGCAGGCAAGGAACCCAGGGTTTTTGGGTCACCAAAGTTTTACCTTTACTGCACAATATTTTTTCCCCACCTCTCTCTCCTTTTCCGGTTCAGTTTCTTTTTTATTCCTTCCTTCCCTTCCTTTTACTTGTTTCTCCTACCACTATTTAATATGAAGTGTAATGGATTTCGATGAATTACACGAAAGAAGCACAAGTTAAAGTCTTAATAAAACGAATCCACGCTAAGATCTAGATGTCCTGGAATACGAAAAATGTCTACTATGTCATTATTATTGTTATTATTGTTTCCTTATTATTGTTATTATTGTTTCCCAATTCAAATACCTGCCCATATCAAGTCATTCATGTTGTACAACTGCATTTTCATTACTCTACAGAGAGAGAGAGAGAGAGAGAGAGAGAGAGAGAGAGAGAGAGAGAGAGAGAGAGAGAGAGAGAGAGAACTCTGCATTTCAAAGAACGTTGAAGTTATATTGTGTCGTGTCGTGGCTGCATCAGGGCAAACGCTGGACGTATGTGGATATTACACAAACCGTAAAAATAAACAACCTGTATTTTTTCAGCATCTTATAAAAAAAGTCGCAATTAGCAATAAATTGCATAAATGACATTTGTCTTACTGTATATCAATTAGCCAGTGTAGTTGCTCTTTCCCAACACTGCTATGCCCGAATATTTTTACCAAAATGCAAAATAAAATTTCCCCTACAATTGAGTTCTATGAATTTTTTTTTTTTTTTTTTTTTTGTTATGAACGCAACCAAGATCTGAGGCAACAATAAAAAAATAACTTTCCACGCCAGTCACTCGAATGACGTGCAAGCATTTCAAATATTTCCCCATTTAAAATTCGCTACTCAGTAAAGGACTTTTTCTGCAGTATTTTATTTATAGTATTTTTTTTTATTTTCCATCCCGAACTCACCACTAAGAGTATTCGTTTAAGCGTAACATATTAGCAAAACATAAGACTAATTCAAACTAAATTTTTATCATTCATTTCGTCACCTTCTATCTTTCTCTTAATCAGGTGCATTGTATATATGTAAATGAAGGTAATTTGTGCGTATTCACAAATTTACATTATAATATTTAAAAACACTTTATTATACTGCCGTAAAATGGAATACTGCAATATCTGCAAAAATACAAAACTGAGAAAAATGGTAGATATTCCCTTGCCTTACTACTGATTTTGCAGATGCTGCAAATGGGATCCTCTAAATAAAGCACTGAAGAATCATTCTGAAACTGCAGTAACTTGTGTATTAGTGTTTTTCGAGCCCAGTAGGTGGCATATCTCAATTTCGAAAATTTTGCAGATACTGTAGTTTTCCATTTTAGGGCAGTATATCCTCTGTGAATCTGTCTGTAGTAAACTATTTGTAGACTGAATATGACAGCCGCTTATTGAAATAATTTTTAATTTTACGTGAATATATTTGTGAATCAGCAACACAATATTTCCCTTACGTCTATAATATAAATTTCAGGCAGAAAAAATCTTGCAGTAATGCAATTCATTACAAAGAATCCCAAATATTACCGGACAATCATTCATCCATCCAAGCACATCACTGGGTATTAGTCATTTATTTAATTGAAATACGTGCATATCATGAGAACAAATTTTCGGCCCGGAATGCAACGCATATTTTGGAACAGTCATAACGATTTTTTTCTCTTTTTTTTATATTTTCGATAAAGTGAATGCGTCCATTTTTAGGGTGACAGGATTACAAAGTTGGAATATGACTGCATTCTACCACAGCATTCCATGAATGAAAAATGTTCACCCAAATTTAAAAAAAAACACAGAAAAGTACGGAATGGTAGAACGGCACGCAAGCACAGAAATAGATTAGTAGTTCAGTGAAAGCAACGTGACTGCAGTCTGCAGGTGCGTGTCCCGACTCAGATTGGGAGAGAACACCTAGTAATCTTCTCCCTTTGTTTTCCTATAGAGAACGCAAATATGGTCATTTCCCTGGATTTAGTAAACCATACAATCATTCACTGTATGACGTAAATGATACATTTAAAAAACGATACAGCTTTTTTTGCATGACGTCTGGTATTAAACATTGAAAATTATCTTTCCAAATATTTCCTTTGAAAAACTGTATGCTAGTCGTTCTCATACATTTTGTCAAAAACTAACTGTCTGGCATTTGGCTTTTTGCATCACAAAAGAGTTTTTGTCAGAAAGGATATTAACAAAGGACATTTCTAAATAACAATTTAGAGAAATAAAGAACATTTGCCTACATGTAATGTCTTATTTTATTCAAATGAAAGATTTCTCTAACGTTATCCCGAAACGGAACTTTTTTTATTATTATTATTACTGTGATTAATAGTATTGTAGAGTTTTGCTATTTTCAGCTTTCGTATTTAGCCTTCTGGACCCGACTTCTGTAACCACCCAAGGTCCATAGCTGGAAATTCACTGTATGCAATTTGTTTTTTTCTTTAATTGTTATCATTCTTAATTTTTTTTACTACTATTCCCAATATTATTACTGTCATTACCATTATTATGAATACTATTTTCTATACTGCTTCAGCAACTGTGTGGATATTGCCGATTTATCATTTTTTATCATGTCATCTCATGTGTCTAGGTTGTGTATGTTACTGACTCTACTTTGTATATGCCATGTATATGACCTTCAGATGAAATAAAATCTATTATTATTATTATTATTATTATTATTATTATTATTATTATTATTATTATTATTATTATTATTATTATTATTATTATTATTTACTGAATGGCTTTTGGGAGCATAATTATAGTTCCACATGAAAATTCCACATCTGTGAACATATACCTCACACACACACACACACAAACACACACACAAACAACAGTCAGACAGACAGACTATGTTAAGGTATTGCGCCAACACAGAGACGTTCACTAAAAATGCTGCATTAGTCAACGTAAAAATCCAACTTTGGTGTCCCCCTCTTTCTTTGTCACGTATTTCAATTTCCCTTTTATAACACATGAGATAATTCCTTTCCTTTACTTCCTTATTATATAAAGCCTACAAAACGTCCAGCCCTTTTAGCACTTTTACAAAACTCATTTGCTAATATGATGAATGAAAATGAACAAGTAGGTTTAGAGTATGAAAACTTGAAAATGACACCTTTGAAAAACTCGATTTGTTCGCATGTTTTTGTCGCTAAACTCTTCCTGGGTTTGATCGAAATCTTGTAAAACTGTTGATATAAATAACACTAAGAAAATATTTTCGTACTGGTGATACACTGTGAAAAAAACGCGATTACTCGTTAAAATACCATAGACAGGATCATTATACCAAATGTGTGCAATGATAAATGGAGATGATTCTATCAATAGGAATCATGCAAAATCGAGTGATTAATGCATCCTTAAACATTATGTTGCTGATAATTGTCATAAGGAATTAAATAGGTAAAAGCTACATTATCGTCTTATGCCCGTGACGGAAGCGAAAGCTATGATATGAGCAAAAAAGGAATGAAAAGAACTTTGAAAGTAAAACAAAATGCAGAGAAAACATTCATCAGGAACTTACCTGTCTCCCAGCGCAGGTCTCGTCTCAATCATTCTTTTGCTCATCCTCTGTTTAGCTTCCTCCTTGACACGTGAGCTGTTCGGAAAGTAAATTTATTTAATGATTTGTGATAATCGGCATGATAAAGTTTATCTACAATGTCATTTTGCAGACTGTCATTGGATACTTATCTAACTGTCTATCAATTTATTTTATATATATATATATATATATATATATATATATATATATATATATATATATATATATATATATATAGAAATCATCAACACACAATCACGTGTGGAACAGAAATAAATTTCTGACTCACGTCGGGATCGAACCCAGGTCTCTCAGGTGGAAAGCAAGGGCGTTACCCACTGGGCCATACAAGTCTAAAAGAAGTTGGAACCTGAGAGCAACTGCACCCAAGGAATTACCTGGGCAAGCTAACTGCTTGCATACCAGCGAGTTTTCCCCAACTTCCCGACTCAGCAATGACCCAATAGACAACATTTCATTCGAATTATCCCTTCTGAGTGAATAAGATAGAAATCATCAACACACAATCACGTGTGGAACAGAAATAAATTTCTGACTCACGTCGGGATCGAACCCAGGTCTCTCAGGTGGAAAGCAAGGGCGTTACCCACTGGGCCACACAAGTCTAAAAGAAGTTGGAACCTGAGAGCAACTGCACCCAAGGAATTACCTGGGCAAGCTAACTGCTTGCATACCAGCGAGTTTTCCCCAACTTCCCGACTCAGCAATGACCCAATAGACAACATTTCATTCGAATTATCCCTTCTGAGTGAATAAGATAGAAATCATCAACACACAATCACGTGTGGAACAGAAATAAATTTCTGACTCACGTCGGGATCGAACCCAGGTCTCTCAGGTGGAAAGCAAGGGCGTTACCCACTGGGCCATACAAGTCTAAAAGAAGTTGGAACCTGAGAGCAACTGCACCCAAGGAATTACCTGGGCAAGCTAACTGCTTGCATACCAGCGAGTTTTCCCCAACTTCCCGACTCAGCAATGACCCAATAGACAACATTTCATTCGAATTATCCCTTCTGAGTGAATAAGATAGAAATCATCAACACACAATCACGTGTGGAACAGAAATAAATTTCTGACTCACGTCGGGATCGAACCCAGGTCTCTCAGGTGGAAAGCAAGGGCGTTACCCACTGGGCCATACAAGTCTAAAAGAAGTTGGAACCTGAGAGCAACTGCACCCAAGGAATTACCTGGGCAAGCTAACTGCTTGCATACCAGCGAGTTTTCCCCAACTTCCCGACTCAGCAATGACCCAATAGACAACATTTCATTCGAATTATCCCTTCTGAGTGAATAAGATAGAAATCATCAACACACAATCACGTGTGGAACAGAAATAAATTTCTGACTCACGTCGGGATCGAACCCAGGTCTCTCAGGTGGAAAGCAAGGGCGTTACCCACTGGGCCATACAAGTCTAAAAGAAGTTGGAACCTTGTATGGCCCAGTGGGTAACGCCCTTGCTTTCCACCTGAGAGACCTGGGTTCGATCCCGACGTGAGTCAGAAATTTATTTCTGTTCCACACGTGATTGTGTGTTGATGATTTCTATCTTATTCACTCAGAAGGGATAATTCGAATGAAATGTTGTCTATTGGGTCATTGCTGAGTCGGGAAGTTGGGGAAAACTCGCTGGTATGCAAGCAGTTAGCTTGCCCAGGTAATTCCTTGGGTGCAGTTGCTCTCAGGTTCCAACTTCTTTTAGACTTGTATGGCCCAGTGGGTAACGCCCTTGCTTTCCACCTGAGAGACCTGGGTTCGATCCCGACGTGAGTCAGAAATTTATTTCTGTTCCACACGTGATTGTGTGTTGATGATTTCTATCTTATTCACTCAGAAGGGATAATTCGAATGAAATGTTGTCTATTGGGTTATGCTGAGTCGGGAAGTTGGGGAAAACTCGCTGGTATGCAAGCAGTTAGCTTGCCCAGGTAATTCCTTGGGTGCAGTTGCTCTCAGGTTCCAACTTCTTTTAGACTTGTATGGCCCAGTGGGTAACGCCCTTGCTTTCCACCTGAGAGACCTGGGTTCGATCCTGACGTGAGTCAGAAATTTATTTCTGTTCCACACGTGATTGTGTGTTGATGATTTCTATCTTATTCACTCAGAAGGGATAATTCGAATGAAATGTTGTCTATTGGGTTATGCTGAGTCGGGAAGTTGGGGAAAACTCGCTGGTATGCAAGCAGTGAGCTTGCCCAGGTAATTCCTTGGGTGCAGTTGCTCTCAGGTTCCAACTTCTTTTAGACTTGTATGGCCCAGTGGGTAACGCCCTTGCTTTCCACCTGAGAGACCTGGGTTCGATCCTGACGTGAGTCAGAAATTTATTTCTGTTCCACACGTGATTGTGTGTTGATGATTTCTATCTTATTCACTCAGAAGGGATAATTCGAATGAAATGTTGTCTATTGGGTCATTGCTGAGTCGGGAAGTTGGGGAAAACTCGCTGGTATGCAAGCAGTTAGCTTGCCCAGGTAATTCCTTGGGTGCAGTTGCTCTCAGGTTCCAACTTCTTTTAGACTTGTATGGCCCAGTGGGTAACGCCCTTGCTTTCCACCTGAGAGACCTGGGTTCGATCCCGACGTGAGTCAGAAATTTATTTCTGTTCCACACGTGATTGTGTGTTGATGATTTCTATCTTATTCACTCAGAAGGGATAATTCGAATGAAATGTTGTCTATTGGGTCATTGCTGAGTCGGGAAGTTGGGGAAAACTCGCTGGTATGCAAGCAGTTAGCTTGCCCAGGTAATTCCTTGGGTGCAGTTGCTCTCAGGTTCCAACTTCTTTTAGACTTGTATGGCCCAGTGGGTAACGCCCTTGCTTTCCACCTGAGAGACCTGGGTTCGATCCCGACGTGAGTCAGAAATTTATTTCTGTTCCACACGTGATTGTGTGTTGATGATTTCTATCTTATTCACTCAGAAGGGATAATTCGAATGAAATGTTGTCTATTGGGTCATTGCTGAGTCGGGAAGTTGGGGAAAACTCGCTGGTATGCAAGCAGTTAGCTTGCCCAGGTAATTCCTTGGGTGCAGTTGCTCTCAGGTTCCAACTTCTTTTAGACTTGTATGGCCCAGTGGGTAACGCCCTTGCTTTCCACCTGAGAGACCTGGGTTCGATCCCGACGTGAGTCAGAAATTTATTTCTGTTCCACACGTGATTGTGTGTTGATGATTTCTATCTTATTCACTCAGAAGGGATAATTCGAATGAAATGTTGTCTATTGGGTCATTGCTGAGTCGGGAAGTTGGGGAAAACTCGCTGGTATGCAAGCAGTTAGCTTGCCCAGGTAATTCCTTGGGTGCAGTTGCTCTCAGGTTCCAACTTCTTTTAGACTTGTATGGCCCAGTGGGTAACGCCCTTGCTTTCCACCTGAGAGACCTGGGTTCGATCCCGACGTGAGTCAGAAATTTATTTATTTATATATATATATATATATATATATATATATATATATATATATATATATATATATATATATATATATATATATATATATATATATATATATATATATATATATATATATATATATATATATATATATATATATATACATACATATATATATATATATATATATATATATATATATATATATATATATATATATATATATATATATATATATATATATATATATATATATATATATATATATATATATATATATATATATATATATATATATATATATATACCCTCTTGATGAAAGAAAAGACCTGTCAATAAAATACCCGCACCTAACAGAGAGCAGCAGAAGTGTAATTTTCCATCCCATACGGGCCAGTGGTATATGAATAGCACATCACAGACCTCACTCAACTCAACCACCCTAGAAGACTACCTAGAACTAAAGGACACCCTGGACCAAGGTTAAATCCTAGCTCTATGGGGTTTCTATATTACACATCTTATAGGAGTAATTACTAAATGAAATCCCTAGCTTTGTATTTAAACAGGAAAATTGGTTGTTGCAAAGCAATTGTGTCAGTTTCCTAGTGGTAAGAAAAATTCTAGAGATTATTTTCACATACAGTCAACTATAAGAGTTTCACAATAGTTGATAAAGACCAAATAAAATTTTAAAGAAACGTACTGTAATGTAAACAGTTACACGTTGGGTAAAAAATAACACAAAATAAAACCAAAAAATAGTATGTGAGGGAAATTTTTGGAATGACACGGAGTAGATAAACGAATAAAGGTTTACAATCAATCAATCAATCAATCATTTCCTCTGGCACCCACGGGGATGTATAGGGCCTCGATAAATGTTTACACATCACCATAAATGGATGCAAGTTACCTCATAGAACTCACATCCAAAGACGATTATTCTGAATTCTGGAGGAGTAATTGCTTCCGCTAGACTTTAAAGGACTACAACATTCTGAATATTGTATTATCTCATGCTATGCAGTAGGCAACACGTCATACACAAAATCCATTATCCACAGAGACAATACTGCCCTAAAATGGAAGACTGCAATACAAAACTGAGAAAAATGGTAGATACTGCACTTTTCCCTTGCCTTATTATTGATTTTGCAAATACTGCAAATGGAACCCCCTAAATATTAGTGGAAAGCATTGAAGAATAGTTCTGAAGCTGCAGTAACTTGTGTATTTTGTGTTTCACGAGCCTAATAAGTGGCATATCTCAATTTCGAAAATTTTGCAGATAATGCAGTTTTCCATTTTAGGGCAGAATAGTCAAGAGAAATTACTTACTTTTTAATAAGTCCATTACCAATGAAGTTGGTGTGATTCTGCGACCAGTATTACTGTTAGGATACCAGGGTATCGAGCCCTCCTCTGAGGTATATATCTGAGGAGTATGGCAGAGCGTGAAGGCTACATGGCGAATCTCTCTCCCTTCTCTGTCCTTCCTGAAAGAAGAATGAATGAGCTCAAGCTATAATAATAATAATAATAATAATAATAATAATAATAATAATAATAATAATAATAATAATAAGAAAGTATCACTCATTGATGTCGCAGTACCATGGGACACCAGAGCAGATGGGAAAGAAAAAGAAAAAATTGATAAGTATCAAGATCTGAAAATAGAAATAAGAAGGATATGGGATATGCCAGTAGAAATTGTACCAATATTCGTAGGAACACTAGGCACGATCCTAAGATCCCTGAAAAAGAACCTGGAAAAGCTAGATGCCGAAGTAGTTCCAGGACTCATGCAGAAGAGCGAGGTATTAGAAAGAGCGCGCATAGTGAGAAAAGTGATGGACTCCTAAGGAGGCAGGATGTAACCCGGAACCCCACACTATAAATACCACCCAGTCGAATAGGATGACTGAGATAAAAAAAAATAATAATAATAATCGGTAGGAAGCATACATGAACCATAATTTCAAAATCTAATAAAATACCCGTTTTCAGAAAATACTGAAATTAATACCGCGGTATTAGCATTCAGGTTCAGGTTACAATGAATTGCAGTGATTATGAACCTAATCTGGTGTAATGAGCACCTGAATTTTGAGCTACAGCTCGATTACGCCCACTCCATATCTACTCTAATTGGAACATTTTTATTTTGTTTGGCTGAATAAATTATAGGTATAACTAACGCCCAAACATTACTAGAATGTGCACACGTTTATAATTATGCCTCCGGAAGTGAGAGGGTAAGGTGAGGGGTCTTCTTTTACAGAATATTTTAATTTTCATTATCTTAACAGTGTAACAATGACTATGAGTAAATACATTGATGTAACCACAAATAAGTGAACGACTATATGGACGGAAACCACTTTCTGAAAGAAAGTCACGACTTTTGGCCCTCTTTGAGAGATAGGGGTTATTTCAGCATTGCAGGAACCGGGGAAGTCACTGCCACTTTCATTCTGCTCTTCTAAATAGAAACGCCAGTTCCGCTGTGACGCAAATCAGACGTTATTGCTTTTCGGTGATATCAAAGAGTCTGCATTTTCCTTACATCTTCTGTATCGCTGTTAGGCACGCTGACACTCTAATTCGCCCTTTGTATTCAATTTGTGTGACAAATGACGTAACTGAAATGAATTGGATGTAGAATTTACGCCAAAGGCCAAGCACTGGGACCTATGAGGTCATTCAGTGTTGAAAGGGAAATTGACAGTAAAAAGGTTTGAAAGGTGTAACAGGAGGAAAACCTCGCAGTTGCACTATGAATCAATTGTTAGGAGAGGGTGGAAAGTAGGATGGAAGAAATAGAATATGAAAGGAGGTACAGTAAAAGTAACGAAAGGGGTTGCAGCTATGGCCCAAAGGCACGCTGCAAAGAACCTCAAATAATGCCTACAGTGCACCGCATCGGGCGCACTGACGGCACTAACCCCCTACGGGAGACGTAAACGGAGCGGTCTCTAAGGTGTAAGGAATCTTGGAGTTGTTGTCTAAACTGTCAATCAAAAACATTAATCAGAACATTCGTAGGAAAATAATGGAGTACTACACAATGACTCAAAGGTAGGTATGAATGTATCTACATTGTGCCTTCGAGAGAGAGAGAGAGAGAGAGAGAGAGAGAGAGAGAGAGAGAGAGAGAGAGAGAGAGAGAGAGAGAGAGCTCCTTAGAGAAAGATGGAGTAATCTTAGAAACCCTGGATATAAAGTGTATAGATATTATACAGATAAACATATATTACAAACTAAGGCTTATTTGTCTCCACGAATACTGCTAAAAATATGAAGACAATATATGACGAAGCGACATTTGTTTTATGAAGATCAAGTAAACTGCGAATGGATATAAGTTAATTACATTGTAAACAATATTCCATTTGTTCAGATATTCTATCACAAAATTTGATTGTCTTTTTCCTCACAATTTTTAATAAAGATTTCAAACTCGAAACATATCATCCACTGCTCACTGAGTAGCAGTGATTTTGAGATGTATCTTCTCATATTTCCAGTATTGGTAACATCGAAATCAATCCTTGAAGCACAAGAATTTACTTCCATATAGAACACTTCTCGACAACTTTTCTTCAATATTCATGACAGCAAAGAAAATTCTAGGAAAATTTTCCTTTTGATTTCTACTGGGAATAAAAGCCACTTTTAGTTTTCTGAAAAGAAAACTATTTTGCCGGCTTTGTCTGTCCGTCCGCACTTTTTTTTGTCAGCACATCTTCTGTCCGCCCTCAGATCTTAAATACTACTAAGGCTACAGAGGGCAGCAAATTCGCATGTTGATCCTCCACACTCCAATCATCAAACATACCAAATTGCAGCCCTCTAGCCCAGTAGTTTTGATTTTATTTAAGGTTGAATTTAGCCATAATCATGCGTCTGGCAACGATATAGGCCAGGCCATCACCGGCCTACGGTTAAAGACCACCAAAAGATAGATCTATTTTCGGTGACTTAGATTATACGCTGTAGCGGCTGTACAGAAAACTCGATTGCGCCGAAGAAACTTCGACGATTTTTGTGCTTGTTTTCTTCAGTAACAACTAAATGTGTTTTATGATATTTATGATGACAATAAAGAAGAAATGCCCAGAGTGGTCTGTGGGTTGAGGAAACGTACTACGGAGACCGATGATGGGAAAATATAAAATAATTTAATGAAAAGGATAACGTATTCTCCTAAAAAAAATAACAGAAAAAACATGAAGAACTTTTTGTAGAGGAAATTGTGTCTTTTCTACCTATCTTACAATTCAATTGCATGCCGACGAAATTGCTTTTTTCTGTTCGGGATAAGAGCTCAAACCAATCACACAATAAAGAGGAAAAGGAGTTGGGGGTATAAGCACGAAGGGAAAATCTCAGGAGGAAAGGAAAATAAATCATTTTTTTATTGTCGTCTGTCAACTGAGCAGACAAGTAAAATCAATTATTTTGCTCTTTAGTAGATTGCGGTCGGCTCACCAGATCTGCTCACATTATCAGCTAGTGGCTACGGCCTATGGGAGGAAGGAAGGAAGAAAGGAAGGAAGAAAGGAATATAGAATTTAGGCCAAAGGCCAAGCGCTGGGACCTATGAGGTCATTCAGCGCTGAAACGGAAATTGACAGTAAAAGGTTTGAAAGGCGTAACAGAAGGAAAACCTCGCAGTTGCAATATGAAACAATTGTTAGGAGAAGGTGGATAGCAAGATGGAAGAGAGATTATGAATGGAGGTA
>JANJGK010000013.1:7732061-7782061 GCA_039081455.1 Macrobrachium rosenbergii | reverse complement strand
AAAATAGATCTACCTTTCTGTGGTCTCAGCATAATGCTGTATGAGCCGCGGCCCATGAAACTTTAACCACGGTCCGGTGGTGGCCTCTTATATCGTTACCAGAAGCACGTTTATGGCGAACTTTAACCTTAAATAAAATAAAAGCTACTGAGGCTAGAGGGCTGCAATTTGGTATGTTTGATGATTGGAGGGTGGATGATCAACAACCAATTTGCAGCGCTCTAACCTCAGTAGTTTTTAAGATCTGAGGCCGGAGAGAAAAAGTGCGGACAGAAAAAAGTGCGGACAGCATAAAGTGCGGACGGACAGAAAAGCCGGCACAAAAGTTTTCTTTTACAGAAAACTGACTATGTTTATTTCGAGCATAATTTATAAGTCTTTCTATCACTTCACGATAAGGAAGTCTTTAAACATCAAATTGTGCCTAAGCCTCTAATAAATGACTCAACGTACATGTCAAATGCATAAATTTAGGTCTACTTACTGCTAGGGATAAAAAAAAGAAAATTATATATAAATATAATCTGAAATATGAGATCATGCACCTAATAAAATGTTAAACTTCTTGCAAAGTTAAAATATTTTCGCACATTACGAGAGGCTCCGGGAACTGTAGAACTTTCCGGAAATTTACTGCTTCCTCAATTACGGAGATTACGGGGATTATTCTCCTGAATTTAGTCATTTTTCCTTCCCCTCTTTTTTACGTATCATGCAAGCAAGTGCAGACCTCGTAAATTAACCAGAGGTAAAGCTACAGCTTGAGTTTCTAGAGAGAGAGAGAGAGAGAGAGAGAGAGAGAGAGAGAGAGAGAGATTGTGCAAGCGACTGTTAAATGGCAAATAAGACCTTAAAAGCTATAGGAATAAAACCTATTTCTCATTTAAATAGGACTTAACAACTGCCGTGATATCTACTTGGAAGGAAGGAAGGAATATAGAATTTAGGCCAAAAGCCAAGCGCTGGAACCTATGAGGTCATTCAGCGCTGGAAGGGAAATTGAGAGTAGCAAAGTTTGAAAGGTGTAACAGAAGGAAAACCTCGAAGTTGCACCACGAAACAATTGTTAGGAGAGGGTGGATAGCAAGAAGGAAGAAATAGAATATGAATGGAGATACAGGAAAAGGAATGAAAAGGCTTGCAGCTGGGGGCACAAGGGATGCTGCAAAGAACCTTAAGTAATGCCTACAGTGCACCGCGTGAAGTGTATTGACGGCATTAACTTCCTACTTGGAATGCGTTAATCACTGCAATATATTCCCTGACTGGATAATTAGGGTTCTTACTAAGCCTCCAATGTATTGTACATTACGTAAGTGGTATTTTGTACCTGTATGCTTACATGCAGCCGCTTACTTTTCATTCACTTGTGGTTATATGCGCTCTCACACACACACACACACACACACACACACACATATATATATATATATATATATATATATATATATATATATATATATATATATATATATATATATATATATATATATATATATATATATATATATATATATATATATATATATATATATATATATATATGATTTTTGCATGCACTACCTGGCTTGCAACAAAAACTAATACGTTTTTGAACATGGATATTCTCCTTGTCTTTCATTTTCCGATTTTCAGGAAAGTTTTGGTTTTTCAACAATTTATATTTTAAATATTTTTGTTTTCGGCTGAGTTGAAACCTGCGGACTGTCACCACAGGCACTTTTCGGCTAAATGTTTTTGTTGTCCTAAAAATAGTCCGCGTACGTGAATTCTTTAGTTCTAGCAACATCTTTTTAAAGAAAACTCTTCGATTGTCTGTATGCGTGGTCGCTATAAAAACAGTACCGAAACCTTGTTACTGAACTGGGAAATATATTTTGTAGCTCTGTGTCCCGGTTGCATTTGAAATCTGACAAGTTGCAGATATGTCATTGTGCCTCTTCCTGTTATACAGGAATGGAATATAGAGTTTAGGCCAAAGTTCAAGCACTGGGACCTATGAGGTCTATCAGCGCTGGAAAGGAAATTGAGAGCAGGTAGGTTTGAAAGATGTAACAGAGGGAAAACCTCGCGGTTGCACTTTGAAATAATTGTTATGAGAGGGTGGATAGCAAGATGGAAGAAAGATAATATGAATGGAGGTACAGTAAAAGGAATCAAAGGGGTTGCAGCTGGGGGCCGAAGGGACGCTGCAAAGACCCTTAAGTAATGCCTTCTGTGCACCTCGCTAGCCCCCCCCCCCAACCCCACGGGGTTCCTATTATATGCATAAATAATCACCGGATCTGTTAGTGTGCCATGGACGCGTTACATTTTATATATATATATATATATATATATATATATATATATATATATATATATATATATATATATATATATATATATATATATATATATATATATATATATATAATGTAACGCGTCCATGGCACACTAACAGATCCGGTGATTATTTATGCTTCTACAAGGTTAGAAAGTTGACACTATTAATTTTGTTTTCATACCTGCGGTCGAAAAGCCTATCGATGCAATCAATTCTCCCACCCATATTGGTGTGAACATTCAGTGATTTATGATCAAATTACAGATAACTTTAATTATTCAATTCACCTGTATACACTGTTGCTTGAACCCCTTTTTTGGAATAACCTGAGGTCTAATTCCAAGGGCTAGTAAATCTCATACTCATTTTGCCTTTTGTGTCTAAGCCAGACTCAGACCATATGGCTCACAATCGTATGATGCCTGTTACAACAACATTTAGAAAGAAAACAAAGAATGCGCATAAGAGTCTTCGGCGCAATCGAGTTTTCTGTACAGCCTATAATGCTGTATGAAACTCTCAGACGCGGCCCATGAAACTTTTCAGCCACGGGCCGGTGGTGGCCTATGTTGTTGGCACCTATAGCGGTGCCAGACGCACGTCATGGCTAAATCTAACCTTAAATAAAATAAAAACTACTGAGACTATAGGGCTGCACTTTGGTAAGTTTGATGATTGGAGGGTGGACGGTCAACATACCAGTTTGCAGCCCTGAAGCCTCAATAGTTTTCAAAATCTGAGGGCGGACAGAAAAACAGCTTTCTCAATAGTTTTCTTTTACAGAAAACTAAAAGTACGTTTTTGTTATGGTCAACCTCAAAAATTCTTGCTTGTTCTCTTGCATTTTTATCTTAAGCTTCGGTTTCCAAAAAATTGCCCAAGAGGCATTAGAGGTTTTTTATAGCCATGAAAGAGTACACTACCCACAATGATCTTTCGAAAGTAAAAGACATTCCTTCACAAACTGCAGACAGATCAAACTACACCGCGGACGAAATACGATCTCCTTCTCTTCTAGTATCATGGCTACTAAACCCAGCTTTATGGCAGAGGTCGTTCCCTTCCATCAATCGAATGGATTTTAAAGACGAAGAAGCAACAAGCGTCCACTGGCAACACAACGTAAAAGTGATACGTGAGTCTCGGAGTAATGTGAATTTTCTTCTAGACTTCGTTACTTTCAGTTATATATATATATATATATATATATATATATATATATATATATATATATATATATATATATATATATATATATATATATATATATATATATATATATATATATATATGTGTGTGTGTGTGTGTGTGTGTGTATACATGTATGTATGTATAATATATATATATATATATATATATATATATATATATATATATATATATATATATATATATATATATATATATATATATAAATATATTTATATATATATAGATATATATATATGATCATGAAGCTACAAATATCGCTCTTGATAGCTCAGTGGTTAGCGTCGACTGGATTCGCTGGATGCGCGTCTGTGTCGTGGGATCAAGACTCGGCAGTGCCCGTCCATTTGTCACTTATAAATTCCCCTTCGGTGATAATTCCCCATCGGGGATATTCCCGGGGTAGCGTGGATTTGATATTAAGCGATATTTGTAGCTTCATGATCGTATATAAATCACGGTGTGATAAAAAAATGTCATATATATATATATATATATATATATATATATATATATATATATATATATATATATATATATATATATATATATATATATATATATATATATATATATATGATTCGTGGATGATTTTAATTAAGAAACATAATATACGAATAACTAATAAGCAATGAAGATAATTGATTTAAATGATTATAACACAGTGAACATAGTGGGGTCACTTACCGCCAAGCAAAAAAAAAAATTTTTGTGGTGATAAACGTATCCAAAAAAGCTAATGAAATCTAGATGTCAAAGGTCACTGCCTACTGAAAACAATATCAGAGAGAGAGAGAGAGAGAGAGAGAGAGAGAGAGAGAGAGAGAGAGAGAGAGAGAGAGCGAGAGAGATGAAACTGCTTTAAATATTGATCATGATTATCTATCAATTTTTGAGCTAGTGTTTTTATCGGCTAATTTTCAGTCTAATATGTCTTTACCTAGATATAAAATTTCATACGAGATATGACATCAATTTCGGATACCTTATTGCTGGAACTTAATAATAATTTTTTAATATATAAATTCAGCTTCTGGTGGAATACTGAAACGAAGAATAAGATACGCAGCAAATTCGGGTCCTTCGCCATTTATGCAATATCTTCAACTAAAACAATGGTTTCCAGCATCATCACGTTGGAAAGTCCAAAAGCTATAATCATTTGTAAAGCGATTACAATTCCTGTTGCCTGACCTTTCAAATTCAGTTTGGGTTACATGCTTTACATATATGATGAACAGAAATTCAAAGATCAGAGGAAACAATTTAATGTTTCTATATATAAAAAATTCATTTGCATGATTATTAATAAAAATAAACTCACCTTGCTCATTTTTCTTTCGTAGTAAGGTAGTTTGATAAGTCCTTTCACCACCATTTCGAAGTTCTTTCTTAATAGAATATAGTCAAGTGAGTGAATACCTCAGTGGTCATTTATGATTTAAGAACGATACATTATGTGTATATATATATATATATATATATATATATATATATATATATATATATATATATATATATATATATATATATATATATATATATACTCGTATATATATACATACATATATATATATATATATATATATATATATATATATATATATATATATATATATATATATATATTATATACATACATATATATATATATATATATATATATATATATATATATATATATATATATGTGTGTGTGTGTGTGTGTGTGTACGCGCGCGCGCGTGTCAGCGTGCTTGTGTAGGCGCATGTGCGTATAGTTCTTTGAGTAAGGATGGCCCCAGCTGGCGTTAACGTTCCGGTTCACAGTAAGAATTTTTGGGGTGAATTTGGTATCTCAAACCATTCTCTGCATTTACTATGACCGACCAAACTCGACACTCAACCAGGTACTCGTGATCGAAGGCCAAAGATAATGAAAATTACTTAATGACTATAAATTCCAAGTAAGGAGAGATAGTTTGATTAACTTCCTAGTATTTGCTATAACTTTTAGATTACAAAATGTTACCCAAGTACTTAAGCATTAGGGTGAACTTGAAATGAGAATCGCATTTGTCATATTTCTTAACGAGTTAAAGCTGCATTCTAGTGACCCTAATACTTTTGACACCAGCCAACTTGCAGTCGGGAAATTCATTACTTCTGCTGCCTTTAAGGTTTCTGTAAAAGAAAACTATTGAGATGGCAATTTGTCTGTCCGTCGGCACTTTTTTGTCCGCACTCTTTGTGTCCACCCTCAGATCTTAAAACTACTAAGGCTAGAGGGCTGCAAATTGGCATGTTGATCATCCACCCTCCAATCACCAAACATACCAAATTGCAGCCCTCTAGCCTCAGTAGTTTTTATTTTATATAAGGTTAAATTTAGCCATGATCGTGCGTCTGGCACCGCTTTAAGTACCAGCAACACAGGCTACCACCGGGCCGTGGCTGAAAGGGTCATGGGCCGCGGCTGAGAGTTTCGTACAGCATTATACGATGTACAGAAGACTTGACTGCGCCGAAGAAACTTAGGCGTATTTCTTAATTATTAAATCATAATAATGCTACGTGGCTCCCGTACTACAGCAAGTATCTGTGAGTAACGAACTGTCCCAACCATACAGTGATAATTCAAAGCGTTTTGAAACGGGTAATTCTAAGGCGTTCCATAACATCTGCCTGGCCTCCTGTTGCCTATGAGACTCATATTAGCATGTGGTAATCTGCCTGAAGGCATTAAAACCTAATCATGTTAGCATTAATGAACAAAGGCGTGAGGAAATGTCTCCTCCTTAACAACGCTCAGTGGAGAAGGGGATAGTAAGCATTAGGTAAACGCGTTTCTCTTCAAGGTATAGGCAATACTTGGGCACTAATGGCTCACGGTTCCTAGGATTATTTCTGCTGATAATGAAATAATAGCAAATCACTGTTGATCAATGGAATTATTTTGAGAAAGGGAAGATATATACTTATCATATAATCCAGTTATAAACTAAATATGATATAGTTTCTCGTAATAAGAATAAAATTCTCACTTTTAGTTTTCTGTAAAAGAAAACTATTGTGCTTGCTTTATCTGTCCGTCCGCACTTGATTCTGTCCGCACTTTTTCTGTCCGCACTTTTTTCTAGCCGCACTTTTTCTGTCCGCCCTCATATCTTAAAAACTACAGAGGTTAGAGGGCTGCAAAATGGTATGTTGATCATCCACCCTCGAATCATCAGACATACCAAATTGCAGCCCTATAGCCTCAGCAGTTTTTATTTTATTTAAGTTTAAAGTTAGCCATAATCGTGCTTCTGGCAGCAATATAGGATAGGCCACCACCGGGCCGTGTTTAAAGTTTTATGGGCAGCGGCTCATACAGCATTATACCGAGGCCACCGAAAGATAGATCTATTTTCGGTGGTCTTGATTATACTGTAGCGGCTGTACATAAAACTCGATTGCGCCGAAGAGACTTCGGCGCATTTTTTACTTGTTATTTATCAGCTTTCATGGCAACGTTGTCAAGCCTTCGTAACTGTTTTCACGTGAGTTTTAAGTACATGAATATCTGCTGGCTATAAAGCTCAAACGTTCCTTTTACCTAACAATAAATACACACTCATGAAAAAATACCAAGATATTTGTCTATTTCTATATGTATAATACATATATATTTATACAATACGTATACACACATATATTCATATATATACATACATATATATATATATATATATATATATATATATATATATATATATATATATATATATATATATATATATATGAAGTAATAGTGAACACAAATTTGACTCGTTAGCAACTAACCAAACAAGAAGATCAATGTGACTTACCTGAATATTTCGTCTTGTATTGAGAGTATGCGGAGGGAGGCGAACGGCAATACCAGAGATGGATAAGACTGTCAGATCACGGCCTTCTGCAGAATTCATGGACAAAGCCTATGGAATGAAGGAGGTAAGACTGATTATTATCCATTGCTTTTTCCTTTCGATGACATTATATCAAAAAGTTTAAATATCTTCAATTTCAAAAGCCAAATTTTCATCAAATATTTAGGTCCTTGTAAAATATCAATAAACAGCCTTCGCTTCAGAAATGTCAAAGTTATTTCTACAATAAACTGAAGAGGTGTGATTATATATATCATGTTACTTAATTGCATAGACACATATCCTAGCAGACCTCTACCAAAATAGAAAATATGTTCTTCTTTTTGTATTATTATTTTTCCTTTGCACAGCATTGTTATCTTTTCATTTAATTTATTTTCGCAACACCTCACACAAATTAGATAAAATATGCTTATCCATATATTTTCCTGTTTCCATTTAATTTTTACCATTTGAATCCACTGTACACATTATCCAACAACTATAATAACATATCTTAAACGTGTTTTTCCTAGCGCAGTGGTTCTCAATTTTTTTTAGTGATGGCACCCTAATATATATATATATATATATATATATATATATATATATATATATATATATATATATATATATATATATATATATATATATATATATATATATGTATGTATTTATACAGTACACATATATGTACATATATTACCATGGCACCCCTTCTTCACCATCCCATCATCTCGCATGAATTAACTTCATATTTAATGAATAAAATTATTATCCATACTCAAACCAAAATCAGCACACCGTACATGCAGAAATATACTGTACAAAGAGCATATCAGAAGAATTAGCTAAACATAATTAGAGTAGACACACTGATAATAATTATATGAAGACTTCTGCGTTTTGTTTCACAAACGTTCAGTGAGATGATCTAGTCAAGACAAAATTCATGACAATCTCGCGGCACCCGTAGGCACTGTCTGTGGCAACCCAGGGTGCCACGGCACCCAGTCTGAGAATCACTGTTTATGGGGCCAATTCCAGTGTCTGGTTAATTTTTACGATTTCCAGCTTAAATCAGTTATTATGGTTCTCTGGTGAATTTTTACCTTCACTATCCTTTATTAAATTCTACAACCTTTACCGGCAATTAAAATAGAAATACGAAAACCCACAAGTGTACTCTTCATAAATATTAATAAAATGATCACGTGGAAGGAGTTCCCTCAGTTCAGAAATGAATTAGTTTAACGTTGCATATGAAGTCCTCGAGTACGTACACAAGTCTTTGAACGCTTCGCTAAATAATTATATTTTTAATGAATAATAACCGAGTCCCATATATTCAGTCACTGGAATCGGAGATCGTTTTAGAATTCTTCGTACTTTAATCTTAACGGTCGAACCAAACACTTCAGCGTGTTTCATTATATTAGTAACACTGCCGTTTAATGAAAAAGGGCATTTCCGAATCAGACAAACTGCCAAACCGGTACAAAGAATTTCCCATTTTCTTAAGCAACTATCCAATACTGACATTTTTTTAAATAATTCTCAATGAGTTTCAAATCAAAATATTGTTAAATTTCAGTTTTTTACTTTTACGATGATAAATCATTCCATACGTTTAATTTAGACCTAACAGTGCCACATATCTAATTTACGAAAATATTATTCCACAGGCTAATGTGGGTATGGACTTTTATACTTAGGTCTATGTACTTTTGTAATAACTATCCACACTAAGAACTATAACTCGTAAGAGAGAAAAAAACGTCAGATGAAAAGTCTTAAAAGGTACATCTTCTTAAAAGTCAGAATTATGAAATATTCACACATACGGAGAGATTTTTAAGGAAGAATTCTACTGTAACGTCAAGTAAGCTGTTTTCGCATTCATCGAAGCCGAATGGTTTGGATTTTGTCTTTCGTTTTGTAGGTGCTTTAACCGTGTGCAGTTAAGTCTGATGATTTCATTATCTTACCCTGGAACCCTACCGTTAAGAATTCTGTCGCACTGATTCTGATTTCCGGTCGGTGGCCAGGCCAAAATAATGAAACCTTCAGACTCACTGGCCGAGGCTACAGCAATGGTGTTTTTTGTAAAAGTAAATTTTTAGACAAAATTTCAATATACTCTCTAATGATCTACGTCTTGTTTCATTTACAAACACTGTAACATTGTGTTCTAGTGTCTAGATTAGCCTAAGTGATGACAGGAACCATGAAAGAACCACAATATGTGAAGTAAGTTTTTGTTTTTGAAGAGCCAAATATCTAGCTTTAAAACGAAAAATATAAATCTTTTATTCTTATTAATATATGTAAGCCATGATGCTGGTCATGTATTCTTATATGGGCAAATTAAATTAAGAGAAGAGAAATTCTAAAATAAATAAGGGAGGTGCTGGAAGCCAAATAGTTATATGGATACTTAGGGAAGAGTAGATGGAAAAACGATGCTATTTTCCCTTCTTCAAAATATTTACAAATAGAATTCTTTCTAAAACACCCAGTAGATGATATGTCAAATTAACAATAAAGGCATCTAATAATCTAAATACATTTATAGTACTGTAAAAATCATACAGCATATACACTCTTCAAATTTTGGACTGATTTCCTTACTTCGGTAAGACGCTTTCATAAGGCTTCTCTAATTTACATAAACATATTCAAATCTGCCTCTGTTCTTTCATATACATACAACAACTTCATAGAATGCTCTGGTAAATTTTTTTTTTAAATTTGGTTCATACCGTGAATCTATGCATAATCAGACGGATAAGAAACTGGGTAAAAAAAAAAAAAAAGAAGTAAAATTATGTGCCGAAGTTTCTTCGGCACAACAGACTTTTCTGTACAGCCGCTACAGCGTATAATGCGGCCACCGAAAATAGATCTATCTTTCGGTGGTCTCGGAATAATGCTGTATGAGACGCGGCCCATGAAACTTTAACCACGGACCGGTGGTGACCTATCTTATATCGTTGCCAGAAGCACGATTATGTCGAACTTTAACCTTAAATAAAATAAAAACTACTGAGGCTAGAGGGCTGCGATTTGGTTGTTTGACGATTCGAGGGTGGATGATTAACATACCAATTTGCAACCTTCTAGTCTCAGTAGATTTTAAGCTCTGAGGGCGGACAGAATAAAGTGCGGACGGACAGACAAAGCCAGCACAATAGTTTTCTTTACAGAAAACTAAAAACAGAGCGAAGTTAGCAAGGAAGAAATACCTTTCGTAATACTGAAGATCCGAGGAGGAAAATGAAAAAGACGAGAGGAATTGTGACATGAGGGGAAACGAACGAGCTGGAATTTCAAGATATTTCTAAGAAAGGCGTCTTAGCAATAACAAATACATACGGAATAATAGAGCAATGATTCCGAATTTGCTTCCTGTGGTAAAAACATATTTTGAAAATCTATAACAACGACTTGAGCAAGACCAACAACGAGAGAGTTCAAGGCTGATTTCATCGCATTGAAGAGAGGTCACTGTAATTTAATTTCTGAGCAGTAATTGATTATATATATCCGTGACCAGATCAATTACGTTCCCCTTAATTATCACGACCGTCGTGTCTGAAATTAACTTGTATACCAGCAGAACAGCAATGAAGTAGCTTTGGTACACAGTATCTCGCATTGAACTGTCTTTTTCAACGAGACACAAACGAAAGCTTATTTTGTAACACAAAAATATTATTCTCTCTAGGTAAGAAGTCATGTACTCAATTCCTGTACCTCAAAAAACCGCAATAAACATTCTGACGCGAGTATTATTGAAAACGGTTGGTGAAATAAAGGTTGATCATATAAAAAATGTCAAGATTAAAAATAACATCGATAGTGGCGAGTATTTAGCATAATAATACCCGTCTGAGTATAAGTTAGCCCTCTATCCTCATCATTAGCAGTGCTGGTAAATAAAGTTTTTCCTTCAAATGGTAAAAAGCACTGTAACTTTGCAAAAGATCACGATAAAGTTCACAAAAAATTCAAATGAACTTCTAGGTCATAGCTGTTTTCCCAGTTTATTAATTTGATACTCGATGGCTTTTTTTTTTAACCATCGTTATGCACATCAGTAATTCATGATGAGATCAATCTGGGCACGTTCTTTTCTAATCCTGCCAACATAATACAAACATGGAACAAGATAAACTATACTTTCTGAATGTCAGTGGTTGTAGAATTCATGGCTCACAACGTTGACATCTAAGACAGTAGCGCACCACAAACAGCATGAAAAACTTCACCCTCCGGTCTCATGTTCTCGGACCACTCAATGGGGAAAACTGAGGCTCAAAGAAATAGGAGCTGTCTAGTGAACTGTACTTCAAAAAGTGTCCTTCAGTTACATAAATAGAAATGAAATGGTGCTCGACGCAGTTATAACGGTGTCGCATGTTCGCACTTACTCGTACGTATCACATTGCCAGATGAATCAAATTATCTTGCGATTTTAGTTGGGTCTGATAGTAATGACTGATTAATTGATTGATTGATTTACGGATTTTAGGCAAAGATGCCAAGCACTGGGCCAACTATGGCCATTCAGCGCTTAAATTCAAACATTAATTCGGCTAAAATTCATTAAAACTATAAATTAAAATAAAAAATGAACCAAAAAAATATATAGTCTCTTATATGAATTAAATAAATCTGTAAAATCTTAAAAAAAGTTAAATGCTAAAAAAAGTTAATTTTCTTTAAAAACAACATTGGATTCCTGATATCACAATTATTATCAAGTACCTCATTCATGGACCTGCCATAGAGTGAGGTAGCTTGATAGTGATGAAGGCTCTCTTGATATTTTAAATTCTGGGCATTCATATTTTGACTCTCTTTGTATTTTAAATTCTGGGCAAGGACTTAGTTTTACTTTTATTCACACGAGAATGCCCTGTTTTATGGAGATACTTTTGAAGATTGTCCTGAGTACGTGTTTGGTCGTTTTGAGGGTCAATAATAATACTATTATCATTAATTACCGGTAGACATAATAATCCCAAGCAGACTGGTTTTCACGATACTTCTGTTGATCACCAAGGTGCAGTTATTTACCAAAGTCAATTGCATCTGCGGTAACACGCACTTCCCATTTCTGTAATAATTGGCCTGTACTTATCTATTTTGCGACAACTTTTTAAATAGCCGAAAAAGTAACATATTTCTGAAATTTATATCCCATAGATATGTTAACTTATTGAAAATCTATTAATGGAATTTGTGTCCCTACTGGTAATCACTACAAAAATTAAATATTATGAAGCTGTTTACGTCAGATTCCCTATAAGCATTCCCTAGGAAAATTAAATGTTTTGAAAATGTTTGGAAAGAATTAGTATACAACAATAAGGTTTACTGTTTCTTTTGTTAAAAATCATATGAATATTGAAAAAAGAACTCTGCGTGTCAAAACCTCCTTAACTCTTAATTGTAAAAGGAGTGTGAGGGACGGAATCCCTAAACCTAAAGCATAGCTTTTTCTTTCTATTTTATCCATTTCTAACTAAATCATCAAGATTTCAAAATAGAGTAACGTGTGTATATCCCAAGGCCAAGAAAGACAAGGTCACCCCAATTGGGTGGGGTGGCCTCCCACCGGGGGTAACTACAGTACGTAGGCGATGACGTATCTCAGAGGTACCTGCTCATTACGGCAATTCACCTGCTGACGCAATAAGGAGAAAGTCAAAGCTCCGTCTACATGGGGGATTTGGGGAGAAGTGAGCAGCCCTCCTCTTTCTCTTGGCCTTGGTATATCCAATACTATCCATTTTACTTCCGTTAAAATTTTGTTTTCCTAAATTTCATTATTGTCCAATCTTACTTATTTTCTCTTTTGCTCTCTGAAAATTAAATTCAAGATCCCAGACACTTACCTGAAGGTTACTGAGTTCTTGCCTTTTTCCAGACTTGAGATGGTAGACGATTTCTTCCTCGGCTGAAATTAAGCGGCATTTAAACACTCGACGCTTTTCCTTCAGGAAGTGCTTTCTCTAATGGACAAGAAAAGACCCCTGGGGAATGGAGGAGAGCGTATTTGAACGCCAACCTTGAAAGGGCCAAAGGCGGCACTTCAAAATGCGATTTATCCTAAGTCTGTAAGAGAGAGAGAGAGAGAGAGAGAGAGAGAGAGAGAGAGAGAGAGAGAGAGAGAGAGAGAGAGAGATTCTTTGTCATAAGACACTGACCCCTTTCCGTTACTATCCTTTATATAATAATAATAATAATAATAATAATAATAATAATAATAATAATAATAATAATAATAATAATAATAATAATAATAGGCCTTGCCATACGAACTCCCGCAATCCAGGTGTGACTAGGTTTCTTACAGGTACGTTATACAGAGGTGCCACAGAAACGAATAATTTGCATACATGCATAAATAATGCCTAGTGCAATCCTAGTTTAGAAACATTAGTAGTAAGAAGACACTGAAAACTTTTGATAAATCTATCATTTTAAATTCGTTATTAGCACCTAGGCTTAATGTCTTAACAACTGAAAAACTGATCACATGTATTTCTATGTATTGAAATCACAATATTAGCTTGTCTTACCAGTAACGTGAGCATTAATGGTATAAACAAAAGCTAGCTAACTGCCCTCATTCTTTTTTCACCCATCTTACCTATTAGCTAAAAAAAAAAAAAAACTCATTGATGGCAGCAGTTGTAAACGATGAATTTTTTTTTTTTTTTTATCACAGCAACGCTTTTCGGGAGTGGACCTCTCCCCTTTAATGGCATTTTCCAGGAAGCAATTTGTATTCATGAAAACAAGGAGTTTCGGTTTCAGACGTCGTGAATGTTTCTCAGAAAAAGCAAGTCACCACTCATGTTCTACTGGATGAACTTGCGAGAACACCAAACAATATATAAACAGTATAAACACATATTACGTGTGTTTATAATACATACATACATACATATATATATATATATATATATATATATATATATATATATATATATATATATATATATATATATATATATATACATATATATATATATATATACCGGTATATACACGAGTATATATTGGCCGACCTCTTTTGTTTCCAAAGAATTCTTTATCCCTCAACCCATAAACAAAAACAAAAGGTCTCATCTTTCTTTCTGCTGCGTTTATTCAGGTCTAATCTTTTTCTAACTATCTGAATCCCATTCAAGCTCCATTATTTTTATGCTGCCATTTCGCTTTACTCATTTCGTTACTATTCTTAGATTCTCTTTATGTCCCCTTACAAACCATTTCTTGTGTGTTAACGTTCCTATTTCCGGGTTTCTGAAGGGAAACTTTTTATATAAAAATGGACTAAAGCAAAGGAAATATCAGAAGCACACACCATCCAGAAAATAAAAAAAAAGGTTTTTACACCAACACCAGTCTTTGTAACAACAAACCTACGTTTGGAATCAACATACAAGTAGAAAATGCGCCGAAGTTTCTTCGGCGCAATCGAGTTTTCTGTACAGCGTATAATCAAGGCCACCAAAAACAGATCTATCTTTCGGTGGTCTCGGTATAATAATGTATGAGCCGCGGCCCATGAAACTCTCAGCCGCCGTGGTGGCCTGTCCTATATCGTTGCCAGAAGCACGATTATGGCTAACTTTAACCTTAAATAAGATCAAAACTACCGAGGTTAGAGGGCTGCAATTTGGTATGTTTGAAGATTGGAGGGGGATGATCAACATACCAGTTTGCGGCCCTCTAACCTCAGTAGTTTTTAAAATCTGAGGGCGAACAGAGAAAGTGCGGAAGGATAGACAAAGCCGGCACAATAGTTTTCTTTTCAGAATAATGAAGATTTAATGCCATGCACCTAGACGAGAGAGAGAGAGAGAGAGAGAGAGAGAGAGAGAGAGAGAGAGAGAGAGAGAGAGAGAGAGAGAGTGGGGAAGTGAGGGGGAGGCGAGTATAGTACTGACTGACAAAACGGGAGGATTGGGATTTCAAATTAATTTTCAACCAAGTAGAACAGGATTTCTCATTGCAAATGTTTCTGACTGGTATAAATTTCCCATTTCTTACAATTTTAGAGTAAACTGGGCCAAAGGATTGACATCGGGACGAGATGTTTTTTTATGGTTTCCTAAACATTTCCAAATACACCTGTATTGCCTATGAAAGTAATAGAAATTCTTAAGAATTCTTAATGAATCGTTAACATTCCATTATTGATAGAATGGGAAATCTCATTCCACTACAACATTTATGCCCACACTTCATCCTCAGCCAAAGTCACTCAGAAGTGCACCATGACCCTCCTTTTCCAACACCAGCATCTATTGTCCTTTAATCCTATCAAATATTTCAATTCATTCTCTTCCCCTTCGCAACTCATCCTTCATTTTCCACCTACCTCTTTCAATGGCCAGTCTCCCTGCATCCAATTCGCCTCTATGTTCGTCATTTCCCCTCCGTTATAGAGATTGTTTTAGGCTGGATAGAGATAGACGCGTGGTTGCAAAGGAATTCCACAAACCACCTGAAAATGGTAAAAATGAGATCTATCAGGAAGGTATACATAGTTGATATTAGTTATATAGTGTAAAATGCTTATCTTTTATAACTATTTATCAAAGACCATCTGAGCATACATTTAGTTCTTGACGAGGATATAAGTGAATCAAATAAAAAATATTGTGTAATATGAATATACTTTTTCCTTATCAAGAACACCGTTTGTTACATTTGTTACATTCATTCAGTGAAAACCTATGTTTTTATCAATCAGCAATTCCACGTAATACGAAATGCCCTCCATTCATGAAAATACTTTTTCACAGCATTTATTTGAGGACCTTTTGCAGATTTTCAATACAATTTTTTTTCTCCCCTTCGCAAATATACTTTCAGCTTTGCGTTGAAGACTGGGACTGAAAATCAATTAAATTTAAACGAGAAAAGTTGATGGAAAAAGAATTTATCCGCCATCAGAATTTTATTATTTTGGAGCTGTTATTAATCTGTCTAGTTTACAGAGAGACAAACAGATCTACGGGAAAACTCGAACACAAATAATAGGTAGCCATAAGGTATCCACAATCATCCCATATTAATTTTCAGTGATCCCAGTATAACAAGGGATACGTCACTAATTGTTTTTAACTTTGTTATTGATAAAGATGACAAGTTGAAGAGGCGGATTTAAAGACCATTTAACGAAATTCAAGGGTTATACATACCTTGCATTCACACATTTGACGGATTATACCTATATGCGCTGGTATTCGCATTTCAATCAGTCATTTTATATACAGTGTATTCAAACATTCTCTCTCTCTCTCTCTCTCTCTCTCAACCATTCTCAAACCCACGCAATGTGCACAAGTAGGAAATCTATCTCAAATCTATCCCAGAATTATGTTAACATTTGTGATCAGGCTGTCATCAAAATCATTGATCTTTCCCTCATAATTTTATTTCCTGCTAACGTTGAGGCATTCATGTAACTCATTAGCATTAATAGTGCTGTTGCAAATGCCAAACAAATCTCCATTTAAATATCTCTAGTGAATATAATTCGAAAATTTTTCTCCAGATCCCAAAAAACCTTACAATACGAGTCTAGCGGAGATATTTCTCTTGAAAGACAACGTCAATTAAAATATTGTATTTTTAAGCAGATATATATAAGAAGAGTTTATTTTTTTTTTTTATAAAACTGATGACACATTCACAATATTTCCGAATTTATAAGACTGGAGAACAATGTAACTGTTACGTATATCTACTGTGCATAAATACCATAAATTTAATTGAATATAGAATTTAGGCCAAGGCCAAGCACTGGGACCTACGAGGTCATTCAATTCTGAAACGGCAATTGGCATTAAAACGCTTGAAAGGTGTAACAGGAGGAAAACCTCTCAGTTGCACTATGAATCAGTTGTCAGGAGAGGGCGGAAAGTAAGATGCAAGAAAAAGAACATGAAAAAAAAGTACAGTAAAAGGAACGAAAGGGGTTGCAGCTAAGGGCCGAAGGCACGCCGCAAAGAACCTCAAGTGTCGCCTGCAGTGCGCCTCATAAGGTGCACTGACGGCACTACCCACCCTACGGGATAAATGCCATTGAGATTGCAGTACAATGTCTTTGCTCTGGAATATGGGTTGCTGTTATTCTAACGAGAAAATTCCTATTACGCATTATTTCTCAGAAGGGCTGAATAGGTCGACTTCCTAAAACGCAGATAGCCAAACTAAATCAGATTACATCATGCTACCTGCCGTGTTGCATAACTTGGGATCTCATTTTTAAGCATTCCAATAAAGAAGGATTTATTTAAAATGCAGATTACTTTAAAAATCTACGGAAAACTAAGTGGCAAATATATCCGAGCTCTACGTGATACGAAAACTAACATCCTTTAACCTGTCCTTAAAGATTTTCGTGTTCTCAAAAAGCAATTAGCTAACTGATATTACAGACCATTCAGTGTTTGATCAAATAATCTATAATTTTTAGTTTTCTGTAAAAGAAAACTATTGTGCCGGCTCTGTCTGTCCGTCCGCACTTTTTCTGTCCGCCCTCGGATCTTAAAAACTAATGAGGCTAGAAGGCTGCAAATTGGTATGTTGATCATCCCCCCAAAATCATCAAACATACCAAATTGCAGTCCTCTAGCCTCAGTAGTTTTTATTTTATTTAAGTTAAAGTTGGCCATAATCGTGCGTTAGGCAACGACACAGGACCGGCCACCACCGTGCCATGGTTAAAGTTTCATGGGCCGCGGCTCATACAGCATTATACCGAGACCGCCCAAAGATGGATTTACTTTCGGTGGCCTTGATTATGCGCTGTACAGAAAACTGGGCGCATTCTTTACTTGTTTTCTTATAAGAGACAGGCAGGCAGATACAGATATTCTGTCGTGTTTACAAAATATTTATGGCCAGCATCAAGCACATTACCCAACGAGGCCTTGACCTGACATTATCTGTCTGGAATTGTGTTTGGTCTCCCTAAGCGGAGAGGAGAGCAAACAAGGGAGGCTGTTAACCGGTGGGTTGTTGGCGATTATGTCTGCATCGAGGTACTGAATGAGCTCGTGGATTCAACGATAATATGTTCGGCCTACAGTAGTGCAAGCATTAGTTAAACCATAAGAGACAGAGATTGAAGTGGGTTAATTAAGTAGATAGTGGGTTATCAAACTCGCCACTACTGAATACACACACACACAAACACACACACACACACACACACACATATACATATATATGTATATATATATATATATATATATATATATATATATATATATATATATATATATATATATATATATATATATATATATATATATCGCAAGATAAACTTATTCACGTTATATCCTAAACTTATTTGATTTCCAAAACTGCTTTTACTGTGCTTGGCTTATTTTTTTTTATTCCCTGCAAAGAGTTAGACTTACATTCCAAATATGTCCCAGCCCATTCACAAAAAAATACAAAATGACATTAGTTTTCATTCATGACAAGTAAAATATAGTAAAGTGAAAGAGAGAAAAAATGTAATGCAGAATGAAGTGCAACCAATTAGATAATTTTTTGTTAATCTGGTAAAGACAAAAATGATTGAAACTGACAATATTATCGGTAAGAACATTATAAAAAGTAAGCTGTCATTATTTTAGTAGGTTACTTTTAAGGAAAACCAAAGATTGTAATCCCAGTTATAAATAACGGAACCAAGCGAAATTCTACCACACATTCAGCTACTCGGCCATTAATTCAGGAAAAAATATTCCGTGCGAACGGGAACGCCATTTCGCTTCGATAAGACTCCCTTTTATGTTATATGCAGCTGCTGCTCCCACATTACTAACCACATCCCCCCCGTCCCCCCACCCACCCTACCCATTTCTCTCTCTCTCTCTCTCTCTCTCTCTCTCTCTCTCTCTCTCTCTCTCTCTCTCTCTCTCTTGATTATAAAACTACCTTTAATTTTTTGTTCCATGACTGTGCAGTGAATGAATTCCAGAGTACTATTACAAATTCACTTGAAGGTCCAATTCACTTTCGCTGTTTGCGTATAGACAAGTGAACTGAGAGAGAGAGAGAGAGAGAGAGAGAGAGAGAGAGAGAGAGAGAGAGAGAGAGAGAGAGAGAGAAGGTGGGGGGGAGGAGAGAGCTGAACTGAATATAGAATTTAGGCAAAAGGCCAAGCACTGGGACCCATGAGGTCATTCAGCGCTGAAATGGAAATTGACAGTGAAAAGTTTGAAAGGTGTAACAGGAGGAAAACCTGGCAGTTGTACTATGAAACAATTGTTAGGAGAGGTTGGTAAGTAAGATGAAAGAAAAAGAATATGAAGTAGGTACAGTAAAAGAAACTAAAGGGATTGCAGCTAGGGGCCGAAGGCACGCTGCAAAGAACCTTAAGTAATGCCTACAGGGGCGAGAGAGAGAGAGAGAGAGAGAGAGAGAGAGAGAGAGAGAGAGAGAGAGAGAGAGAGAGATTAGCGTAACAGCCAAATGAGCCAGGAGAGGTTTAACCTCTGCGGAACTGAATCAATCCGGAAATGCTTCAGCATCAGAAGTTCGTCGATCCCTAAGAGTATTAATGATGGAGACGATTTCGAAACCTGTTGATTTGCTTTGAAATCTAATTTCTGGATGAGTGCAAAGGAAACGCCTCGAGAACTGACATGTCCGTATTAATGAAGATATGGCTATTTCACGGAACGACCACCAAAGTATCTTCGCCAGACGACGATTAAAACGATGACAAAAATATAACCTATACCATCTGAGATTAAGGACAAATTTTAGGTGCAGAGAGAGCCAGTACTGTTTGACGTAACTAACTGGCGAAGGTAAAGAAAACTGTCATTAATCTTTCCTCTTCACTCTATTGACACAACGTAATACTTCTGGATGAACGTATTTATCAATAAAAAAAAGGGTAATATATTCCTCTCATTATGTAAACACTATTTGCTTGTCCCCAGTTACGTCTTTGCGTGTATATATGCGGTAAGGCGTTTCTATACCATCACGTTTTCAGTGAATACTCATCTGTCCCCCTCAGCTTTAACCGTGTCTCGAAAATCCTGTCCTGCAAGAATTTAACGCATCAAATCACTGTCTCATCTCTGAGCATGACCTCAGCTTACGCCCTAGCCGGGGTCGCTATTCTCCTCCGAGAAAATTACGGTGTTGGATACTCATCTTACCGGTGTATCACTTGACCCACATTGTTTACCTCTAATATTGCGCCACAGTTCTTCTGAACTGATTATAGACTTTAGGCCAAAGACCAAGCACTGGGACCAATGAGGTAATTCAGGTCAAAGGCCAAGCACTGGGACCAAGGAGGTCATTCAGGTCAAATGCCAAGCACTAGGACCAAGGAGGTCATTCAGCGCTGAAACGGAAATTGACAGTAAAAGGTGTGAAAGGTGTAACAGGAGGAAAACCTCGCAGCTGCACTATGAATCAATTGCTAGGAGAGGGTGGAAAGTAAGATGGAAGAAAAAGAATATGAAAGGAGGTACAGTAAAATGAACGAAAGGGGTTGAAGCTAGGGGTCGAAGGCACGCTGCAAAGAACATTAAGTAATGTCTACAGAGCACCGCATGAGGTGCACTGACGGCACTACGGGGCACCATCTTTCTGAAAATTCTCTCTCTTTCCTCCCAAGGAGATAATACACTCTCCTCATCCCGCTTAAGAAATCCTATGTAATGCACGGTCACCCTCATAATAGGTTTGATAGTCTTTTGTTAAGGGACCCTTCAGTATTGGAATTATGGACTTCCACTTAATCCCCACTGGGGACTCTCGTCTCTCCACTGTCTCCCCCCCTCCCCCCGGCCCTCTCTCTCTCTCTCTCTCTCTCTCTCTCTCTCTCTCTCTCTCTCTCTCTCTCTCTCTCTTTATGATCTCGAACACAATTTTGCACACAATACTCGAAGTCTGCGTTGGGGGATTGGGATGATTTCGCCGACGAGGGGAACTTACATTCAATTATTTTAGTTTTATTTATTTACTTTATTTTCTTCCCATTTTCCATTCCGTATACACACACCTATACGTATAAACATACATATTAGTATACACACACACACACACTAAATACGGCAACACATTTGATTCCCGGGGGGCTAGTATTAGACACGGCGAAGCACTGTAGATGAATCACTGTTTCGCCGTGCTCAGTACTAGCTCCTCGGGGATCAAATGTCCTTAAGTGAATTGGTGATTTCATGAATTCCCTGAAGATTTCAGGGATTTTCATGAATCCCTGATTTCACAATCTTACCGTAACATTATATATAGTGTATATATATGTATATGTATATCTAAATGTGCGTGTGCATGTGAGTTTGTATAATCGTAATAACGCATGGTATGTAGCTTAAAATTTAAGGCACGTCATAGTACCAATAATGTTACACATAATAATATGACAGCGTACAATCCTCATTAACGAAAGCTTGGCTGGTGACGTCAAGAGGCCTTTCAATTGGTAAAGTGCCACTGTATTAACTGTAGGGTATTTATATGCCGTTTAGGTCAGCAAAGAGAAACGCTAAACGAGATAGAAAACTGATTCTTTGTTAAGAGCAAATTTTGTTACGACAGGTGGCCATTAAAACATAATCATAAAGAGAGAATAAATAACATTTTCACAATAGAGTATATTAATTACTGTTTTTGAGTGCCTGTAACTAAAGAGAGATGTGTAAATTGTCAGTTTAGAGGAATTATGGTTATGTAAAGAAATACTTATGTATACTGTGTTGATGTATACTGGAACCATATTGTAAATGTTGTAATTGGAAATAATGTAAGTATAATCCTTTCAGTAAAATTTCAAAAAGATGAATACATGAATGTGAGAATTGGAAAAATAATAAAAATAAATAATTTAAATTATTTTTAAATCTTCAGTTTCTCGAAATCAGATGAAAATTTACTTCCCTTCCCATGATGTTCTGCTGCCTTTTTAAACAATTATCCTTGAGGGTACCGTATCTAAACTAATGTCAATTAGAATAATGAACCAAAATGCAGAAATTCGCACCCAGTAGTTTCCTACCGTTCCAGCCATTACTGAATGATATTGTAATATCCGTTCAGGTAACAGCTGTCATTACACACCAGCAATATGGTAAAAGGATACTCAATGCTTCGTGATGGGAATGAAACCCACATTCATTTCGTTTATCAACTGTCATATCCTCGAAAGTGAAATGATGGCAACAATTATATTAAGCTCTATTTGGAATGAAGGTCAGCTGTTTCACCCAAATGGTTGTCAATGACTTCGTTCTACTGAAAACTTATGAACAACAGGTCTTTATCATTGTATTCCCTGTTGTTCAGTCAGCATGGGGAATTACACATCACTTTCTGTGGTGTATCTTTTACTTATTTATTTCATTTCTGAAATATCAAGCGAACCTGTGTAAAGCTCAGGATTCTGCTTCCATGTAAAATGTCAGAAATTTTCCGCTTACAAAAACCATTCAATAACACTTAACAACTTTATTACTGTGTTCCCATATTACTGAACCTAAGTTTAGCCCTAATATATCTTTGACATTTTAAGCATCTGGTACTTTACTACTTGGGGTAATTTGGACGGTAAAATAATGTTAACTTATTTTCACTATTAATTACCATCACAAGAGATATTATTAAAATTCATACAATGTCTTTTAACAAAACTAAGTACTCGGGTTGCGAAATTTAAGGAAACTCCCTTTTTAATCACATATAAAGTATGCAGTTATTATATATATATATATATATATATATATATATATATATATATATATATATATATATATATATGTGTGTGTGTGTGTGTGTGTGTGTGTGAGCGTAACGAGTCCTGGCATGACATCAGTTTGCCCTTTGTTTAGCGGCTGATCGTATTTAGGTGAATTGTTCTTGACCATAGCATTGTATTAACAGCAACCTTCCATAATAAATAATAAAGAAATTATTTGAAAACGTCGTGTACGTCAATAGAATGTTTAACTGTATTGCAGAGCTCAACGAGCACTAAAGTGCAATATACTAACGCAAGTAGTTTATAAAAATGCACAGAACCTACCCTTACCTCCATGTGATTTCTGCTGTTTGCCTTACTCCTTCAGGCGTTAATTATGCATGAATTTTACCCTCCTGTGTTTTTATCAAACAGACTCTCTATCACTTTTCACCATTAAACGTGTTTCTCATCTTCGAGTTCTCTAGCAGAGCTTTTCAGCTGATAGCGGGGCTTATGAGCTGCTGCAGTAGGTCCTGATAGTTTCCAAATCAGAAAAAAATTCGATCTTTCATTGCACTTTGCTAGTCTCTCAACATCAGGCACTCCTTCATAAACTATAATTACTTATATGATTTTCATCATATGTAAATAGGTCTGCTTTTCAACTCAAACATTTAAAAAAAAACACAAGGTGTTGCACTACAATAGTCCTATAAATCCCAGAAAACAGTCATAAATATAAGCACTGTTCACAAGGCCGCTGGTCCAGATACTGAACGACTGGAACTACAGTACACTAACTAGCGCATTACATTGTTAGATAGCTACTTCTCCTCGGTATGGTTATGGCGTCAACTGCTTGCTCACGGACAAGTTCACTGTGAAAATCTAGTTGGGTTATATTGTCTGCGATGAGACTGTTTATTTTAACGTTTATTAGTGATACGCTGAACGTGTGAAAATCTAGTTGGGCTATATTGTCTGCGATGAGACTGTTTATTTTAACGTTTATTAGTGATACGCTGAACGTGAGAGTAATTGCCCTCCAGTTTTTAATGCAATGGGGAGTAGGTATTATAAATGTTTGTACATATATAATCAATAATACGTAAATAAGTATCCACTACATTTTTTAACGAATATTGTAAGCTCTGTGCTTAACATGCAACAAACGCCGTATGCTTAGCATTTCCTGAGGATTTTCCACTGACATTATGCACATACGCAGACACGCACACATATATATATATACAGTATATATATATACTGTATATATACATGTGTGTGTGTATTTACGTGTGTGTCTTTGTGTCTGGGCGCGCGTGTGTGTAGGTATGTACATATCCTATTGATTACATAAAAAAGCACAGAAAGGTCCCCTCTTTTCGTTACATGGAACGCGAACGAATCGTCGTCTCAACAAACATTCAATCAGGTCATCGGTGCGTGTCCTGACCCAGCTCAGAATTTTATGTGGGTTTTAATTTCTTACCGGTTATCCTCGATACATCAGACGACTATCGAAAATAGACGGTTCCTTTGCTGTGATCAATCTGCTTTATTTCATAGATCTTGCGGGAATTTATATGCTTATATATACTTTTCTTGATTTGCTTTTTCATATGTTGTTCTTAAACCGGTTTCGCGATGCTTCTTTTATACGAGATTTCTCTGTTATTATTTTTTTTAAAGAAATTCTATTATAGCTTAAGGATACATTTTACTAGTATACAAGTGAGAGAGCAGTCGATTTTAGTCAGCGTTTTTTTTTTTAAATATTCTTTTACTGTATGTTTACGTATACGATTTTTCTTCAGCTGTTTGTTGAATTCTGATTGCAATTTGCAAACCTGGCCAGTCTATCCCTTGAAAGCTTGCTCTGCAAGTTAATACTTCTTATCCTTGTTTTACGAGAAGGTTGCCTCATATTACCAAAAAATAAATAACAAGAAATTGAGCTCCTCTACTTAGCTAATGTCTTGAAGTGCACTTTATTACTGCTTAACGACATGTTCTCTAAGAGCTCGTCTCATGTAGGTTCTCCTGATAACAATTATACGCATTTACCTTTCACCAAACTGATTGAATGTACTGACGTGGTTTCGCAATCACCAGCTGCGAATTGTGGCGAACCTTTTGTAGTACCTTCCTTTAATTAGATAAGAGGACGTAACAAGCTCCAGAAAAAAAATGAAATGATGAGGAGTTTTCAGAAGGACGACCTCCCATGGTTCCATTTGACGTCATAAGAGGGCGTGGTTCGCTCTGAAGAAAATACCTTGTCATAAAATATAATGAACTTACAAAATCTTGGAGCAATAAAATTTCGTCTTTCCTCATCATATATATATATACTGTATATATGTGTGTATGTATCTATTACATATATATGTATGTATATATATACATATATATGGATATTTATGTATGCATATGCAAGATGTTAGGGCGAGTAAAATTTTTTTATCTTATGTTCTCACACACTGTATATATATATATATATATATATATATATATATATATATATATATATACAGTATATATATATATATATATATATATATATATATATATATATATATATATATATATATATATGCAGACATCCACTTGCATGCATGCAGGAAAAAGAATTTCCAGCCTTATCATAAACGCTGTGTTTTGTCACAAACACATTAATAATTTTCCTGTAATAAGAGGAACTCTGGGCATGAAGACCTTATCAATGGAGTTTCATGGAAATGAAATCCATTTAGAAACTCAGTAATGATGGAAACTTTCATTCGTTGCTCAAAGGGAAACTTTATTCCAGCAAAGCCCATTCAGCTAAAGTTTGTTCATAATACCCATCAGTCTGCCAGAAAGTATTTGTTAGTAGACGAATAATGCTCGTTTAATATACAAGCTGGTCCGCTAGTATAGTGGTTAGTGTCGTGGGTTGCCGCTCAGATGTCGCGGGTTCGCGTCTCCCCCAGGGCGATGAAAAATCACTGGCTGCATTGTGGGGTCCGCTGTGAGAGATCGAAACCAACATTCTTTGGAAGTGTGAATTTTAAGTCAGTGGCCCCTGTGTTCTTCCAGGCGAATAGGTTTCATCTACTGAAGTGATAAGTAAATTATATAAGTTGCTTCCAAGTTTTCTTTGTGTTTAAAGTAGTAAACAGTTAATTCTTATGAATTCTGATGAGCTGCAGCTTATATATCATTAACTTGATGATTTAAATGCAACATTAATTTTAATACAAATTTTCAAGGGATAATTTACGTTGCACTAAACACGTTCAACATGAAGTTAGAAATTACTTATTTATATAGCATTTGTCACAGAATTTTTTTAATTATGGTTAGATTCACGTCATAAGAACTCAACACTCTTCCAGTAGTTTTCATTCAGTAAACAAGCTGATTGTTATAATATGCACGAGCAAATGCGTTTGAATCATCAGAGTATCGTTATTAATCGTACAAATTACATTATGTGAACAATTGGCAAAATCTTAATTTTAAGAAATTTAAACGATCAGTTTGAATATTAACTCTATCATTCTATGCAGTCGGGTCACAGGAAACTAAAGTTTGAATCTATCAAATAAGCATGATTAATAACATGATATTTAATCATTGTTGTCGAAATTATGTAACGACATTAAAGAAATAATATGCTCCGTTATTGTTGTCGAAAACAGGTAAAAGAAAGGAAAAAAATCACTCCCTTAACCCTACGACGTCATACATCATGGGCGGGAAAGGTCGACTGCCTGGAGAAGACAAGAGGAAAACCGGTTTTCAACGAACTCCCAGTCCCGTCTCACCACAGCGCGTCTAGAGCGTTAGTCGCTAATTTTGCATGAGGTTATTTCCATATGTGACATTCCTCAACAGCTTGTCATCAACAGAATAATGTAAACAGATGGATAGAACGGAAAAAACAAAGAAGAACAGGATTGTGATGCACAGATGTGGAATGGACAGCCCCGTGTGGTGCTGTTCACCATGATTAGTGCATCATTGACGCGGCGCACTTGGCAATACTGATAGCAGGCTACAAGCGGCCAAGATATTTCATTTGTAGACAATGCGAGTCCAAATCATATAATAAAAAAAAAAAATTCCATGTGATACAGACGATTTGGTGTATGAGTGTCCTGCCTTTTCATGAAAGGTGTTACTAGTGTAAGTAGGCTTCATGGTCCATTTCATAAATAACTGAACCGACCCCCAGTTCTAATTTAGAGTTACTCATTAATATTGCATGAAAGTAGGCATCTCTCTTTAATAGGCGATAAGTCTTTTGCGCCTTTTTTTTTATTAAGTGAATTGCCGCAGCAGCGTCTACAGTACATTGCTCCACCTCCTCAAAAGTCAGTGGAGTTTCCAGCGGTGCCACATAATGTTGCCACGACAAAGGCGAGGCGAGAACTGAGGACAATGGCCTAGAGTTGATAGTCCGACTGACAGTTCTCTTTTCACGGGGGTGAACTGACATGTAAACGTGATCGTGAATATCCGGCCCAAGATGATTATAGGAAAGAGAGGTTTGGATTTGCTTTATGATATTATCCAGAAGCAGATGATATCTAGAACATCATCTTTAGCACGATAGCCTTCACTGGTGGCGCCTAATAAATGCAAGGTGAGCTTCATGGTGGTAGATCATTGTTAAGAATTTTTTAACACTTTAGAGAGGTATTATGGTATATGCATTATTGCTTTAAGTACGCTTGAATAGTAATATAAAAATATACTTACATTTGTTAAACTAATCCTTTTCAATTAATTTCATAAGTGCAAATAAACTGATTTGTGTGAACAGCATTAAGGGAAATCAGAAAAGAGATATATATATATATATATATATATATATATATATATATATATATATAAGTATATATATGCATGTGTGTGTGCGCGTGTACACACACACATATATATATGATACATAAATATATTAAATATATTTATATATATATACTATATATATATATATATGTATATATATATTTATAAATATAATACATAAATATATTATATATATATGCATATATATTATATATATATATATATATATATATATATATATATATATATATATATATATATATAAGGAAATGCTTATGTTTATTGTAATTTTTTTCTCGTTTTTTTTCTTTTATTTCAAAACCATATTTACAAAAGATGTACATTACAAATTAATAAAGAACAAGAAAGTTTAATATTATTGTATTTGTTTGTATATCGAAGGTCAGTGCATTCAAAGTTACCATACTAAGTAAAATAGAATATTTCTTCACTTTACACAATAAGCCTAGGATTTTTTTCCGCATATGGGTGAAATATTCTAACTATACGAGAGAGTGGTAGAATTGCCGCAGTTCTGTGGGAGTAGATGCTAATAAAGGTCTTTGGAGGATTAATCGAGATTAAGAAAAAGGTATAACCAAGGATGAGAATGGTGTCCAGAGACACCTTCTCTTTCTGGCATTGTGGGGTACCCGTTGAGCTTATTATTCCGGCGGCTTTCTGTAGGAAATTAATTATAATTTTCATACACGCCAGCACACACACATGCATGCGTGTGGGGATTTATGTACGTCGAGCATGGGCTGTATATAATCTAGACAAATGCGCTCTGGTTCAGTGAGTGTGGGCGCTACTAACCATGCTCCAGGGCAAGTGTATGAAGTGATTGATTATTATTCAGTTCCTTATGGCACACACTAACGGAATATTTCAGACCATCCACACAGCATTCGGAAGGAATAGCTAGTAAAATCTAAGGACTTACACCTAACAGAAAATCTCGGCGATTTTGTTGTTATTAAATGCTAAATCAGTATGGGAGTGACTTCGGCCTAAGTGTCAAGTAATTTGATAGCTATGAACTCTTTGGCTCTTTGCCAAAGAACTGACAAAAGGGGAATTACCAACGAAACACACAAACACACACACACACAGATTGTAACGAGTTGCCGATTTAGCTTACCGATAATATATATATTTAGCTTGTATCCAAACGATATACTGATAATATTAATTTATCTTGTATCTGAAAGATTTATCCATAAGATTATGAATACTGAATTCTACGTACATCACACTTAGACTTACGTTTACAAATCTTATTTCGATTGGGATAGTAAGTACCGTAAAACGTGCTGATAAAGTTGAAAGTATAAAGTAACATCTTTTAATTTAGAAACATGTCGCTACAATATCGTAGTATAACGAGAAATGCAGATGAAAAGGGAAACGGCGGGAAATTCCTCAAACCCGCCACCCACAATAACAGTAGTGAAAGTTGGCGTCATGTGCTTATGATGAGTGCTAGATAGTACGAAGTCCCAGAGATTTTTGAAAATGGCAGTATTTTTTTTTTTTTACAGGACAGACATGTTGAAACAGAACTTCTAGTATGTTATTTTTTATTATAATTAAAAAAAAAAATAAATCTCATATGGCTATGCGAGTAATGCTTTCATTAGAACTGAAATAAATCTTCGTTGTAATCTTACGCACGAAATGTGATCATAGTAAATTACAAGAGAGGAAATATGAAAAATTTCGTAACATGTTATGGAGTAACAGACATTGTTATTTCTTAGTAGTTTACGAAATAACACAAACATCATTCTTCTCACAGGCAGTACTAGTACCAAATGTCGATGCTCCGCATGAAACGCACATACAACAAACTTACGTTCATGTACAAACAACCCTGTAGTGGGGGAGTGCTGTAGGCATTACTAACGGTTCTTTGCAGTGTCCCTTCGGTCCCTAGTTGCAACCCCTTTCATTTCTTTTACTGTACCTCCATTTATATTATCTTTCTTCCATCTTGCTATCCACCCTTTCCTAACAATTATTTCAGTGCAACTGCGAGATTTTCCTCCTGTTACACCTTTCAAACCTACCTACTCTCAATTTGCTTTCCAGTACTGAATGATCTCATAGGTCCCAGTGTTTGGCCTTTGGCCTAAACTCTATATTGCGTTCCATTCCGTGTACAAACATACACCTACACTCTCTTACATGTAAATAATCCACGGATAAATTATTTTCAGTCAAATATTTATCGCACTGAGATATTGTCGACGCAGTGATGCACGAATTGTCATTTTTTCTTTAATTCTACTAATGAATTATCTTAGGAGGCTGTTATTGGATTAACCTGAAAATGATTGAATCTCAGTTTTGGAATGAAGTTCGTTTGATGTTAAACTGAAAATTAAACATTAATATACCAAAATAGACGTGATAGTCACGTAGGTTCATGAACTCCACGATAGTAAGTCTTTTGAATTTAAATTTCACTCATAATAACTATCGGTAAATGACGATAAACAAAACAAAAATACCATATAAATCCACCACTTTAGTTCGGGGTTGTGGGGGTGGGGGGGAGCGGCGCTCCTGGGAGGGCTTGGATAGTGGATTGTTATTTTATACAGGGCAAATTAACCCATAGTAACGGCCCATTGGCACTAACACCCTACCGTCCAACACAGCTAAATTTTATTTACCTTCATACAAAACCCTTTTTAAACTGGGTGCATAGTACGGGTCAAAATGGAATAAACAAGTGAAAAATGCGCCGAAGTTTCTTTCTGCGCAATCAAGTTTTCTGTAGCGTATGAGCCGTGGCCCATGAAGTTTTCAGCCACGGTCCGGTGGTGGCCTGTGTTATAGCGTTGCCAGACGCACGATTATGGCTAACTTTAACCTTAAATAAAGTAAAAACTACTGGGGCTAGAGGACTGCAATTTGGTATGATTGATGTTTGGAGGGTGGACGATCAACATACCAATTTGCAGCCCTCCAGCCTCAGTAGTTTTTATGCTCTGAGGGCGGACAGAAAAAGTGCGGACACGAAAATTGCGGACAGAAAAAAGTACGGACGGGCAGACAAAGCCGTCACAACAGTTTTATTTTACAGAAAACTGAAAAGGAACGATTAAGATAATGCTAGGTACTAAAAGCGTACACTATTTTTCCCCGTCCATTGCAACTACTGTACAAAATATTGCAGCCAACTTGACTTTCATGTACCTTTTTATCATACCACCGTGATCATACTGTAACAGCTGTTAAGTAATATGCTAACCTGACATCATTTGCTCCGTTTTCTTGAAAAAAAACATTAATGCAGTCATTCAAGTAAATAGACGTTTTGCTGTCACCGCTCTATATGAATGTAACCATGCGTACATGGACGCATAAAGTTCATAATGCGCATGCTCAGATGTTACCCTGACTGCCTCCTAATTTGGATTTCCCAGTCAGCAATTCATTCGCATGTCATTTCTTCGATTTGCCAGTAACAGAGTAAATTTCATCTACTTGTGCATATACCATATATATATATATATATATATATATATATATATATATATATATATATATATATATATATATATATATATATATATATATATATATATATATATATATATGACATTTTCTTATGTTACTTGATAGTTTGTTTTATCTTTGTATATTGAGTTTTGATGTAGGCGTAACCCAGTGTGGGTTCATATAAGGAAACTGATGTCCCGAAACTTGATAAAACCATCAGGAACTCTAAATTAAACTTCACACAAATTTTGTTGTTGGTCTTCATCGCTAGCAGTTTATTATTCTTAGCAGTAGTGGTAGTATAATATACAATATTTCAAAAGTAATTTAAAGTTGAATGAGGATGGGCGTATAACAGACCACATTTCAACATTCAGGTGGAGTAAACTTTTAGGGTTTGCGATTTTACTGTTATTCCCAGTAATCGGTTATCTACAATAATACAGTAGTATTAGCAAGTGAATTGAATTGAATATAGGATTTAGGCCAAAGACCAAGCACTGGGACCTATGAGGTCATTCAGTGTTGAAACAGAAATTGACAGTAAAAGGTTTGAAAAGTGTAACAGGAGGAAAACCTGGCAGGGCAATTGCACTATGAATCACATGTTAGGAAGGGGTAGAAAGTAAGATGGATGATAGAGAATATGAAATGAGGTACAGTAACAGGAATGAAAGGGGTTGCAGCTGGGGTTCGAAGGGGTGCTGCAAAGAACCTTAAGCAATGCCTACAGTGCACCGCATAAAGCACCCTGACGGCACTACCCCCTACGGAGTATTAGCAAGAGTCTGAGTGCTTCATAAATTCATCAGTATTCCGTAAAAGCTTAACCTACATTTAGACAAGGTATTTGCTTTGTGTTTTCTCTCCGAACTTTTTGCTGGCTTTCAGAAATATTACTCTCCGTAGAATTGAACAAATCGGTTTAAAAACATCTTATGGCTACGACATGACGATTCGAGGGAGCTGGAAGCGTTAAAGTTTAAATAGAACTTTTGGAATGTGGTTAAAACCTGGGCTTTTCTAGATTGTTGTTAACACTCTCGCATCTTTGGAAGCCATTACAAAATATTTCCATCCTTTTTAAACTTCAGAGAACTGCTTTGTTTTCTAGAATGCTGAATAATCGATGTTCCCTCAGAAGTTTGGCTTTTGCCGATATTGATAAAATCTTCAAATGGGCTTCGAAAATGTTTTTATTCCTAAAGTTTATAATTTACTTAAGGAATTCTAAAGAGTCTTAGGTATTACGAGACTTTTAAGGTTTTTACTTCCGCGGTAAAACATTACATGTAAAGTACTTTCCAACACATTCAGAAATTTGAAGACCGGAAAATTATGCCTCTGTGTATCTTTAAAAATGTTATAAGAGCTTGTCGAGCTGAACTTGGCCTTGGAAAATTTTTTCCCAAAAGTTATGAATTCTTCCTGTATACTCGCAATATTTACATATATTTGCGGAGTGAGACTCATTCTGTACACACAGAAACACACACACACACAAACATATATATATATATATATATATATATATATATATATATATATATATATATATATACATACATACATATACAAACAATTGCTCATATAATCATAACGTGTTTTCCACCGTAGGGAGATAGTGCCATCAGTGCACCTAAGGCGATGCACTGTAGGCATTACTAAAGGCCCTTTGCAGCCTCCCCTCGGCCCCTAGTTGCAACCCCCCTTCATTCCTTTTACTGTACCTCCATTCATATTACATTTCTCCCAACTTGTTATCCACCCTCTCCTAACGATTATTTCGTAGTGCAACTGCGAGGTTTTCTTCCTGTTACGCCTTTCAAACCTACCTACTCTCAATTTCCTTTCCAGCGCTGAATGACCTCAAAGGTCCCAGTCTTGGCCTTTGGCCTAAACTCTATATTCCATTCCATTCCATAACGTGTCTTCGTGTTATCACCATTTTTTTTAGTGAATTTATCGTAAATGATGAGACTTTGTCAACAGCAGAGCATATGATATACCTTCGTAACAGCTTGTTAACTGTCTAATCAGTAATTACCTGTGCCGAGTGACTGAGTGGGTCCTTAATGTAAGAATAGTCAAGAATAACCGCCCTTGGTGATGTCCACTATCATTTACAGATTCCTTACTATTAAGACCTTGTATTTTCTCCGCTCTCATGATCTGCGTCTTCCTTTGATCGGGAATTTGAGAGGTAATTTGTACATGAAAGGATGTCAAATGATACATAATTAATAATAAACACAACGCTGCTTATTCACGGGATATCAGATCTTAGTTTACATCTGTGATGTCTACAGTATATTCGCCCCACCGTCTGTCTATATTTTAACGTATATTCTTAACAGTTGATATCATTATTTTTTTGCAATTTTAGCATATTGAATTCTTGGTCCTTAAGTCCCTTGAACATAAAAGAACAATAGAAAACAAGTAAAAATGCGCCGAAGTCTCTTCAGCGCAACCGAGTTTTATGTACAGCGTATAATCAAGGCCACCGAAAACAGATCTATCTCTCAGAGGTCTTGGTATAATGCTCTATGAGCCGCGGCCCATGACTCTTTAACCACGGTCCGGTGGTGGCCTGCCCTATATCGTTGCCAGAAGCACGATTATGTCTAATTTTAACCTTAAATAAAATAAAAACTCCTGAGGCTAGAGGGCTGCAATTTGGTATGATTGATGGCTGGTGGGTGGATGGCCAACATACCAATTTGCAGCCCGCTAGCCTCAGTAGTTTTTAAGATCTGAGGGCGGACAGAAGTTCAGACAGAAAAAGAGCGGACAGCATAAAATGCGGACGGACAGACAAAGCCGTCACAATAGTTTTCTTTTACAGAAAACTAAAAATTAAAATGTAGGGTAATAAGTGCATTTATCTTTAATTAGGCTACATTTATCATCGAAAGAAATTTCGATAGAAGAGTATTCATTATATGATGTCGTGTTTGTCGGAAAAATTGTCAGTTTTGTGTTTTTCGTTGATAGAAATTATATATATATATATATATATATATATATATATATATATATATATATATATATATATATATATATATATATATACAGTATATAAAAGATAGAATAAAAAAATCCCGCCCTGAGAAGAAAGTGGGGTCTGATGGAAGGACTTTTCTTCCTTAGACCTTGTGACCTCATCTTTGCCTTGACTTCTCCTGACGGAGGACTTTTTTTCTTTCTTTCTTTCTTTTCAGTATAATCTCCGGCACTAACGTCTTAATGGCAGTTTGTCATCCCGCCGTTATTTACACAAGAAAATTTCCATTAGCATACGTAGATGAAGTACATAAAATGTTTCTTTAGACCTCTCTCTCTCTCTCTCTCTCTCTCTCTCTCTCTCTCTCTCTCTCTCTCTCTCTCTCTCTCTCTCTGCGCTTTTAATCTCTTTCTGTCGTTTTCAGCTGAAGTCCATAGGAATGTGACTCAGTAGTTTGTGAAACTCCTTTATGATAATAAATCATATATATTTAAATAAATAATTGTGCACGCGTATGTAGATACATAATTACATATAGAATCTCCCATGAATTCTTGCAGATTTTATACAATTCTTTATATTTATTTTTTAGTAATTCATCAAAGTGAAAACAGACTTATAGTAATTCACCAAAGTGAAAAACAGATCCTTTTGTAAAGGAATTGTGTTTCCTAGCGGCAAAATCTGTGCAAACAATACATCACCTGGCTGGGACACAATCAGTGTGTTGATCTATCTTCATTCAAATGTCATTAACCGAGTGAAAAATGGGGTAGAAAACATTGGACATGGGTTGCCCAGTGTCGACTTCCATTTATCGTTGGAAATGGGCATAACGTTTTTCGTAGTGAATGATGTGCAAAGACTGTATGGGGGCATAGCATACGAATTTCAGACTGACGGACTCATTGCAAACGGAGCAATTTCTGCCGTTTTTATTGTTTTTTATTTATTTATTTATTTTTTTTTTACTTTTTTTAACAAAATGTTACATTTTGGAAAGAAGTCACTAAAATATGCTCAAGATATTATTTTGACGTTTCCAAGCTTTGCAATTTTTGGTTTGTGTTTGGTTTAGAGCTGTGTTTTATTATCATTTGCAACATTTTCTAGTGAGATAATCGTGTACCAAATCAATCATTTATTTTTTTTTGTCATCTTCCATTTTTTTTAAACAATCTCCCTTCTTATTTAGTCAAACTTAGCTTATAATTCTAATTTCATTATTATCACCGTGCTTATACATGAAGATGTATAAACTATGTATTTTTCTATTAGTTAGACATGTCGCATGATGTGTGTTGACAATGAGCATTTTTTATTAAAAAAAGATCAGGACTAGAGTAAATCAGAATTAAATAGGAAAGTCAAATAGCTATCGATGACTTTGTTTAAAATTTATGAAAGAAATAGGAAACTTAACAAAATTTAGCTTTTTATAATAGCTAGTTAAAACTGATGATATAATATATGTAGAGGTTGATCAAGAAAGACACTTTGTGTGTATATAAACATATTAAGGATGTAAAATCCAGATAATACACAAACAGCAACCTATTGTTAGGGTAGTTAGAATATTGTATTAGTGAGGTGTACTGATAAGGTAGACTATATGAGTCAGATGTGTTAACATCAGTTATGTATAAATAATGATTAGACTAAAGTGGAAAGACAAAAATCCGCTATATTAAAAGTAATGCATCTTGACTGAATGGTGCGTTGTTTATAACGATGACAGCTAACGTCAGTGTTATAAGAAAAAAAGCTTACAATCGTATAAACAATTTGGTTATATTTTAAATTTTACATATTATATACATACATACATACATACATACATACATACATACATACGCACACACACACACATATGTATATATATATATATATATATATATATATATATATATATATATATATATATATGAATAAGTTCGAATTCAAATCTCTGGTGAGGATGAAGCACTTTAGGAATATTCCAGTAAAATCGTTGTCTTGTTCTAAGCATTAGTAGAATAACACCTCTCTCTCCATGTATAAATTATATATATATATATATATATATATATATATATATATATATATATATATATATATATATATATATTATTATATCACACATTAGTCCAGTAGTTAGGATGCTCGTCTCGCCAGCGGAAAAGCCTCTTAGTTATGAATATCATTTGTCTGGTAGTTACAGTAGTTGCCTGGGTTAAGTCGAACCATGATGAATGATGGAAAAGGCAAGAACCTGAAAGTTAAAGTATATATATATATATATATATATATATATATATATATATATATATATATATATATATATATATAATGTGTGTGTGTGTTGTGTATATATATCTTTCCATAAGCGACTTCATGCGCTATGAGTTCACTTCATTATAATGTTTTATCATTGATAAGAGTGTTTCTTATTAGTAAAACAGGCTTTTAAGTAGTTTAATTCAACACTTGTTACTGATAATGATTAAGCTGGTTATATGCCAACACAATCTCCCAGCGACATCCTGCAGGTGTATAAAATTCAGTTATTAAAGCAGTTTCTACAGTAGTAGTTCATTCGTGCTACTTATAGACCAACACCTGCAGCCTGACATGAGCCAACGTGTTTATGAGCTTCGTTAGCTCTCAACGGTAACTATAGTCTTAGTATACAAACAATTATCAAAATAATATATTCTAACTGTATGCTAAAACTTTCTTTCATGGACATATGTATTTTCAAATTATACAGTATATACAGTACTGTTGCAAGAGTATTTTTTTATTATGTTTTAAATCAGGTTTAAACCTAATTCTATCGGACGGTTTGCTAGACGCGCAGTGCAGTGAACTACTGGGACGTTGAAAGTTGTGGTAGCGGCTCGTGCGGTGACGTAACGCCTAGCTTATTTTCAGTGGAGTTGAAGACCATCTCTTTGAACAAAAGGTCCTCTTGCGATTGTGCACTGAATACTAGTGCAGGAACAGATTTGAATTGGACGAATAATGCTGAAATTTCGTATTCGAAGATCGTACCATATTCCTTCCTGTACTGAAAACAACTTGGGCCTAAGAGCAAAAACCGGAGCTCACAATCTAACGTTCCCAGAACTCCATGCTAAAGCCCCTGGCAAGTGGAATTTTTGTTACAACTCATGCAATTTTTCTTATACCTTCGCAACTAATTGATTAATAAAATACCGGTTGAGCAGGTTAATTCATGAGTGTTTTGATGAGCGTAAGCTACAACACCATTTCTGCCAAGTGGTTAGGTCTAGGCACCTTGCGAATACAATAGCATTTCTACAGTTTTTTTTTTTCTTCATCGTTTAGGGTAAGACACATGAGGTTGCTTAGCTCCACTGACGATCGGTCGGGGCTGTGCTACATAAGGTTGCAACTTCTTTGGCGTGTGGTTCAGTCTAGCGTAAATGAGACTGCAACCGTTATTCTATCGTGCGGTTTAGTCTAGATTACCAAAGTGTTTATTGTCCCTGTTTTCTGTGGGTTGCCATGGCTACGTACGCTTACCAAGTTCCTACAGTCCAGTTATCTCTCTCTCTCTCTCTCTCTCTCTCTCTCTCTCTCTCTCTCTCTCTCTCGTTGTCACGTGTACATAGATTTAACTTTCTCTTTCAGAACACATGATGGTTTCGACCAGTGAGGTGAACCAAGAGTTTCCGAGGCTAGGCAAACAAATCCAGCTTCTCTCAATATCTGAGCGCTGTCCTTTACATCTTTGCTAAAGGTGAGTTCATTTTTGTTTTTGTTTGACGTGTTCGCGAGAATCATTGCACTGTTATGATTTTAGATATTCTGGCAAAAATGTGTTGAATGGTAAATTATGTGATGATATACATATAAACTGAAATATCTGTAAGTTACAAGTTCGAGTTGTGAAATTATGCATAAATATATATAAATATATATATATATATATATATATATATATATATATATATATATATATATATATATATATATATATATATATATATATATATATATACATATATATATATATATATATATATATATATATATATATATATATATATATATATATATCGTGTGTTTATGTACTTTTTTCGATTTGCATTAACGCTTAGATTTATTTGTAATACAAAACTGCACTTCAGCAAAGGAATGTGTATCTGTGTACGCGCCATGTATAATTTTTCGTGTAAACGTATAGGCTAATAATTTTTGTCTTTCCATTGCTCGAGATATTTTTGCTTTATCGCGACTGTTTTTACTACTTTATCCTGCATGTTCCTTTTTTTTTTTTTTTTTTCCTTTTTTACTAGTATGCACTCATATGGTCAAAGAACGGCAGTGGTAGGTAGGTTCGGATTAAGGTAGCATCATCCAGCGTACTTACACAGTGGTTACAGAGGCTGGACCAGGATCCCCGGGTCTGGTGCACGGTACTTATGAACCTAAGACTTAACTTGCTCAGAAAAGATCGATATATGGATACACTGCATTTTGTCAGTGGCTAATAGTTTGTTTTATCTACTATTTACTTTGTATTGTGTTGTTTCCTGTTATCATGCTTTCCCAATTGGAAAGTGGCTGTAGATTTTTAGTTTTCTGTAAGAGAAAACTATTGTGCCGGTTTATCTGTCCGTCCGCACTTTTTGCTGTTCGCGCTTTTTCTGTCCGCCCTCAGATCTTAAAAACAACTGGGGCTAGAAGGCTGCAAATTAGTACGTTGATCATCCACCCTCCAATCATCAAACATACCAAATTTCAGCCCCCTAGCCTCAGTAGTTTTTATTTTATTCAAGGTTAAAGTTAGCCATAATCGTTCTTCTGGCAACGATATAAGATATGCCCCACCGGGCCGTGGTTAAAGTTTCGTGGGCCGTGGCTCATACAGCATTATACCGAGACCACCTAAAGATAGAACTATTTTCAGTGGCCTTGATCACACGCTGTAGCGGCTGTACAGAAACTCGATTGCGTGGAAGAAACTTCGGCGCATTTTTTCCTTGTTTTTAAACAGAATTACTTTAGGATATCATAGCACCAGGCCCCAGAAGAACCAAATTTCATAGAGGTCTTCATTTTCAAAGGTCAGCATCCGCTTAAATGAAAGTTAATTAATTTGGGAAGCGTTATAAATAACTACTGTACTATAGCTTTTGACCTTTCACTTAGTTCATTATTCATATTGAAAATTGCCCCTTTCCATCTCGTTTGCACTTATTTGTTTACTCATTAATTTATTTAATTTTACACTGATGAAATAGTTCTCACCATTAAAAATAACTTATGGTAAATGTAGAAAATGGGATAGTAAGGAGAAGGGTATCCTTGGCCAGCCTCCTTTAAACAAAAAAAAATTGGAAAATGTCAAAGGAATTAAGATATATTTATAAGGAAGCTCCAGTCAAAGATATTAGATCCCATGATACAAAGACAATGGCAGGGTCCAAGAGAACAGAAATTATGTTTTCACGTTCACCATTTGATGAACGCAATTTTATCTATCTTTGTTCATCGAAATATTACGCAAATGGGAAAAGGCCACTGTTACTGAATGAGCAATGATCTTGAACTTTCCACAAACAGGCTCTGTGATCATTCAGTTTTTTGAGTATCACTACCACGTGACAAAAACATTATGATAGTGAGTTAATGACAAATAAACGTAAAGGCGAAAGAAAAGAAAGAGGACACAGAGCGAAAATATAAAAACTATTGGCACTGAGGTAGCCTAAGGGTCTGAGATTTGATTTTATGGATGGGGGAAGCGCGTGGGAGGGATGGTTTGAATTTCATGGAGAGTTGAGCAAGTCTGGAAAGGCTACCACTATGATCATTCGGATTCTGTGGATTTTTACTATATTTTAGGAAAAAAAACAGTTAAAGATTAACCCGAATAAATGGCTGTCCGTTGCTAAAATATTCTGTGAAGGGATTCCATACAAGCACACGCACAGAGACTCACAAACACACAAACCATATATATATATATATATATATATATATATATATATATATATATATATATATATATATATATATTTATATATATATGTATATATATATATATATATATATATATATATATATATATATATATATATATATATATATATATATATATATAGAGAGAGAGAGAGAGAGAGAGAGAGAGAGAGAGAGAGAGAGAGAGAGAGAGAGAGAGAGAGAGAGAGCTGTGTAACCAGTTTTAACCCCGAACTTGTAATCATTTGCAGATTAATTTTTTTGTAAGAAAGTATACTGCTTATTCAGTACTTCTACGGAGTCGGTACATTAAATTCAACTTTGATCTCAGAATCATTTTATTGGATTTTCTCAGTAACTGCAAAATCGTTTCGTGTTAAAAGTTGCCCTTTAGAGCTGTAAACTCTATACTCTTTCCCAGCAAGAAAGTGTTAATGAGCAGTCTCATTAAACTGATTTTGAAAACAAATAGGAGGCAATTATTCTTGCCGTTAGAGGCTTGATGGTGTTATTGCTGACGAGAAGAAAGTATGAAAAATAAAGAAGTGATATGTGTTTTATTTGAGAAGAGAGAGAGAGCGATAGGCAGCAAGCATACACCTGATATGAAGAAAGTATAAGATATATTGTAAGGCCTTTCTTTGAATACAAGAGAAAAGGGGATGCTAACGTTTGCAATGGTAACCAATACAGAGTCATGTGTATATTAGAAATAAGTTTCAGTCTTACAACCTGATAAACCAAACCCAGGAATCTCGAGTGAAAGGCGTGAACGATACCGATCGGGCACAGAGGTTATAAATAAATTGGAGACTTAAAAACTTTCCCAGTACATAAGGAGTTAACTGGAATTTACCTTCTGAGTAAATATGAAGAACATCATTACAGTGACATGGACGACAGAAGTTTATTTCTGCCTCACTCTAGAGGTATGGGTTCAGTATCCAGGACTCTTGGGTGAAAGGTAGGACAGTACCAATCAAGACAATGGTGGAATTTTTGTGGCTCAGTAGGTAATGCTGTTGCCTTTCACATCGAATATTTGGGCTTGATCGCCATGTGAAATACAACAATTTGTTATAATACACGCGATTGTACTTTGTTTACTGTCATACTCGTTCAGAATGGTTAATTCGAATGTAATACTATCACCTGAGTCTCTGGTGGGTCAGTCCCGTAGGAAGGCAGTGCCGTCAGTGTACCTCATTCAGCGTGCCTTCGGCCCCTAGCTGCAACCCCTTTCATTCCTTTTACTGTACCTCCTTTCATATTCTCTTTCTTCCATCTTACTCTTCACCCTCTCCTAACAACTGATTCATAGTGCAACTGCAAGGTTTTCCTCCTGTTACACCTTTCAAACCTTTTACTGTTAATTTCCATTTCTGCGCAGAATGGCCTCATAGGTCCCAGTGCTTGGCCTTTGGCCTAAATTCTGTATTCAGTTCAATTCACTGGTGGGTCAGGAAGGTAGGGAAAATGCTCTAGAAGAAAGCAGCCTTCCCAGGGAACTCCGTGGGTTCTGACATATGAAGATATGTAGTCTTAAGTTGGAAACTACAGCTGTCAGCGTTGTTTCACTCGTTATCCACCGTGTTTAACTTGAAGTCCTGCATTTGGAAAATAGGTCGTGATCATGACTCTGTAAATAAACACATTAATTTCTCATTTCACCAATTATCATGAAAAATGCATTTAGTTGCAAAGGCAAGAAAAAAATCCAGATATACATAAAAAGCAATAATATGCAACGATGAGCAATAGCTTAACGTTAGGGTCACTTATGATAACGAATAAGTTAAGTATTTCACTGAAAGAATAAATTAGCATAGCCAGAAATTCCAGGTTTGAATCTTAGATGTTGGGAGCTATTATTTTTTATAATCGTCAGTCACGCTTCCTTACCCACATATTTTTTTGTGTTCATTAACATTTTGGTGAATGTTGTTTTGTGATTAGCATGCAAATACAGTTTTCTCATGGTTGTAGGTTGGGAGGAAAGGGTTGTAGTTGGTCGATTGGGTTAGATGGGGGGAGGTGTTGGGGGAACTACGGTTTGGCTGTACAACCTAAGCAAATGGTAACTTGGTACTGTTCTGTGCCAACTCATATTTGTATTAGGAGTTTGAGATGAATGGCGCGTGTCAGCCGTCCGCGGTCCGTTAACTGTCGATTGGCAAAATACAATATTCCACCGAAACCTTTTCAGAGGACAAAAGCACTTGGCAATATTCCACGAGTAAACTCACTAAAAGAGATTTTTGAGTTGTACCTTGAGTAGAATCCTCGATGCTGAAACCAGAATTCGAGAGGAATTTCGTTTATAGATTTGAAAACCAGTATAAATAATTAACTTTGTGGAAATGAAATTCAAATTGAATATGTTGTCGTTTTCACTGTCTATAGATTTGCCTTAATAGCAAGCCGAAATCTTTGGTACTGGATTGAAGCGTTGGTTTGTTCAATCATATGTAGTTACGGGATTAAAGCAATAGCCATTTTTGTCGACCAAACTGAATTTTGGACGGTTTGCGTGAATTACGGGATATGCATATATATATATATATATATATATATATATATATATATATATATATATATATATATATATATATATATATATATATATATGTATATCACGGTGTGATAAAAAATTTCATAATAAGAGCTGCGTGTTCCAAACGTACCAATGAACTGTCATGGCGGAGGTGGGTCATTGCCGAGGCTGAGTACAATTTCCCCGCTCACGACTGGTAAAAACAGTACAGCCTACTCGGCAAAGACTTATACCTCTCTTGATAGCTCAGTGGGTAGCGTCTATGGAGTCGCTGAATAGGTTTCGTGTCAAGGGTTCGTGTCGCGACGATACTAATTCATTTATCACTTATATAAATTCCCCTTCGGCGACAATTCTCCATCGGAGATATTCCCGAGGTAGCGTGAATTTGATATTAAGCGACATTTGTAGCTTCATGATTGTATATAAATCACGGTGTGATAAAAAAATTTCATATATATATATATATATATATATATATATATATATATATATATATATATATATATATATATATATATATATATATATATATATATATATAGTTTCATTATTATACAAAGATACCGAATCTTTGGAATGCATTGTTCCTATGGAGTTTGGTTTTCATCTGTAATCTGTACAATCTGAGGTAAATTGTTTTCGCTTCCTTTAAATGGCCATTCATAAATCTACCAAATTGGAACAAGTCGTTTGTATCAGAAAGGGATTTCTTTCCACACGCTTTGGTTTCAGGCGGGATTTTCTTTCCATTTAGTTATCATGACGCACGGACAAATTCTGGAATACTATGCACTTCATGTGTTTAGTTTGTCGCTTCTGGGGATACATGCAAGTCTTTTGTATTTCCAGAGATTCATTATTCAGCAAGTTGATTATACTTTTAAAGATTATCATACATCAGTCGCTCCCTGTTTTAGTATATTTGAACAGTTTTGTTTTGTGAATGAAAATTCCTTATTATAAACCTTGATAGATAGGACTTTAAAAAACATGAGAGTATCACCACAGAATGTGTATATTTCTACTCATTAAAAGAGACTTCAGTAGATTATAAACTGGAGTTTGCGCGTTTCAAGTTCTGCATCCTCTCCAGTGCTTGCGTTATAATAATGACCTCATGTAGAACAACGCATGTGCGAGCAGTCGTTAAATGCCCTGTTCGATGACAAATTAAGCCAATTTGGATCCAGTAATTGAGTCATTATATCCGTGTCCATGGAGAAATCTCTCCATAATGCGAATGAAATTGGAAGGTAGGGGAAATCCTCGTGTGCAATATTGAAGGGCAGAAAAATACATTTTTTCTAGGAACAATCAGTAGAAAGATATGCAACACAAGATTATATCCTTACTTTTAATTATATTCCGTATGTTATAGTTCTAGCTGACTGCTAACAAAAAATTAATTATCTATGGTGCATGGTTAGCCTATATTGCAACCGGAAATAATGAGTAAAAAGCCACAATAATGTAAATGAGAGCTGTATTTTTTCAAAAGGGGGGCGGGGGAGCTTTCGACCGTTAGAACAACGGTCCTCTTCAGTTGGCTGAAGAGGAACGTTGTGCAAACGGTCGAAAGCTCCTCCCCCCCCCCCTTTTTTTTTAACCTTTTTTGTATTTTGGAAGAATACAGTCTCTCATTTACTTTATTGTGGTTTTTATTCAAAATTTAATTCCTGCATAAATGATCTGATGCCTGGAAAGGCATGTAATAACAAATAATGCTGTAGATGCTGTACGCGTTATGAAGTGGCTTTGAGGCGGCCGTCCTCTGCTGTGAATGGTTTCGTACCATGTAACTAATAATCTCTTGTTATTTAGCAGGGGGGAATACTGTTGGCCGGAATTTAAATATTAACTCATTGAAAAGTTATGCATCCCAATTCCTTTGAAGTTTATACCACAGAGTAGAATTCCTCTTTATTTACTGCAATTCTTGCATACCATATTCAGAATGCACACAAAAGATTTTAGAATGTCTTTTTGTATTCACAAACAAATTATCATTAATGATTAAAAGGCGGGTTAAGTTTCTTGGAATACTAAAGAATTATTCTTGATCGTCAAACATAGATCCGTGTACTCGAACTCATGGGCTCTATTTCTCTTTGTTTCCTTCCATTTCACACAGTCTTTTCGAATCTCTCCTTATCCCATTTTATATCAGCCTTGACCGTCTTTGCATTTCCGTTTAATTATCATAAACCGCACATTCATTTATGAGCTTGACAGAAGACAGACAGACAGACAGGTTTCCAGACGGATAATCAGACTGACAGAAAGAACATTAATTCCCAAATTACCAGGGCCGTAAACATAAAGAGAAAATTCCCAAGTTACCAGGGCCTTAAACAAAAAGAGAAAATTCCCAAAGTACCAGGGTCTTAAACATAAAGAGAAAATTCCCAAGTTACCAGGGCCTTAAACATAACGAGAAAATTTCCAAATTACCTGACCCGTAAACATATAGAGAAAATTCCCAAATTACCAGGGCCTTAAACAAAAAGAGAAAATTCCCAAAGTACCAGGGTCTTAAACATAAAGAGAAAATTTCCAAATTACCAGGCCCGTAAACATATAGAGAAAATTCCCAAATTACCAGGGCCTTAAACAAAAAGAGAAAATTCCCAAGTTACCAGGAACTTTAACATAAAGATAAAATTTCCAAATTACAAGGCCCGTAAACATATAGAGAAAATTCCCAAATTACCAGGGCCTTGAACAAAAAGAGAAAATTTCCAAGTTACCAGGGCCTTAAACATAAAGAGAAAATTCCCAGGTTTCCAGGCCCTTAAACGTAAAGAGAAAATTCCCAAGTTACCAGGCCCTTAAGCATAAAGAGAAAATTCCCAAATTACCAAGGCCGTAAACATAAAGAGAAAATTCCCAAATTACCAGGGCCTTAAATATAAAGAGAAAATTCCCAAGTTACCAGTGCCTTAAGCGTAAAGAGAAAATTCCCAAATTACCAAGCCCGTGAACATAAAGAGAAAATTCCCAAATTACCAAGCCCGTGAACATAAAGAGAAAATTCCCAAATTACCAGGACCCTAAATATAAAGAGAAAAATTAGTTCAGGCACCTCGTCTTTAACTTTAAGAGCACGAAGGGCTCCCAAGGAGCCCCTTGCCTAGGAGTCCCAAGGCTTGAGGAATCTTACAAATGCTTCGGCTAATATGAAAGTTTCAGGTACTGAAAAGTATTTTATAAGTGAACTTCAGAAAACAGCGCTGTGTCATAAACAACCACAGACAGACAGATTCACACACATACACACACCCACGAACACACACATACGCGTGCACACACCCACGAGCACACACAAACACATACACACACCCACGAGCACACACAAACACATGCACACAAACACAAATATTTATATATATATGTATATATGTGTATGTATTTATGTATGTATGTATATGTGTGTATGTATCTATAAATACATACATACATACATACATACATACATACATACATACATACATACATACATACATACATACCTAAAGTTCAAACTAAAATACTAGGTGGAATGTTAGGTTCTCTTGTTTTTCAGACCTTCGGAACTTTTTTATAAGAGGCTCTTAGATAATGGATTATTTGAAAAAATCCGAAAAACAAAACTTTGACAGCCTAGGTAATAATAATAACATTAATGACATTAATAAACATCCTCACCTTCTAAAATGCACAAAATGACTTCAGAGATATCAGGGGTAATTAGATTTACTATGCTGTTTTATCATTACCAAGTCGAGACGTTAATTATAACAAGTAAAAAATGCGCCGAAGTTTCTTCGGCGTAGTCGAGTTTTCTGTACATCCGCTACAGCGTAAAATCAAGGCCACGGAAAATAAATCTATCTTTTGGTGGTCTCAGTATAATGCTGTATGAGCCACGGCCCATGAGACTTTAACCACGGCCCGGTGGTGGTTTATTCTATATCGTTGCCAGAATCACGATTACGGCTAAATTTAACTTTAAAAAATTAAAAACTACCGAGGCTAGAGGGCTGCAATTTGGTGTATTTCATGATTGGAGTGTGGATGATCAACATACCAATTTGCAGCCCTCTAACGTCAGCAGTTTTTAAGATCTGAGGGCGGACAGAAAAAGTGCGGACAGAATAAAGTGCGGACGGACAGACAAAGCCGGCACAATAGTTTTCTTTCACAGAAAACTAAAAATGTCGACTAAGGATAATCTTATATTTACATGTCATCAGTCACCGGCAATTTACCCAGATTTAACTGAAAGCTTATGTAATATCTTAAATAAGCACAGAATGTCAGGTCTCTTTATCATCGTGATGAGTGCACGTTTCAACATAAAAGCCCCATTAGATGCACAAAGAGGCATAAAGTAAATGTACATAAGGAGTCTGTCGCCTGTCATAAATCACAAGACAAACATGGCTGCTTAACTAGTTGCTTGTTTGCTGTTCATCTTTCATTATGTAGTTCAGGGAAATATATTATTACTTTTCTTTCGTTCTGGAAAACTACACTGCACTAAAATGGAAAACTGCAGTATCTGCATAATTTTCGAAATTAATTATAATACCTATTGGGCTCGTTAAACACTGATACACAAGTTACTGCAGTTTTAGAATGATTCTTCAATGCTTTATATAAGGGGTCCCATTTGCAGTGTCTGCAAAATCAGTAGTAAGGCAAGAGAAAACTGCAGCATCTACCATTTTTCTCAGTTTTGTATTTTTGCAGATACCGCAGTCTTCCATTTTAGGGCAGTATAGCTATTGTGGTGATTTTCTTCAGGATTTTGTTTTATATTAAACAGGGGTAAATGAGCAATTTTGTGGTGTAATGTTTATATTAAACGTATTTCTGTCTAACGACGAAAGACAGAGTTATCCGGAAATACTTAAAGTAATTGAAATATTTTTCTTTTCCCGAAAACTTTCATGAGAATTCATTCATATAACAATATGTTCTCTTCCTTGCCACAGACCTTTTCAAATGCATCATGGCAAAAAAATTGTGAGGAAAATAGAAAAACATAACCCGGTATCCAGCTTTACTGGGACCTGGATTTACTGATCTCGATATGCACATTATGTAAATTTAATATTGCTTTGGTACAGGTCTTTATTTTAGGATTGGATTTGATGAACAGTAACTTCTACTGACAAAGTTTCTCTGGGCACAGTTTTCTTTCTTTTTATGAATGTGATGCTGTTCAGCGAAAGAGAAACCAATGGGATTGTGGATAACTGTAAACAAGTAAAAACTGCGCCAAAGTTTCTTTGGCGCAATCGAGTTTTCTGTACAGCCTATAATCAAAACCACCGAAAATAGATCTATCTTTCGGTGATCTCGATATATGTTGTATGAACCGCGGACCAGGAAACTTTCAGCCACGGCCCGGAGGTGGCTTGTCCTATAGCGTTGCCAGACGTACGATCATGGCTAACTTTAACTTTAAATAAAATAAAAACTACTGAGGCTAGAGGGCTGCAGTTTGCTATGTTTGATGATTGGAGTGTGAATGATCAACATACCAATTTGCAGCCCTCTAGCCTCAGTAGTTTTTAAGATCTGAGGGCTGACAGAAAAGTGCAGACGGACAGACAAAGCCATCTCAACAGTTTTCTTTTACAGAAGACTAAAATTGAAAGTACGTCAGATATTGCAAACTTAAAAACAAATGCCATATTCGTCTTGCATCCCTCTTTGTAAATGTTGCTTATATTCTTGCTGATTTAAAGAGTCTACGAGTAACTGTGATTTTGAACCAAAGGTAAGGGCAGCGATGAGAAGGCATTGTTGATGTTTTACTTAAAGGCAATAAACGTTGAAAGTATTCATTTTGAGGAATAAAATGATCAAGTTTCCTTATTTAGTATCCGGATGTATTTAAAACTAATTTCAACTTCTATAATACGCTAATTTTAAAAATGTTTAGTTATTATATTATTCATCCAGTGCTTCGGTAACAATGTTCTTGAAATACTAAATGAAAGGTGACGGGCGAGAGAAGCCATATCTATTAAGGGCTGATAATCTTTTGATTACCCAACTTATTTTTCCTTTGACTGTAATTGAATCAAAGAGTTTACTCGTCTAATCATTTACATCTTGTATTTTTAAGCACGTTACTTACATATTAACTGAAAGAAGGTAACTTTTTCATTTCGTTGATTTTGTTCTCTAAATAATTTGATAGGGATTACAACTTCACTTCCACTGATCAGGTACAATTTTTAATGGTTTTGCTTGCTCGGTCTTCTTCTTCTTCTTCTTCTTCTTCTTCATCTTCTTCTTCTTCTTTCGACCTTATTAGTCCCATTGTGTATGGCAGGGTCGACCGCTCGATTAAACTTTCTCCATCTATTTCTATTTCTTGCATCGTCCTCCCCTAGCCCCACCTCACCCATATCCCTCCCTCCTCACCACACCCATCCATCTGATCCGCTAGCGCCCCACACTCCTCCCCCCATCACTGTCATGTTCTTAGCTCTCTTGATTGGCTCCACCTCCTCTCTTCTTATTACATGGCCATAGTATCTCAGACGAGCTTCCCTATTACAGGTACTGAGCTTGCTCAATGTCTGTAATATATCCTTTTCAAAACAATCAAGAGAGAGAGAGGGAGAGAGAGAGATCAAAGCAACGGCATTGAAATCTAAGAAACTATTATCGTCATTATTGGTGTTATATGCAAAACTGCATCACTGAAGCGTTCACAAATTGTACTCAAATAATTTCATTGCAATAGTCCCGAACGCTCGTTTCGAGCATCCGGTCTCTTCAATTGCGTCTCAACAATATCCATTTTTGAAACCATTCTGATATTTGTTTTAGCGAGGGATAATTCGCATTGAATGCACCGATGCCTCGAAGAGGGGATTAGAATTATTCATACGAAAGGAGGGAAGGGGAGAAGCGCTAAATCTATCTGTGTTTATCTG
>JANJGK010000013.1:7722061-7727061 GCA_039081455.1 Macrobrachium rosenbergii | reverse complement strand
ATTGCTGCTGTCGGTCTGAGGCTGTAAAGAGAAGGAAAGAAGCAGCCAGACAGAGACAGAGAATAAAAGTAGAAATTTTCATAACATTTATTTGTTGACAATATGTTTTGCAGTGTTCTATTCAAGTTGACTTATGTTCATAGACTTCGCTACATAAAATTAATGTCATAGTACTTTTGTATTGTTTATGTATAGTGCAATATATATCGAGTAAGGATAAACATTTTAGTAACTTTATAGATCTTATCTTCGATTGTTTCATTGTAAAGTTTATGAAATATAGCTCCAGTATTATGCAACAAACAGCGAAAGCAAATAAGTGTTCCAAGAAGGATGTTCTAACCTATAATGCTTGCGACTTATTTTATAATATACCTCTTACTGAAGTTAATATCACACTCACCACAGGAAATTTATCCTGTTGTGCATGATAGTGTTTTTTTTTTGTCTTTGAGCCATCCGAATATTAATTAAATTAGTCAATTGATAATCCCTCTAATACCTGCAAATCTTATTCCTTACTAGCTATGGGTCAAAGATAACTTTTAAAGAAATTCCTCACTAGGAAGTAACGTAACGAAGATAGTGTTAACTTTATTGCTTCTTTTTGCCGGGAATGATATGCAAACATTTAGATAGTTCAAAGCAAAAGACTTCGCCAGGTTGATGAAAGCAAAGCACATCGTTACTCTATTTGCTCTCGTCTCAAAACTCCACAGAAGAACTCTCTCTCTCTCTCTCTCTCTCTCTCTCTCTCTCTCTCTCTCTCTCTCTCTCTCTCTCTCTCTCTCCCTGTGTGTGTGTGTGTGTGCTGTGAAAAGAAAATGAAGCTTACTTGATTAACTACTCCCATGGTCCTAACGTGCCTATACAAAGGGAATAACTGACGTTTAAGAACTGAGCATAAATCTTGTGCCCATTCCACTTCATCTCTAGGGAGAAATTCCTTTCTGATTATACCCTCCAAATTCCTGTTAAGCATTATGGAGCTTTTATTGGCATTCTGTTTAGAAACTATGCTACCTTTGGGCTTTCGAGAAAGTTATGTCATTAGATGAATGTAATAGTAATGCTTCCATCGCTACAACCATCACCATCTACAACAACAGCAATACCTACCACTAAATCAGTATTACTAATGAAAATAATATCAGCAATAATAAAAATGATAACACCATGAGGTTGCTCACTTTTCCTTAATATCAGCTAATATATATTTCGTAAAAAAAGCAATTTTGCAATATTATTTTGTCAAATTAATACAAAGGACAATTAGAATCAGTCATTATTAGTTTTGATAATAGAAGTCACGCTCCATTTGCCATAAGGCTATGTTTCTTAGGTTTTGCAAAAATACAATACTTTGTCTCGTGGTTTTTTTTCTTCACAATTCTGTTGATTTGTCGTCTACGATAAGGGAGGAATTCAGAAGCATTAACGAACTTAAAATAAATTGGTTTTGTAACTGTGCCCGAAAGTTGACTCTATTCAGGATTTTATTGTACGGAGAAATTAACAGACCAACGTTTTGCAGCCCAGCAATATCACTGTGCGATGACTATGCTTAGTAATTACTTCTTTTTTTTTTTCATAGGTTAGGGCCAAATGCTTCTTTTTAACTTCTTTGAAGCGTGAAAACAAGGCATCCCAAATTATTCCTTCGAGGAAATATTACTGTCAATAAAGATTTGTATTTTCCGTGAAAGTTTGCATCTCGGTCTGACGTGAAGTTGAATCAATTTGACCTCGACCAATTTATTCAAGAAAGTCAGCTAAAATAACTGGTGAAAATAAATAGTTTTTACAGTCAATATATGAACTCAGGCTTATCAGCCCTTCCATGATAAGTTTAATGATTTCCACAAAGTACCATCTTGGTGATTACTTTCCTGATCATCGTTTCGTTCAAAGATCTTTAGAATAATCCCACGTAAGGGGTGCAGTGCCCTAGCTACAACTCCTTTCACTCCTTTTTTCCATCTTACTTTCCACCCTCTCCAAGCTTTTGTGTTGGATATTATTTTCAGCGCTGATTGACCTCATAAGTCCCAGCGCTTGGCCTTGAGCCTAGGTTTTATATTACAGTTTCAGACATCTTTGAAAATAATCTCCCGTTTATAATTTAATGCGATAAAAAAAAATTTGGTACCCTCTATTTAACTCATATTCTGAATTTCCAATCTGGAGTAACTAACTTGAGGCAAGTCTTAACGAGGTCATGCGATGGCTTTTGTTTCCTAAATTCCTTTTAACGGAATGTCTCAGTGAGTCTCAGTGTGGATAAGCTGCGTAAATAATGACAGACGCACTAATCACACTGCTGAATGTAATTATAGTTATCCCCGGATATTACACAGTTTGTGTCCCCCCAAAAAAGGGGGAAATGAATTTTAAGAAACCGAAACGAGGAAGTTTGCCGATTTACGGCTCAATTAAAACGTGTTTATGGTTAGATGTTTAGAAATTCTCTTGCTTACAAACTTCTTGGAACCTGAGTTATTGTCCATTGTTAATGATGCCTTTATTAGTTAATGGTCTTTCTTGATTAAGATTAGCTTTATTTGTTAATACAAAAGTGTTATTGAATCTCCTGTTTGTGTGAAAAAAAAATCGTTTTAGAAAATGATTAATGTCGCCATTTCCTAAAACCAAGGATCATCCCGTAGCGGGGTAATGCCATCAGTGCACCTCATGCGGTGCACTGTAGGCATTACTTAAGGTTCTTTGCAGCGTGCCTTCGGCCCCTACCTGCAACCCCTTTCGTCCCTATTACTGTACCTCTTTTCATATTTTCTTTCTTCCATCTTACTTCCACCCTCTCCTAACAATTGATTCATAGTGAACTGAGAGGTTTTCCTCCTGTTACACCTTTCAGACCTTTGACTGTCAATTTCCGTTTCAGCGCTGAATGACCTTGGACTTTGGACTAAATTCTATATTCAGTTCAGTTCAATAAAACCTTGGATCAGCGGAAATCATTCCCTTTCTTCCATCTCTCGTTTTCCCCTCTGCGTCTTCTTTGATTCAGCTTTTCCTCTGTTCTGATTCTTCCCTTTTTCTTTTGTTTTCATTTCCATCACCATCTCCTCTCTCTCTCTCGCTCTCTCTCTGTTTCGTTTACTTTCTTCCTTAAGGAAATTGCCTATCAGCAAAGTATATCTCTTTTGTTTCAGACGATTTTACCGATCTACGCAAAGCCATAATACATTTGGAAATAATATCCATTTGTATAGACATAAGGAAAAAATAACATTTTCATTAAATTTATTCCTTATGTCTGCGTTCGTACTATTTAAAGGACTTGCAGAGAAACCTACTGAATATTTTTTACTTGAAAATCTGCTATCGTGAATATGTACCCTTCTTTATGCAATAAGTAAAATGTGTTTGTTTCAGCGAGTTTGGAATAGCATGAACCCATGAAATAAAGATTTTAATGCTTAATGTAAAAATGCAATGTGCATAAAGGCTAATTATCCCGATAGCGCATTTATTAGGCGTGCAATTCTCAGCGCAGGCTAACGTAATTATATATATTTTTAATTTCAGAGACATTAAGACCTAACCTCGTAAGGTTACTTTAGATCTATAATAAAAGCAACCCCACAACATAAACCAAAATATATAAACATTGAGAAAGGGCAGCTGTAAGTCCCAAAGCTAAAAAAAGTTCTTTATGTGCATTGGGAAGGCGCCCTTCTGTAATTTCAGATCCGCATGGCATTCTCCGGAGATTTCTTTTTCGAAAACTTTCCTTAGTAAATCGAAAGTGAAAAGATGAGAGAGAGGGAAGGTAGAGGAAAGAAAGAGGATGTCGATGAAAGGGACGGAAAGGATCTGCAGAAGAAGTAAATGAGCTAAGTGAAAAGGAGGAAAGCGAGAAAGAGGGGAGGTGAAGAAGATGGAATCCCCTGTAGGGGGGTTAGTGTCGTCAGCGCACCTCCTGCGGTGCACTGTGTGCATTGCTTAAGGTTCTTTGCAGCGTTCCTTCGACCCCTAGCTGCAACCCCTTTCGTTTCTTTTACTGTACCTCTTTTCATATTCTCTTTCTTCCATCGTACTTTCTACCCTCTCCTAACAACTGTTCTTAGTGCAACGGCGAGGTTTTCCTCCTGTTACACCTTTCAAACCTTTTACTGTCAATTTCCGTGTCAGCTCTGAATGACCCTATAGGTCCCAGTGCTTGGCCTTTTAAATTTTATATTCAATTCAGCTCAATTCAATCCAAAAGATGGAAAAGTTAGAGATAAAACGGAGATACAGGAGAAAGAGGAATGAAGTTTTTCTTACTTGACAAATTTTTGTTTTCGTAAATCTGATCTCCATGTTTTGGCATATCTCAGGATTCTTACGGCAAATTAACTATTTTTATCTCAGTAGTCTAATTTTCAGTCGAACCGAAAGCTCGCTTTTGATCAGTTATAACAGTTTAGTCATTATGGGGGAATAATAAAGTTTTCGAAATGAAAAAATAATGTATAATCACAGGAAATATATCTCAAATATCACAAGGATTATATATGAACAAGGAAAAAATCTATAACAATTTTTGTATTTTTGGAAAGTCTATGGAATCCTTTTCTCGAATTTCTGTGAACTAAAACGTGCAGTAGGCAACTTAACCCTGACTGAAATACCCCCTTGGGGGTTAGTGCCGTCAGTGCACCTCACGGGGTGCACTGCAGGCATTACTAAAGGTTCTTTGCAGCGTGCCTTCGGCTCCTAGCTGCAACCCTTTTCTTTACTTTCACTGTACAACCTTTTGCTGTCCACCCTCTCCTAACTATTATTTCATAGTGCAACTGCTAGGTTTTCCTTCTGTTACACCTATCAGACGTACCTACTTTCATTTTCCTTTCCAGCACTGAATGACCTTATAGGTCCCAGTACTTGGCCTTTGACCTAAACTTATACTCCATTCCATTCCACTCCATTTCTGACTGAATTTCTTTATGTTGAATAAAAAAAAAAATCGTTTTCTGTTAACCCTGCTGCATTAT
>JANJGK010000013.1:7712061-7717061 GCA_039081455.1 Macrobrachium rosenbergii | reverse complement strand
AGGTTAGATTTGTACCAATAGCGTAACTTGGGTGTGGGAAACATAATGAGATATTTTCAAGAAAATATATGGTTGGTTTTTAAGATATGGTGTCCCGCTTTTTTCAGGGAAAGGTCTCGGTACTCGGTTACATCTCGGGAAATGCTCCCCGGCGTGGTTGATTTGAACACAAAAGTCACCACAAGGTCGAGAATATCCTTTGAATTTTTATTAACAGAAAGACATGTCTCATACAACTTGGGCTCTACGCAATACTGTTACTCTTCGTACTATTTAACGATATTATTAGCAATTCGTGTATTTCATTCTAACCTATCTTTCAAAACAGACTTTCTTATAAGGCAATGTATTTGTCATACAGCAAAGTTTTCATATTTTGATATAACAATAACTAATTGTTAGCATCCTTAAGAAATATCATAATACGATATTAATCCAAGGTGATTTATTTTGTGCCTGCTCTAAACTGACATAACTGCTGTCTTTGTTATATACAGTATATGTATATATATATATATATATATATATATATATATATATATATATATATATATATATATATATATATAAATATATATATATATATATATATATATATATATATATATATATATATATATATATATATATATATATATATGTACCTCGCAAATACTGTAACTTACACCCAAACACATAAACTTTAATTCCGAGGTATATTGAATTGGAAATTAAACTGTATTTGGGGTTTAATATTTCTGAATGTGTGCGTATGTGCGTGCATATGTATTGTGCATTGAGAAATATATAATATGTTCTTTTAAGGTATTATTTCTTCGTTAATAAGTCCATGTTCACTTTTAAATCTAATGACGCATTTCATCCGATCTCATATTAATATCTTATTCTTCCAATTTATTTTCCATTGCAGTTTTCCAATACAAAGATAATAATTCTTTCCTTTAATAGTTACATTTAAGCAACACTTTTTGTATTCGTTTGCATTTACCCAGTTTTTACATTTTAGGTTCAGAGGTTACGGGCAAATAAATCTGCAGATGTTCCAAAATGATTTTCACCGCACCAAATATCCACAAACTTTTTTTTGTGTGTGTGCCTTTGCATTTTATGGAGCTCCGCTTTTTGTTTGCCGAGGTTTGTAACATTTTTGTATTCATGACCACAGAATTATTTTATGAATATATTACGTCACTGGCAAATTTGTGAGTTTTAGGAGGACTTCCTCTGTGTATAGCATTTCCAATAGAGAGAAAATCTCCCGGATTATGTGAGTTTTAAATTTATACACAAACTAAAATTCACAGCTTCATTTCCGTCTTGAATATTCTTATGATTAATAGACATCATAATAAAGGAAACGCTGAGTCACTTTTAATGTTCGGATTGTTAAACAACTGTTTAATGATTCCGTGCTTTGGATCTTTCCTAGATAGTGACCCCCAGGAAAGGTCGAGGGTCGTTATCTAGGACTAACATTGCTTGGGAGTCATTATCTTTATGATGTTTACAGTCTTTTTGTTTATGTTTTTACGGTAATCCCCAAACGGGCTTGAACTAAACACTCCGCAAAAGTGGATACATACCGGGTTAAAGGCCCTGGGGGTCACTATCTAGGAAAGATCCATTGTTTTTATCATGAAACTCATTGTCTGAACGCGTACAAACCCATATAATTATTCCGGTAGCTGAGCTTTTCTCATGTTTTCTACCAAGTCTCCGGTAAACATAGATAGATTCAAAACTCTCTTTTTTCTTATTTACTTTGCCTGTAAATACACAAAATGTAAAACCTATAGCTGAATTTCAGTGACTATAATATTTATTATCATATTATTACTAAAATGATTGATAGCGCCATGCGGTTTGATTAGAAAAGTAAAAACAAAAAATATAGTCTGTTTTTTGTTACATATATAGCTCGTGAGCACAGGTAGCATTGCAACTTCAACTGGAAGAAAAAAACGCTCTCTCTCTCTCTCAAAATGCTTCTTGAAGATTAAGAGAGGAAATCATGGTATATAAAGTACATGGCTCTTGATACATACTCACCAGAGGAAAATAAACATTAAATACTTGAATATTTATATTCACAGCTACAACTTCGAAAATGGTTTAGGGGCTCTGTTCTCGGGGCGCAAATTTAAATTTAAAGATTTTTAAAAGAGACTTTCATTCCTACTTCGGAGCTGCCAGAGATCGAAGAGAAGCAGCACTATGACAGTTGAAATATTAATGAGCATATCTCGGAGGTATGAGGCTTACAAAGGAAATTTCAAATAGGCCTAAAGTCTCTCGCTCTTTTTCGCTTCAGCTGCTTACTTGGGTACGATAGGTTTGTATAATGAATCAAAGAAAAAGTGGGTAGAGATGAAAAAGGAAATATTCATGAACCTGAGTCTTTTCAGTAATCGCTGGTCTTGTCGACGTCATATGAAAATGTTTAATGCTGGAATATCATAAATACATCACCGTAGCCATAGTTAAAGAAAGTATTTTAAATCTGTAAACACAGTTGTTAATTTTTAAGTAGGCTATTTACCTTACATCCTGAGAGCATATCTGTACTTCCTTAGATTAAGTGGTCGAGGTTTTGCGAGGTGTTTCTTGTACTTGATGTATATAAGTACAAATTTTTACTGTTGTGGCTTTAAGACGGAAATCATAAAAACATTGTACGTGGTATGCAGCTTATTCAAATATGAAAAAAAAACAGGTAGGAATCAAGGATAAGAAGTTATAGCCTTCATTCAGCAAAACTCACCCCTGTCTAAAAATATATGGTCACAGTTCATGCCGTTGTTTCTTTTTAGTTTTTGGAATATTAGAAAAATTTAAGAAAATGAATCGTACTAAAAAGGTATTCACGCCAGGGCCAGTGAATGTCTAGTGACCCCCTAACTGCTGTCCATTTGCCAGCCTTGGCCTCCTCCTTCAGTCGCTTTTTCTAGGTGGTGCGGAGTCGGCCATCCTCTCAAGGGCCAGTGAACCTACAGCGGCCCCCCAACCGCTCTCCATTCGCCAGCTTGGCCTCCTCCGGTGGTCACTTTTTCTAGGTGGCACGGAGTCGGCCATCCTCTCCAGGGCCAGTGAACGTCCAGCTGCCCCTCAGCTGCTGTCCATTTGCCAGCCTTGTCCTCCTCTGGTGGTCGCTTTTTGTAGGTGGTGTGGAGTCGGGCATCCTCTCCAGGGTCAGTGAACGTCCAGCGGCCCCTTGACTGCTGTCGATTTGCCAGCCTTGTCCTCCTCTGGTGGTCGCTTTTTGTAGGTGGTGCAGAGCCGGGCATCCTCTCCAGGGACAGTGAACATCCAGTGCCCCACCCAACCCACCTGCTGTCCACTTGGCAGCCTTGGCCTCCTCCGGTGGTCTCTTTTTCTAGGCGGTGCAGAGTCAGGCATCATCTCCAGGCCCAGTGAGTGTCCGTTCTTGACTTAGTTTGGTAGTAGTGCCGAGAGACGGTGATCTGCAAACGCGAGAGCTTTGAGGCGCCGTTGACAGTTGCCAATTAGTGATAAGAGAAGTTTGCAGCTTCGACAGTATTTATGTCATTTCATTTTCTGTAAATAAATGCATAGAGCTCCCATTATGACTGTCGAACTTTTTCACTCCAATATCATATATGTCTGTATGTCTGGACATATCTGATAAGAAAAAATTAATAATTAGATGGATGCATCTGGATGTGTTGGCTTCAATTTAGTCTGCGTGAGAAATTTACTTACTGTAGGCTACATGATAAATAGCAGGCCTACATAATTATGAGTTCATTATTATGGCCACTTGTTTCTTTGGTCGGTAACATCAAAAGCTTATGTGTTTATATGTTCATTCAGTGAACGAAAGTATATCCTTTTATTTCTTACCATAAAATCTATTGGTGATCTAATAAATACAAAATTCTTTTTCAGAATTTGTTTGAGCTACTCTTACAGCAGATTGTTTATTCCTTTATATACCTGGTACATTTGATGATCATGTAGGCCTGTTATTTATCATGTAGCCTACAGTATGCAAATTTCTCACATAGACTAAATTGAAGCCAACACATCCAGATGCATCCATCTGATTATTAATTTTTCTTATCAGATATGTTCAGACATATGGACATATATAATATGGGAGTGAAAAAGTTTGACAGTCATAATGGGAATTCTATGCATTTATTTACAGAAAATGTAATGATATGTCTATTCTTATACAATATTAATGAATAATGCTAAATTAGACCTGGGGGCTTGGTCCAATATATGAAATGGACTGTGAAGCCTCACTGCACTAATAACACCTATCATAAAAAGGCAGGACACTGGCCTAGGCCTATACCAAATTGTCTGTACCACATGGAAATATATATATTTTTTATTATATTTGGACTCACAGCGGTCTACAAATAGCGCTGCATGGTCTAACAGTGAAAAGAATTAGGCCTACACAAAGTTTCTTCACATTCTGGTCCGAGCAACTGAGATCCTTCCCAGACAAAATCCAGCGGCGAACTGTCACAAAATCGTTGCTTACCCGTCCACATGTGCGATCACATGTCAGTTGGTCAGATGAACTTTAGATAATTCCATCAGTTCACCCATTCTGGCGAGTGGAATGATTCCGCCCACAAACTGTCGTCCACACGTAAGTTTTAACATCAGTTTCGATTAACTGACAGGTAAACCTGATCATGAATACCCAGCCTTAATGAGTGACTTTCCTCAGAACCGATATGAACCGAGAAGTTTAACTGATATTTCACTAGAATTCACACAAGCACTACACGATTTGAAACTCGACATCTTATTCACAAAGTACCTGTTCAAATTTGAGACATCACGTAAAATTTATTCCATTATTAATGATGTTTCATGAAGTCTATTAATGAATGGGTTAAAGATATGAAAGTACGATTGCCTTACCTCATTGAGGTAGAATATCTGGGAAATCGGCCATAGACAACAGAGTTTCTGCCTCGTCAAATTTTCCGCCACTCTCTCCAGGCAGTCAGAGAGTG
>JANJGK010000013.1:7694561-7707061 GCA_039081455.1 Macrobrachium rosenbergii | reverse complement strand
GGGACGCATTAACGCGTGCGGCCACAAGAGAGGTATAAGTGGATATCGGCTCCCATATACAAATCACCCGTCGAACTCAGGTGTTTGTGTTTTGGAGACGATATCCACCCACCTCTGCCATGTTGACCGTATAATGCGTTTGTCACACGCAGCCATATTATGAAGTTTTTATCACATCACCGTGTGATTTGTATATGGGAGCCGATATCTGTGTGCTGGGTACTTTTAATCCTATAATCGCCTAGCTCCTCCTGTGTGACCTCCACCCCCTCGTGACCTTGGTCTTTCTCTGATCCTTCCTCCTAGGTGACCGTTTTCCGTGCGTTCTCTTACGTTTTTTCTTTGTTTCCTTGCTACTGTGGAATATACGATTTTTCTAGATATGCTGTCTTCAAAGCCGTTTCCGGTGTTCCCCTGCCATCGTGTTGTTGGCGCAAGTTATGAAGGCGTTCTCTACAACCAGTCTAGATGTTTTGTTGGTGTTCCTGTACAGAAAACTCATATTTTCCCAGTCTATTATGTGATCATTTTCCCAACAGTGTTTGGCAACTGCCGATGTCTGATTATAATGCCTTATGTTCTGCAGATGTTGTTTTCTTCGCTCTTTACATGATTTGCCAGTTTCGCCATAGTACCCTTCTTCACAGTCTAGACACGCTGCCATATATACCCCCCCCCCCCTAATCTCTTTCCCCTCTACCGACTTTTTGTTTCTAACTATTTTATTCCTGATGGTGTTTTTGTAGCTGGCTATCAATTTGAAATTATTTAGCTTTCTGTTGATGGGTGCAATAGAGTTGTTGTCCGGGACTGTAATTATTTTCTTTCCTACCAAATGCTCCTTTTCTATCCTTTCCCTCTCCCCACAATAGTTTTTCCTTGCTTTGATATGTGCCCACTCCCACCAATACTTAGGGTAGCCTAATCTCCTAAAACTCTCCTTCAGGTAATCCAACTCTTCGTCTACAAATTCGGGACTGCAAATCCTATAAGCCCTGATGGCCAACCCTGTCATTAATCCTATTTTTATTTCTTTCCTATGACTGGAGAACCTATGTATGTATGAATTGGTGTGTGTCTTCTTCCTATATACCTTGAATTTTAAATTCTCCCCTTCCCTCTTGACCAGGACATCCAAGAAAGGAATTTCTCCCTCCTTCTCTTCTTCTATTGTGAACTTGATGTGTTCATTTAGTTTGTTTATGTTTTCTAAAAACTTGTGTAGATCTTCCCTTTCTCCCTTGTAAATAATCAAGATGTCATCCACGTATCTTACCCATTTTACGATATTTAAGTTCCCTTTATTTACTTTACCCACCTCTTCCTTTTCAAACCATTCCATAAAGATATTAGCTAGGATTGGTGAAAGACTTGAACCCATGGCCCACACCATTTTTTTGTGTATAATAGTTTTCGCCCCACTTGAAAACATTAATGCTGAGGGCCGCTGTTAGCAGTTTTATTAAAACGTCATGATCTATGTCGCATGTATAGACCCCCTCCTCCATATTCTTTTTTATTATTTCCATCGTCGTCTTTACTGGTACGTTAGTGAACAGGGAAGTTACATCCAAACTTGCAAATTTGCAGTCTTTTACGTTAATTTTGGATAATTCGTCTATCAGGTTCATGTTATGTTTTAAATGCCCTTCGGATACTAAGCCTACCCATTTTCCCATTATGTTGGAAAGAAATTTCTCCAGCCTCCTCTGCGGTGATCTCGTCGATGCCACGATAGGTCTTAGTGGGCACCCTAACAAAACATCTAGACTGGTTGTAGAGAACGCCCTCATAACTTGAGCCAACAACACGATGGTAGGGAACACCGGAAACGGCTTTGAAGACAGCATATCTAGAAAAATCGTATACCCCACAGTAGCAAGGAAACGAAAAAAAAAACGTAAGAGAACGCACGGAAAACGGACACCTGGAACGAGGGATCAGAGAAAGACCAAGGTCACGAGGGGGTGGAGGTCACACAGGAGGAGCTAGGCGATTATAGGATTAAAAGTACCCAGCACACAGATATAAATACAGCTGGACTACACGTCTGCTTATTGTACGGATACTTGATAATATGGACTGTTTGTCCAAGAAAGCTTGTAACTTTTTCTGAATAAAAAACTCCGTTAGATACCATCCAGTTTCAATGAGGTCCTTTTAGTAATATATATATATATATATATATATATATATATATATATATATATATATATATATATATATATATATATATATATATCTATATATGTATATATATGTATATATATATATATATATATATATATATATATATATATATATATATATATATATATATATATATATATATATATATTATATATATATATATATATATATATATATATATATTATATTATATATATATATATATATATATATATATATATATATATATATATATATATATATATATATATATATATATATATATATATATATATATATATTTCTACGCAGATATTTTGTTATCGAAATACATGCACACACATACGCAAACAAACACACGCATACACAAACCCACACACGTACACACATATAATATATATATATATATATATATATATATATATATATATATATGTGTGTGTGTGTGTGTGTGTGTGTGTGTGTGTATGTGTATAATATCAATATTATATTGATATACACACAATATTTCTGCATAGAATGCGATACAATAAAGTGTTGAGCATATGCAAATGTTTCGTGTGTGTAAATTTTATATGAAATAATACCACAATTCTGTAGCAAGCAGTTCCTTAAAAAATGGAACTGGTAAAAAGTTGACTGGAAATCAAAATTTGTAATCGCCTCTAAACAGCTGTAACCGAGTGACAGTTCATATTATACAGTTTACAAGGATATGCGATGCGTTGAAGGAAATGCAGTTAGGAAACGGAAAGTTAATTTAGGAAAGTAATAGAGAGAAGACTCTAACGGTTTCTTGCTATCTGAAAGGCCCCTTTTCAAATGAGAAATGCGAGTTTTTTCTACCAAGATGAAAAGTAGTAACAAGTGAATCTTTAAAAGCGCCGACGGATCAAATGGTCTCTAGATAAATTACATAATGATAATGAACACTTCTGATTTATCTTGGGTTCAGTCTAGAGAAAGATTTATTAGAAAAGAGGCGAGGAATGATGATAGGTTACTGTACGTGGGAAGTTTAATGAGGATTTTAAACAAGAATGTAAGGACAATGATAGAAGAATTGACTGGGGAAAGGTGTTTATTTAGACCTGGCAGAGATGTATCTGTCAATTGTTTTTGCCTTTGGCCTGCAAACCACGGCCTTTGTAAATGTAAGCTCAGTGCTCTGCCATTGAGCCATATGCCTCAAAATTGAGGTATTATTATTTTATCAATAGTAACCAGAGAGAGAAAAACGCAATGTCCACGCTGTAAGAATAAAGGAATAAATGTACGAAAAGTAAATTAGATCAAGCAAAACTACAACCACACCTATATATTATTGGAAATATTCCATCAAAATCTTATTTGACAGTATGTCAACCAACGCACCTATTCTGCCCTAAAATGGAGGACTGCAGTATCTGCAAAAATACAAAACTGAGAAAAATGGTAGATACTGCAATTTTCCTTGCCTTACTACTGATTTTGCAGATGCTGCAAGTGGGACCCCCTAAATAAAGCATTGAAGAATCATTCTGAAAGTGCAGTAATTTGTGTATTAGTATTTCACGAGCCCAATAGGTGGCATTTCTCAATTTCAAAAATTTTGCAGATACTGCAGGTTTCCATTTTAGGGCAGCAGAGGTCCCGTTTGAAAAGTACCCTTCTCGAGGACATAAGATGGCTAGTTTCACGGCTGATGTCTTAATACATTTGTTACATTAGTCATTCGTAGCCTTAGTTGATCAAGGCGAGAATCAAATTGCTTTCTGCTTCGGCAAATAAAGATGTAAATCTGCTTATATTTATTGGAAGATTTGCTTCATGAAGTTTCAAAACTGATGGCTTACTTGTTCCCTTAAGAAATATTGGTGAAGAAATAACCGTCACTTCGCTATGCTTATCGACCAAGGTGAACAGAACTCCAATTCATACTGTATAGCAGCTGACTTTATCATGTATAATATAGCAAATATAATTTTACAGTGACAATAATGTTACAGTATATATTTACAAACTAATGTAACTTTATCTAAATGTAACTTTATCTAGGCAACCGTACCACCTACAAAACCCTTTAAAAAAAGCATTGTACTGTCTTATCTAGCAGGCAAGCCAGAAACTGCCTATGAAACTGAATAGAAACTAACTTTCCATAACTTTTTACAATATAAAAGATTTATGTTGTTCATTCCAGCGTTAAAACGGTTTATACAGGATCTGATTGCACAGACGAAACTTGATACAACCGATAAGCTGTTATTTCTCTCAAGATGTGATAAATACGTGTTTTTTGGGGGGAAAATAAAAGAAAATCTTAAAATGGTCATGAGGGTTTACTATCATCTATTTAGGCAAAGAAAATGTTCAACAGAGTAAACAGATAACGTTATTTTATTTATTATTTCTACTTACTGTATAATCAGGTTTTGTACCATGGACTGTTGCGCAATGAATGTGTAAAACGATTTCAGGAAAGAACAAAATATTCACGAGAAATGTTTTTTCTCGCCAGCTTGACATTTTAACGATGATAACAGAAGATTAAATATACTTTTTATATGTCTGAATAACACATCTTAAACATATCAGCAGTACTGTCACTTGAAAATCACCGAGTTCAATGTCAAAGCACACTGTAAAAACATTACGCAAGGATATCCAGCTCGTTGGGTCAGGAACCGAACAATAAAGTTTCGCTTTTAACTGCTAATGAGCTGGTTTGCAGTGGCAACAAACTTTTCAAGCGGAGTGGCATTCGCTTAAGACCCGGCTAATGGCTTCATTGTTTCAGATTGCCTCATTCCTTCGGCAAGGATTCTTTGGTAGGCAAATGAATGAATCGTCTGTTAGGCTCGGAGCTGAATTCTATTGTCCTCTTTCAAATGAACTTGTTCTTTGTTACTCTTTGTCTTCAAGAGTATGCTGAATGTTCTGTGCCTATCTTCCTCGCAAATGTAATTTGTAATCTTTTGGTTACGTTTCATTTGGCATATATGAAGCTTCGCCAGCAAATAAGACCGCCGCTCTCTCTCTCTCTCTCTCTCTTCAGTTAAGCACAAGGAATTATGCCAGGTTCAGACATTTTTAGTTTTCTGTAAAAGAAAAGTGTTGTGCCGGCTTTGTTTGTCCGTCCGCACTTAATTCTGTCTGCACTTTTTTCTGTCCGCACTTTTTCTGTCCTCCCTCAGATCTTTAAATTAAAAACTACTGAGGCTGGAGGGCTGCAATCTGATATGTCGATCATCTACCCTCCAATCAGCCAACATACCAATTTGCAGCCCAGTAGCCTCAGTAGTTTTTATTTGATTTAAGGTTAAAGTTAGCCGTAATCGTGCTTCTGGGAATGATATATGATAGGCCACCACCGGGCCGTGATTAAAGTTTCATGGGCCGCGTCTCATACAGCATTATACCTAGGCCACCGGAAGATAGATGTATTTTCGGTGGCCTTGATTATATGCTGTACAGAAAACTCGATTACGTCGGAGAAACTTCGGCGCATTTTTTACTTATTTCTTTTTTACATTAACCATTTGTCCCTAGTTTTTCGCGTCGTCCATTTTAAATATCTTTTCCCTCAATGCAGAAAGTAACTATAATGATATTAAAAGGAGAAAGCGATAAAAAGGAAATATACAATCATCTTTTTTTTTTTTTATGAATACATTATGTATAAAGTGCATCAATGTGTTTAATGCACCTTATGTATGCGCAAAATTTTCATATATTTCCCCTGCTTAATAAAATAGTGTATTAGTCTTTTGAAGAGATGGGAAACAACTTAGGTATATAATTCTTTCCAGAAGAGAAGACCAATTAGACATACGTACAGTTTGAAACTCGAGACAAGATTCCGTTTAAGTAGTTGCAGAATGTACAGTAGTTGAAATTTTTTGACAACAGTAATGCAAGTTAATATCTAGTAGGACAATGTACTCATATAAATGAACTATGCATACACACACACACACACACACACATATATATATATATATATATATATATATATATATATATATATATATATATATATATATATATATATATATATATATATGTGTGTGTGTGTGTGTGTGTGTGTGTGTGTATATATCAATACAACCTCGCAATATCCGATTTAGCCCTTGTCCCCGAGAAGGGACCTCAACCAGCAACATACTATAGTGTTCATCAGAAGGAGTGATCAGCATTGTCCTGCTCTTCCGCTAACAGAGGCTAGTCTGCTGTCTTCGTTTCACTTGTATAATTTTTAGACATGTAACGGCTAACAGAGCATCTATACTTGTACTCATTATTCCCAGTTTCTTTGCATAGCGGAAATTTTGGTAGGGAGTGTTCATTAGATTATAATTCCCTAGGAACAGCTTGTGATTTCAATCAACTATCCACGGATATGTTATATATCAGGTCATGTATAATCATTTAATATTTATATATATATTATATATATATATATATATATATATATATATATATATATATATATATATATATATATATATTATATATATATATGTATATATATATATATATATATATATATATATATATATATATATATATATATATATATATATATATATATATATACATGTATATATATATATAATATATATATATATATATATATATATATATATATATATATATATATATATATATATATATGACTATTTATCACATCACCGTGATTCATATACAATCAGAAAGCTACAAACGTCCTTTAATATCCAATTCACTCTACCTCGGAAGTAATATATTTTCATATATGTTACCGAAGGGGAATTTTTAGTTGATAATAAGTCCACCGTCCCGTGGGATCGAACCAGCGACGGACGAGGAATCAGGACTACAGTGACACACTAACCAGTAAGGTCCACAGGCAGAGTAGGCTTCTCTCTCAAAAGTAGCTATATGGTCCGAAAAAAGTTACAAGAAATACTTAAGCATTGTTTCCCTCAAATCAGTTTCCGGTTTGTTTTCTGTAATCCTTTTACAATAAGATCACTTTTGAGAGAGAAGCCTACTCTGCCTGTGGACCTTAATTCCTGTGTCGTTTACTTGTTCACTTGTTCGCAGTGTGGTCTGCGATACGTGGGATCTAGTTCCCGCTGGCTCAGACACAGAATTTTGGAACACAGAGGTCTTTCTATTAGAACTAGGTTTCCCCCTTTCCAGACCACCCTTTTCTGCCATTAGAGAACACAGTTTAGCACAGGACCATCCTTTCACTGACTTGGATTTTCGGGTACTGTCTTTTTGTTCAAACAGACCGGACCTTTTAATTTCAGAGTCGCTGACTATTAAAAAGATGAAGCCGGAATTGAACAACAACTCGTCTGGTATTCAACTAGCTATCGTGTAATTTCATAGTAGGTACTCAATTAGGTTGTTAAATATTTTACTTTGTGAGTGGTAGTTTGTTTACATTTCACTATAGTTTTATTTTCATATTTTTATGTTTGTGCTTTTAATTTTTCGTTATTTTACGTCTCACCCTTTTAGTTTGTATTTACTTGTTCATTTTATATTTCGTTAGTATTTTTTGCTGAAGATTTATTATGACAATTCATTTTATTGTAATTTTATTGATTCTCATCCTTGTCGGTTTTTTCAGCCTGATGATGAGGTTTTATACCTCGAAAGCTTGTAATAAAGAATGTTCTTCCTGGTCTTGGCAATATTATTTATCATTAAGCTATATATATATATATATATATATATATATATATATATATATATATATATATATATATATATATATATATATATATATATACACACACATACGTATTAGTGTATTTTATCAGATAAGGTCTCTCTCTCTCTCTTTCTCTCTCTCTCTCTCTCTCTCTCTCTCTCTCTCTGCTTTGGTAAATACTTACAGTACGGCATTTCTTTGCTCAAAATTAGTTCTGAGAAGGAACGTGAGTAACAAGCCAGAGCGAATGTATGAGAAGTATAATTCAGTTTGCCGTTGTATATGAGTCCTGTAACTTTCTGAATTATTTGGTTGGCGAAGAAACCAAGAATTTTTCGAAATGCTTTACATAAATATAATGTTTAGTCAGCTGAACAATAACTCGCGTACGGTTACTTGTTCTATGTCTCTTTTACTTCATACTTTTGTTTTACCCCCACCCCCATGTCATGGTCTGCAAAAGATAACTGTGCCCTTGGCATCGAAAAATTACCAAATGCATCAGCTGTGCAGTATTTGTGTCCAGAAAATTTGCAACTCGCAAATCACTCGACGTCCCACTTAACTTCTTCGCCAAGGAAGGATTTTAAGGTCTGGTAGTCAACTCTGGCAGAGAAAATCAAGGTCGCAAATTCCATTCCTTCAACTGGTGATGTCTGGGCTTATTCTTCTTTATTATATGTTCTCATGGCTCATACCTCTTGCTTTTCATTAATGTTCACAGAATAATTACCATATAATATATTTCTCCTATATAGTTTCCATTACTGTGTTCGTGCCAGTAGTCGACGATATATGAAAAAAAAAAATGTTTTCCTTGTTACGGGGTCTGCATCATTTCCAGCATTGTCATGATGAGTAAGTAAATCTTTCCTAAATACAATTGAACGCCACTTGTATGAACAATAAAACCACGCGCTTAATTTAGTTATCTACTGTGGACGCAGTAATCTCTCTCTCATTTGTTTCGAATATCGTTGTCAGGCGCAGGAGTACTCAAATAAACCTTTGTTGTGAAAGGTTATATAAACTGGCCATTAACTCACTGCTCAATAGCGTTATTGCGGGGAAGTATAAAATGCGATGTTGTGAACAGAACAGTTGTTCGTACTGAAACAAACGATTTTCGATTAGCGTATTGTTCTCATTATACTGAAGGCTATAAATCAGTATAACCTACTAAAAACAAATATGTTTCATCTCTGTCTCCTGTTCACTGATCGGATGATTCTTGGTATATTGCATTCATGATGCTTTTAGAGCAGATATGGAATTGTTTCTATGTGGACGGCCCGAAGTTTACAGTAGAAATCATTACGTTCTCCGTCTGTACTACAGAATCGCGTATTTAAGTATCTTGTGTCTACTTTCATGATTTTACTCTCATGGTTCATGCATGAGTGTTTTGATAGCTATTATGTAACGCATTTAAAGCGATATATCATTTACATATACCTATACATACACAGCCCCGTAGCGGGGTAGTGCCGTCAGTGCACCTCACGGGGTGCACTGTAGGCAGTACTAAAGGTTCTTTGCAGCGTCCCTTCGGCTCCTGGGTGCAACCCCTTTCATTCCTTTTACTGTGCCTCCATTCTTATTATCTTTCTTCCATCTTGCTTCCCACCCTCTCATAACACTTATTTCATAGTGCATCTGCGAGGTTTTCCTCCTGTTACACCTTTCAAACCTACCTACTCTCAATTTCCTTTCCAGCTCTGAATGACTTCATAGGTCCCAGTGCTTGGCCTTTGGCCTCTATATTCCATTCAATTCCACACATACACAGAACCCTGTGAAACGCTAATTTATAGATACGTTTGTGTAGATGCGCACATGTCTATAGTGTTTGAGACCTTGCAACTATTTCTGTGTCATTTTAGTTTTTCAAATTTCCTTATAGTATCACATGAGAGGTATCTAGGTGATAGCAGATATTTCTCCGTTCCATCTGTGAAACAACTTTAAGCTAAGATCGTGAGGGATACTGTAAATTTCTTAGACAGACTCTAAACTTGTTTCCCACCAGCGAGGGTCCCCAGATCGATCCTGGCCAGGGAAACGATTTAGACCAGATTCCTGGAATATCCATAAGAGTTTATTTACCTCAGCAGCGGATCATGTACCGCTCAAGTTACTCGGATATGGATGTCATACAAACGCAGTTGTTTATATATATATATATATATATATATATATATATATATATATATATATATATATATATATATATATACAGTAATAACAATATAACGACAACAGAACAACAGCTATAATTGGGTTTAGATACTTTAGATACATACATATATATATATGTGTATATGTAATTATATATATATATACAGAGAGAGAGAGTATCGAGACCCAATTACAGCTGTTGTCCTTTTGTCGTTCTAAGGAAATGATCCACCTCGAGAGACCCAAAAAGAGTAAAATTATTACAAAATATTATAGTTAAATCAAGTCAGTTCTGGAAAAAAAAACTCTGTTATGCAATTCTGATTATATAGTACTGAATAGTTATGATTTGCTTGTTTGCTCCGTTCACTGCATTCTAACCATATTTTCTTATGTACTCGTGACTGAAAAGATGTCAAGTATTGAAAAAGATTCAACAACTATTGGAATACTCATCTTCATAACGGTCGTTTGGAAATAAGTCTTTTTTTGTTGACTCATCCTTTATTGGTTTTCTGTAAAGGCAAACTATTGAAACGGCTTTGTCTGTCCGTCCGCACTTTTTCTGTCCGCCCTCAGATCTTAAAAACTACTGAGGCTAGAGGGCTGCAAATTGGTATGTTGATCATCCAACCCCCAATCATCAAACATACCAAATTGCATCCCGCTGGCTTCAGTAATTTTTATTTTATTTAAGGTTAAGGTTAGCCATACATCGTGTGTCTGGCACCGTTAGAGGTGCCAGCCGCCGACGAATCTTCACTTGACCGCAACTGGGGAGCAACTGAGCACTGCCCAGTCGTGGCTGAGAATTTCATACTGCAGCATATCGAGAGTTTACTAGAACATTATTCGCTGTACAGAATACTCGATTGCACCAAAGAGACTCTGGCGCATTTTTTACTTGCGTTTTTATGTAAGACTAATTTTTTTTATCACTACAACTTCCACGGTAAACATGCCTGTTCTGGTAAATATTATACTTTTGTTTAATAAAGAGCTCGGTTGTTTCGTCAATAATCTGCAGAGCGTAAGAGTAAGACAATTGATGGCCTCTTCTAAATATTTTGGAGGTAGATTACTTGGAAAGTCTGTGAATTTTCAGTAAACTCATTTTATCTCACATATTGATAAAAGGAAAAAATAGATTGCTTTAGACCTGTGTAGAATATGAAAATATAAGTATTAAATATGAGTATTTTTGTACTGGAAAGCAAATTTAAATTGGGGAAATATATATATACATATATATATATATATATATATATATATATATATATATATATATATATATATATATATATATATATATATATAATACGTACTCTGTGTCTACGAATTATCGGACCTGTTGCGAAGCAGAATCTTGTGTTGAGGGATTCATTAAAGATATGAATAAGTCTCCAGAATACTCACATGTAACCCAGTTTCAGTGAGCGAAAATGACTAAAGATGGGAATAGCGTTTTATGAATATTTTTTCTTTCACTTATAATTCATCAGACATGCTTTATTACGTAAATATTAAAATAAACTGATGGCCATTAGTTTTTGGTAGTAGACAAGATAGTTAGTGCAACTATATATGATTCTGAATAACATCAGTCTTTTCGGTTGCATTTGTAAGAAAGTTAATTATTAGTTTAATTACTATTCTGTTTTTGCTATCTATTTATTTACTTACGAGCTATGTTGGCGCATGCTACGCGCGCTGGAACTCGTCGCTGCTGTCTCCCCTACCCTCCCGATCCCCTACCTACCCCGCCCCCACCCGGGGTGACAAACAAGTTTGAGGGGCGAGGGTGGATGTCTCCCTTACCCTCCCGTTCCCCTACCTACCCCGTCCCCACCCGGGGCGGACAAACTGGTTTGCATGGGGTGGGTGGCTGTGTCATGTCTCCCCTACTGTCTCCCTGGGAAGGACAAACAAGATCTTCTCGGATTTTATTATCACAGATACTACCGGATTATAAGTATGTAGGTTTGTTCCTAAGAAAATTATCTTATTTTGAAATAATCAAAATCATACCCATTAAAACCCTTGGATTAGTTTCAGTCTCTTGGTTAACGCGTAAATAATAAGCTATCCATTACGAAACAAACGGAATCAAAGAAATACAGGCTACCACAAAAGGAAAGCACTTTTGCAGCGAATAAAACGTTGTCATCCAAGGGCCCTTGAGAGAGAGCCCTCTCAGAGGATGACTAATAAAAAGATAACACACCACACCAGACAACAGAAGAAAGGCCTCAAAAAGACCTTGGCACAAAAGGCAGTGAGACTTATCAAGGAAGGATTAGCGCGGCTGAAAGAAGGCAAGATGGCCTCCTTCCGAGTTTGTAAACACGATCATCTTTTATTCATCTTCTTTATCAGCCACAACAAGAGAACACTCACGGCAGGAAGAAAGGACCAAGATGAATAGTGGAGAAAATAGTGCTCATCCTTATTTTGTTCTTCTGCA
>JANJGK010000013.1:7689019-7694461 GCA_039081455.1 Macrobrachium rosenbergii | reverse complement strand
GGTCTCTTTTGTTCAGGCGGGTATCCAGCAAAAAGTTAAATAGATTGAGTACAGATGATAAGATGAGCGACTGTTATGATGACTGAATACAAACTGTTGAAAAAAAGACGAACAGAAAATTATAAGGATGCATTTCAAATTTAATGACTGAATAGAGAGAGAGAGAGAGAGAGAGAGAGAGAGAGAGAGAGAGAGAGAGAGAGAGAGAGTCTCTAATCCAACTAATGTGTTTCGAAAGGGAAGTTCCAAAAAGTCTAGCTGGTTTTCGCTCAAACAAGAACTCTCTAGACTTCAGGAAAGAATCATTTGATGAAAGTTCAACTTAGTAAAATGATTATGGCCTGCGAAGTATAATTCCTTTTTTTCAAGCTGAAATTCTGGAGCGAGTTTCACAATTAACGAAGAGCATGTTTGGATAAAGTTAACCCAATTTGGCTTCGTATTGTTAACTAGGCTCCCTGAACTTTTGCCCACAATCACAGTTTCTGCTTAAGGGAATTATTTTTGTAGAAAATGACATCAATGTCACGATGATTCGCTCTCTTAACGTTTCATTATTCAATCTTTATCATCAACTCAAATTTAATACTCATATTTCTAAAGTTACAGAGATTTTATTGAAATTGCATAATTTCAAAACAACATTATACAAGAGGCTGTGGGTGAAACTGTATACTTAGCAGATTTTTTCGCCAGAACTGACTGATTTTATTTTGGAACATATGGAATATATTTCTTCCAGAGCGAAGATATTGATATGTGTCTTGAACAGCTGAAGGCGGTATTGCATGCTGCACGGATGGCTTAACTTTTGGTACAAAGACCTGTTCACTGACAATTTACGGTGGAAGTGTGGGGAAAAGTGATCGAGTCTTACGATCAGTAACAGATAAACTAAGGATAACGAACCCAAGAGGGGTAGCCTCTAAAATGAACAATAAAATTGTGATCCGCAAAGTGAAAATACATTATTATGTTACATGTAAAATTTACGGGCGCTAAATTCACCATTAATTCTCGAATAAGCAAGGATTTTACAAAAGGCAACGCTCATGAAATATTTTTTTTTAAAGATAATGTACATAACATTTTTTAAATGTGTGAGAGCAGGTTTTTAGCATGATCTCTTTAACCAAAAAAATGAAAATAACTTTCATTTGTGGATAAAAAAAAAAAAACTTGCATGGTTTAAAAAAAAAAGAGGACATTCACATCAGAAAAGTCTGAATTTTAGATTGAAAAAAAACCCTGGTGTCTGTGAACTTCAGAGCCGTATTTGATATATATCGTAATTTTATCTTTAAATCTCATTTTTTGTCGTATAATGAGACTGTACGTATGGTTTCATGATTTTATTTTCCCTGAATAAATTACTTATTTTGGGACCATTGCGTTCAAGTATAATCAGTAAATAAGGTTATATATATATATATATATATATATATATATATATATATATATATATATATATATATATATATATATATATATATATATATATATGAAGACTAAATCCAAGAAGGAAGAGAAACAATAGAGTGCTGCAAGGCCTTTCGACTTCTAGTCCTTTACTAAGCAGACTGCTAAGTAAAGGACTGGAAGTCGAAGGGTCTTGCAGCATTCCATTGTTTCTTTTTCCTGCTTGTAAAGGATTAGAAGTCGAAAGGCCTTGCAGCACTCCATTGTTTCTCTTTCCTCCGTGGATTTTGTGTTTATTGATATATTCATCACGTTCTGTATTTTCGTGATTCAGTTATGCACACACACACACATACAAACACACACATATATATACATATGCATAAATATACATATACACATATATACATACATATATATATATATATATATACACATATACATATGTGCGTATAATTTTTCTTGACAAATTTTTTTAACCCCGACTAAACTCAGAGGGGGTAACAAAAGCTTCTCATGTACAAGTAAATTCTTTAAATTCTCTCTCTCTCTCTCTCTCTCTCTCTCTCTCTCTCTCTCTCTCTCTCTCTCTCTCTCTCTCTCTCTCTCTCTCTGGCCACCGAGGCTGCACGAGAGCTATTGCTCCAATATTTCAGTTAAAATATACAAGTAAATCAAAACCGAAGCTTGCAAAGTTCATGTTGCAAAACTTCGGAAAAGAATTTCCGTAATTTTGCAAAACAGATCTTTGCTGTAGATTCAGTATCCCAAGAAGGATGTCTCAATTTACTTGGGCCACAGACATGGCGGAAAAAATTCATAAGTCAATATAAAGATGATAGCGAAGCCCTGTAAATGCCGATTTTACCCGGGAACTCTGTTTTGTCAGTTCTGTATAATCCTAAACCTTCGGAGAATATGCTCACATGGTAATGAGACAATTTTTAGTTTTCTATAAAAAAAAAAACTATTGAGATGGCTATTTGTCTGTCCGCCCGCAGATCTAAAAAACTACTGAGGCTAGAGGGCTGCAAATCGGTATGTTGATCATCCACCCTCCAATCATCAAACATAACAAATTGCAGCCCTCTAGCCTCAGTAGTTTTGATTTTATTTAAGGTTAAAGTTAGCCATGATCATGCGTCTGGCACCGCTTTATGTCTCAACAACACAGGCCACCGCCGGGCCGCTGCTGAAAGTTTCATGGCCCGCGGCTGAGAGTTTCATGGGCCATGGATAAGAGTTTCATACAGCATTATACGTTGTACAGAATGTAACTATTTAGCTAACTAATGAGTTAATTGGATACTCTATCGCAGTTCCAATGATGTGATGATTGTTTGGTAACTTTCTGCATCTGTAAGCTGGTCATATGTTGACTTTTCCGATTTAGGATTTTCTTCATATTGCATTATTTACTTTTCCTGCTACGAGTATACTTATGTAGCCTATGTATGTATTGTGTAAGAGAGAGGTGGGGAAAGGGGAGGGAGGGAGAGATGAGGATGGATTGAGGACGATCGCATTTTTCAGATTAGGAAGTTATTTCGAACATCTTACTCTTTCATAAAGGATAAAAGAAAACAATATTGTCCTGCTGATTTTAATTACTGAGTTTCCTCCTTTCGTTGGTTGATTTGTAGTGAAATTATCAAGGAACATTTTTACTGACGCCGATTTTCCTTCAAAGATGTTAGCCTCCCTATAGCAATATAGCAATAAGCCATGAGCAGAGGAAATCTCGGTTCTGAATCTGCAGTTCTTTCAGGCATGTAGTGGAATTACACCATTTGGTGTATTGCGACCACCTAAATAAACACATTTAACTGAATAATATAGCTTGTTTGTTTAGGCCATGGCATTGCACGCTACAGTGAGAATTTAATTGGATTTTCCATGTTGTTGGAACTAATTATTAAATGAGCGTTATTTTACATAAATATCAATTGTAACTCGTCATTACTAGCTTATACAATAAGATAGAAAATTTAGTTTAAAATTGTACTGTAGCGATATCCGTTTAAGATGATTCTTATTCAAAACATTTAGACTTGTCTACCTCCAACAAGTTTTTGAGATAATTGAGTACATGTAGCGATTTTTTTTATGATTTATTTCAGCAGATGAATTAATAAGCTGAAACGGTTCAATATGTGGTCAACTAAATGCAAAAAATTTAAAATTACTTTCATAGCTAATGGGTTGTCAGTGACTTTCCTTTGTTTTCCCATTAGTGTTCTTCGGCATTAAGATATATTTATATGAAAGAAAAAAAATGGCTATATCTTGATTTGTGCATAGTTGACAATTTGACACAAAATTCAAGTCTTGGCAGCTTAAGACATCAAATCCCACTGATCTTTTCATTATTGTTTTTACCATGATAGCTCAGTTGTTTTTTGTTTGTTTGTGTGGCTCTGTGTGAGAGAGAGAGAGAGAGAGAGAGAGAGAGAGAGAGAGAGAGAGAGAGAGAGAGAGAGAGCATATTGGGAATTCAGTATTAAACCTACAGTCATAATCGTTATTCGCTATGATCAATTAATGCTTCTGTGCAACAGAATGTTATAAAATACTAATGAACTTTCTGTTTGTAGAAGTCAGTTCATATCCAGTCGTTCAGTTGCAGCACATATTGGATGTTTACACTATCGACGATCGGTTTATCAAAAGTATTGGGGCATTTATATCTTTGCTTGCTGTGTTTTCCTCACATAAAGTAAAAATAACGTCAGTTATGGACTTGAATACTAATTATTTCCACTGTGATAAATTTAATTTTGTTTGGTCAGTAGTCGTTTCATCAAAACTGCCTTTGTAGACATCAATAAAGCACAATAAAAGATTAACTCCCCTACTCCTTTTCATGTGATAAATGCTTCGAGTTTAGGGAGTTCATATCCACCTTGTATAATAAATTTTCCCTTAATTTCCCTTAAGTGCACTTCGAAACTTTTTTTTTTTTATTCCTAGTGACTTCTGGTGAAACCAAGCATTAAGGTGACAAGAGAAGAAAAATAATAATAAAAAAAATAGAGCTGGTTTCTTGTGCATGATTGTATCTTAATGTACTGATGTTTGTTCTTAAACTTATGAGGGCCGCCATTTTTGTTTTTTTGCTTACTTCTTGGAAAGAGAGAGAGAGAGAGAGAGAGAGAGAGAGAGAGAGAGAGAGAGAGAGAGAGAGAGAGAGAGAAATTACGATTTACAGAAATTTATATCCTAATAAATTTTGGCGTTAGAAGTAAAACACGTTTGCAAGTTTCATTTTCTTTTGTTGTAGCTAATGCATTACCGGCAATATAATGTCTAACTGTCACTTCCCAATGGTACTGTGCCTCTTAAAAATGATTAATCACTGAAAATTTATTTCTCTAGGCCCCCATAATCCAACTTATTGTTCTTTGAAAGCAAAATCTCTAGACGGATTATGTGGGCTACCAGGAGTTTTAGGATAGCAGTATATTTTTTTTTTTTCTTGTTACATTACTCCATTATCATTATATTTTTGGCGAACATTACTTTCATGCTATCACCCTAGGTTATGATTTTGGATTGCAAGGAAACGAACGTAAAGAGTAGAGAGTAATGTAACGAAATGTATACTTCTACAGTGTTATGTTTACATTTCCAATGGAAATAACGGTGCGTATTTGTATCCTTGCTAATGGTGTATATTAGGAAGCTTTATTTATACAAAACCCTGAATATTAATCGACACTCGGGTACCTCGACGTGCTCCGTTTTGAAAAAGGGTAACGTTGTTAGGGCCACTTGGGCTATTCTAAAGAAAGCATTACAAAGTCGTCTCTTCACTGGAAACATCGTGAAATCTGTGTGAGCACACTTTAGTATTAAGTAACACTTGGAATCTTCCTTGCGAAGGTTTTTCTGGCGTCCGTTTAAATCTTGATCTATGGATATCTTTGCAGCCATATTTAAAATGTGACGTCACGAGCCGTTACAGTGGCAAACCCTCTTCTTCATATTCCTTTCAGTGAGGTTATGAAAGACTTGCATTGTCAG
>JANJGK010000013.1:7636519-7681519 GCA_039081455.1 Macrobrachium rosenbergii | reverse complement strand
ACGAAACTATTATAGGATATTCTACTGATTAACAAAATGATTAATGAACAGAACTGTCTTTCTCTCTCTCTCTCTCTCGCCATATATATATATATATATATATATATATATATATAATATATATATATATATATATATATATATATATATATATATATATATATATATATGTATGTATATATATACATATATGTGTGTGTGTGTGTGGCGAGAGAGAGAGAGAGAGAGAGAGAGAGAGAGAGAGAGAGAGAGAGAGAGAGAGAGAGAGAGAGAGAGACAGTTCTGTTCATTAATAATTTTGTTAATCAGTAGAATATCCTCTAATAGTTTCGTACCTGTATGAACGGCCCTCAGTCAGTGCGAACGCTGATATGATCGATCAAATTTTAAAGTGAAAGTGCGAATGAAAACATCTTATTCCATCAAGGTCTTTATATCTTCTTAATGAAGAAAATCCATTAAACACGAACTTCACAGATGTAAACTACACACTTCATCCATTCCTCTCCATCTCAACTTTCGGTGTCCGTTTTAATGAACCGACGAATTTTCTCTCGCAAATCCACTGACGCTGATGGAAGAGGGCTTTTTTTGCAGGACTCTTCCAGAGAGCTTTTTTTTTTTTAAGACTTCCAGAGAGCTTTTTTTTAAAGGCTCTTCCAGACGGCTTTTTTCTGGAAGACTCTTCCAGAGAGCTTTTTTGAAAGACTGCCAGAGAGTTTTTTTGCAGAAAGTTTCTCTTGGGATGAAAGAAAGTGGAAGAGAGTTTGCCACCACGAATCGTTCCATCCGTAATGTCTTCTTTATCCTTTTCTACCGTCACTGATCTCCACTCTCCTTCTTCTCTTTGGCCAAAGAGTTAATTGTTGTTTTGCAGACGAAGGTATCTTATCAGGAGAATCCTCCCTTTTTCCTTTTATTGTTTTCTTCAATCCTGATCTAGGAAAGGGTTTTTGGTTGTCTGTCCCTCTGGGTCCTGTTCTTCGAATAAGTTCGTTATCTTCGTAAACCAGACCGTTGTTGGGAAAATTTTTAGAATGCGTGATAGTAAGGTATACAAAGATTACTATTTTTCCTAGTTTCCCTATTTTTAAAAATAGTCGTTAAGTTAAAGAATGTGCAAAGTAACATATATATATATATATATTATATATATATATATATATATATATATATATATATATATATATATATATTTATATATATATATATATATATATATGTATACATCATTCATCACCGACAAAGAAATTTCTGTTTAATATTCATATGGCTTTTATCCATGAAACACGATTGAATATGCAAGTCCATTCCAACAAAATATGTTCTACCCAAGTCATTATTAATGAAAGAATTATTATCTGCTCAAGGTAACATGTTAGGCAATGGTCTTGAATTGGAATGCCATGTAGAACATAATCATTCTGTTGAAACCAGCTATTTCTCCATAACAAAGGTCTAAGTTCCTGGAAACCTTGAGAAAGTGTCTCATAAATGGTGTTTACGCTTCCGGGAATCAGCGACTGAAATCCCCTTTGGCGAGAAGAGGATTTCATATCATTGGTTTTGTCAGTGACCTTTGCTTTTGCCATTATGAAAGCATATTGACTGTATTGCCAAAGTTTGGCTTTTAATGTCGATACGGTTGTGGTTACGTGAAAACTTAAATACACCTAAATTTCATTTAGATTTATCGCTGACAAAAATTAGTTTTCTTATTTTATGTAGTTACCATCTTAATCGGCATCCAAACACTTTCTCCTAAGCACTGTACAACAATAACAGGCTTTACAACTGAAAATTATAACACTGGAGTAACCAGTGTTATGAATTTCATGGAAGGACGGGACGTTTTATGCCACTTTGAGTTTAGATGTTTTCGAATTCCCCAGATTTTGATGTAAGTCTTCATTGGTAATAAAACCGCAAATAATGCCGAGAATATCGTAGCCAATGAATGCAAATACGGTTATAAGAACTTCGCCCCACGACACAGTTCAGATCCTGGTCACGTCTTCTAAGATACCAATGTGGACAGCTAAGAGAGTTTCAAGGCACATAAAGGAAGAACGAAAATGCTCCCTGGTGGCCCTTTTAGTACTTCTAATCTTTTCTAGTTAGGGAAACAGAGAGAGGACGAGAATTTTAAAATTCCCGGTATCAGTGAACACTACAGCTATTCACAGAACGACGGGAGGTATAACCACTGTTATGCGTAAATAACAGCGGTAAATAACAAATAACGATTGTTGGGAGTTCCGTAAGTCTTCAAACCGTCTACATTGGTCGCACTAACGTATCTCTCCGAAAGCATCAACAATACCAAACAGTCCAGAGAACCATTTTCGAAGCCTGTAAAGAAAAGACAACAAAAGATATGAAGTGGAACAACTTATACTGCAGTGAGCCACCCCTTGGCATGCTGGTTTCCTCTGACTTTAAACAACATCAGTAATATTGAACAAAGGTGGATTTGACATTGCTCTCACTAAGTAACTAGAATTGTTATAAAAGTACTTTAATGCTTGTGATTCATTAACTTGGGTCAGACAGGCCAAAGCTATTGAAGAAAAGAGTAGAAAAGCATAAGAACAGCCCAAGGGTCTAATGCTCTAGTTACACAGATACAAGATTATTCCAAGAAAAGATCCTTCATCACACCAGCATTTAGTAATATTCAGAGAAGAAATGTTATACTTTTGGCAGCAGTTCATCTGAATAAAGGAAGTCATAATTTTCAGTTTATAGGATGCTAATTCCCTATGGATACTATAAATACGTTGGCCGGCATCCTCAAATAATGCATAAGGATGCAACATCTTTCTTTAGTTGGGACTTTGTGAGGTGAAGTAAACGTAAAAGACTTTTATTCTTCACTTCTTACTTCTCGTTGCTTCGTGCCTGAAAATTGACTAAATACACCAAAGTCACACGACATCGGGCGTAATAATAATAATAATAATAATAATAATAATAATAATAATAATAATAATAATAATAATAATAATAATGAAAACGAAATCGTATGAAGAATAGAACAAAATTCAAATTGTATTAGGAAATTACGACAAATTAAAAATAATTCTTTTAATAGTTTTCACAAAAAGTAACTAAGCAGATAATTCTCTAATAGTTTTCACAAAAACTAAGATATATTTTTCCAAAACCTTAATAAAATAAGCCGAAAACATCTAGACTTGTTTGCCAGAGAGTAATTAGCGTAATAAATTTCACAGCAGGGAGGATATGTAAGGCTGTAAACAAAATTCATTTTACGTTTAATGAAAAAGGTAATTAAAAAGGAACAACCAAAAATGAACGAAAATTGCGCAGGAGAAGAGGGCAGTTCTCTTTCACGTTAAAGACGTTTTTCCAGTAGTATACTGGAAAGAAATATCAGAACCCTATTTTATAAAGAAAGTTTCTGTAAGAATATGTTATCGCCAAGTGTTATTGAATTTCACGTTCTTGATCCCTTTCAGCTCTGTACTCTTTACCGGTACCATACAAATATTTCATGTATGCTGACCCTCCTTCTGTCTGCTGTTAAAGTAAGCAATATCTACTTGATCGCTCCGTTGCTTCTGGCAGGCAGGTAGGCGACTGTAACCCCGTGGTAAATGATAGTGAATATTCTAGAATTATTAAAAATGAAAGTGACTAGTTTTGCACTCTTCGTTCTGTAATGGTCAGTGTGAACTTCGAGCGGTAATCTGTTTTCTTAGCCAACAAGTTTCTAAGCATAGGAAGCCCACTGCAGTCTGTGTAGTAATTTCCTCTCCAAACAGGTTCCCTGGTGATATATAAAGTACTTTCCTTTTCTAAATAGAGCAACGTTCCTTAGTAACTTGAGCACTAGTACCCCCAAATATATTTTCTCTCTCTCTCTCTCTCTCTCTCTCTCTCTCTCTCTCTCTCTCTCTCTCTCTCTCTCTCTCTTTTAATCACCATAAAATAGTTATATATAATTTTCATAACCAATCGAATACCCATCTTTAACCAGAAAGAGTAAATAGAAAATGCAAGAAAAAATATAAAAGCTACTTCTATTTTACTTGACAATTGTGGCAGATAAAAGAGCAAATGTGCTGTTGTTTTACGCTACTGTCTGTTACTTTAGTTCTTTTTGGCCAGTGTCTCTTGTTTGTGGGCTTAGAAAGTCTTCGGAAAACTCGTATTTTCAAGAATTTTCTAAGGTGCAAAAGTCCAAATTTATATATTTATATACAAGTAGAAACCAAATTTCATTTTTCAGTTAATTTCTGCTAGGCTAAAGTAAATGAATGAAAAAAACAAGAGCACCCAACTTAGTATGAAATAAAGTAAAGTTGCCCCACATAAAGACCTCATTTTACACTATAAAATTCAATTCTGTCGCTTTGAAAAATAATAAAAAAGATGTAGGTGATTTAGTTTACCACAGGTGCAGGTAACTGACATAGGCCTATCAATATCCCATTATGGCCGCTGGAGTGGAATTAGTTAAGACATTCAGCTAGTTTGGTTTTGTAGACTCTTGTGATGAAGTAAACGGGATTCTGTGTGCCCCTTTTTCATTCATTGCATGGTGTTTAACAATCACCGGCATTTTTTCAAAGTCTGTTTACTCAACTTGTGTACAGTGCGTTTTTAAACGTCGACCTCCAGAAAATACCATTGTAAACATTAAGTCTTGAAATACTGCCACCAAGAATGTAAAGAAAATGACTGTATATATAGGTACAGAAATCACAATCTATACGGAATTGAGGGCTCGTATCCTTTTACCTTTATGATATTTCAACGTCGTTTCTTGCCGCGATGATTATGACTGAGCAGCTACTTTCGTTTAAAATCCTGATGCTCTAGAACACATAACGTTCAATAAAGAGTGGCTGACCGCGAAAATCAAGTATGTGACAAACTGAACCACTGTCGTCTTAAGATGTTGCAAGTCTGGGCCTTACTTACGCTTCAGTATATTAAAAACTGCTCTCTTTATGACCGTTATTTAAAAGAAAAACATTAGAGATAGTCCTATGGGAGTTTAAAAACGTATGGGAAACATTTACATTTTTTCTCTTACTAGCTAATAAGATAATATTGTTGTCTTAATGCAGTAGTAGGACGAACTGAATTTTCTTTCCTTGCTTACTTAGCATGCCAGGAGTAATAACACAATTCTTGAGGAATTAGCACTTCGCGTATTCCGTGCAGTTAATCCAATCACGTTTTTTGTCCGGAAGAGGATATGCAAATTGATGAGATTCTCTCTCTCTCTCTCTCTCTCTCTCTCTCTCTCTCTCTCTCTCTCTCTCTCTCTCTCTCTCTCTCTCTCTCTGAATGAAATTCGAAGTTCGATTATAATTACATTTTTCATCCCTTCCATACTTTAGAAGTAAACCTCAGTGGAAATATCCAGAAACCACTAAATAAATATCTCTTGTAGAAGAATCTAGAAAAAAGTTTTTCGTACATATAATTAAATAATCAGGAAATCAAATAGAGTTTGAGGGCACTCCAAAAAATCTCAACCATAACAAAGACGAGCGAATACCTGTGTAAACAAGGAAATGTTTGCCTTGCTCTTCAGACAGCGAGATAATAATATTTTTCATTGTATATGCTTCGTCGAGACTATGTAAACATAAGTGGAAAACCTATGAAATGCCTCAAAAATCTTTCTCCGAATTTGTTCACTACTTTTTAATAATTAATGTGTCTTTGCATTCATCCACGAGAACACCAACTAAGAGAAACGAATAAAGGAGAAATATAACTGAATAATTCTATAGATCAAGTATAGCTCCAACGAGCCTTCCGGTGGTACGAGTTACTGGTGATTTGTTGTTTATATTAAGCGCGAATCACGAAGTAGTCTCATCCAACATACAGATCGATGCCGATGTGCGTCCCTCCCTCTTCAACCACTTCTGTTCTTGATTAAGAACATGCTGTTGGTGTTATTTGTTTAAAGTTGCACTTCTATGTCCTTTTCCTTTTGTGTACGTTAGGAATAATAATAATAATAATAATAATAATAATAATAATAATAATAATAATAATAATAATATTTTTGGACGATACACGTTGGTAGCCAGTGTGACGTGTAAAAGCCCGTACAAGAAACACTGTGGGTGGAATTTATGCATCCCGTCACGCTCTATTGTTTACCAGTCCCATTACCTGCTTACTGTAGCGCTGACTGACAGATCTCAGTGGGTAGATGAGTCCACTAATACCATTTTTGGTGGTATAGTCCTGATTCCATGTACCATTTCCAGCTACAGAGACATCTTTGTCTCTTGCAGAACCTTCTATAATTCTATTGCTTCTTTGTCTGTCTTAAAAATATTTTGAATAGGAACCTATCTCTCTTATTGTTCCAGGGGAAAGAAGTAAAAACTGCTAACGTGAGTAATCTTATGAACTTAATATTTGCTATCGCTGTAATAATTATGGCCTTATTAATATTATAACACTAGATATACTTAATAGAAAGAGCCATTGGTAAGTCTAAGGTTCATCATCCGATTTGAAACACTTTAACAGTAAATCAGTACTCAGACATATAATTATATATTCTATATCCAAATATTTTTTTCCCCTCTTCAACATCCCTGTGCTATCAGACTGAAGTGAAATCTATACCTGATGTCAAAATTTCGTATGTAATATTGAAAGAAGGCAATGCCATAAATAGATTTTCAAGTAATTTATATAGAGAGAAGTGAATGAAACCCTCTCTCATTTCATACATGTCAAAGTAATATGTTGATATAATTTAGTAAGTAGTAATGACAGTCTTTCATAACAATGATACATTCAGAAGCAAGTTATTAGGAAAGTCTTTAGGTCTCTCCTAATGACGAACAACAAATTCATTATTGTGCATATGACTTCAAAGGGGAAGCAGAGCAATTACACTCAAATTCAGTCATTTCTGTAAAATTTTGTGCTACATCCGTCGCAATAATAAGCAGCACAGAGTTGATTAGTTTCTGAATGCAGCCGGATGATATGGAGCGATGAATATCTTTTCAAACTGCGATTACTGAGGTAACATCGAGGTCGTCAAGTATTTAAAATATACGCTATACGTTCATTCTGTTATAAACAGAAAAGCAAGACTTTTGTAGTCAAAATGGTAAACCTGTCTGTCTACAGAATCATGTAAAATAGAGTCAGATTTAACAATAATAAATAAAAGTAAAAAAATACAGCTGAAACCACATTGTAACTTTTAATATTGTATTTACAGCTCTGTTAATAGATTTTTCTACTCATAATAACAAGCCATTTCCCAAAGAGTGAATATGAATTTTATTGATTTAGATACGTAATGAAAATTCGAGACTATTTAGATGGATAAGATATTCAACTGAAAGAGAGAATTTCACGACCTCCGATGGGGAGTAGGGCATTTATCTTATAACAAAAAGAAGGCAAGAGAATTTCCCAGTGAAGCTCTGTGAAGGACAAACATTAGGCGAAGAATGCAGATTAAAAATGACTGAGTGACGTCCGCGATCACGAGCCACTCCCTTGGGAAGAGACGTAGCGCAGAAAGTTTTTTTTTTTTTTTTTCTTTTTTTTTTTTTTTTACCTCCAAATCTGATCTTAAATTTTCTATGCCAGTCATCTTGAAGAGTTATCGTCGTGCATTCGGTAATTTGTGCAAGTCGGCTCAGTGAAAGTAATATTTTTTTATTGTTGTTATTGTGTTCCCGAGAAGCTTTCCTGAAGGTATAGTATTTATTTGCACTATGGATGACATAACAAACTTATACAGCTACAATGGGCTTGAATATGAGTCCGCTTGTTCACGTCAGAGCTATTCCTTTACGTAGTGGAAGCCGAATTACTGTATATTAAACATTTTGCACGTACTTGATAAGCTAATTTTTTTAATCAACGGTAGTAAGCGTTTCAAAAGCTTAAGCAACACGTGAATGTGATGGAAGGCAAATGAAGACAATTTATCCCTCGGACAACTGAATTCCTCAATAACAACAAAGATCGCTTCCTATCCACCAACTTGAATGAACTCCGGGAAGTAAAAAAAAAAAAAAAAAAATTGTTCAGTGACACAGACAGTCTTTCACTCAAGTCATTGCAGAGAAAGTCAGGTCACTTCATTGCCGGCTGAATTGCCGATGCGAGTTCCAATTCTTTGCCAAGCTGCAGCTTTTAACCATTTTCTGATTATATCTTATTTTCATTCCGTCTCGATCCTGAACTTTTAACGGAAATAATTATTTTTACGACCTTTATTTTTGTATGTCATGCTGGAATGCTATTAATATTCCTTCACATATACGAAGTTTTTAGTCGTTGAGAAACTCGGTATCAATCTTCAAATGATTTCACTGTTGAGAAAATCGAACAAATAGGAAATTGTTTTAATTAAACATCCATGGAAATATCAAAGATATAAATACATGCATCTGAGAAAGAAGGCAGCGCAAATATAAATATAAACATAAGAATTGCAATGGACAAATGCTATTGCAGGTTCATAATAATGATATTCAAACATGAAGACTGAGGGAACCGGATCGCACAAGAAACACATTTTGCGGGCTTCATAATGAAGGTTCTTTGATAACTTTGGGAAAATGGAAGCAATAAAAGGGTACAAAAAGGGTGTCGATGCGAGGGGAGTTAATGAACTGAAATATAAGAAAAGGAGGGTGGTTACGGAATATCTTTCACAAAACTCCACTCTTTTATTCTTAAATAAAAGCTAAGTTGGTAAAGGAATCCACACGAAAATGTGTGGAAGAATTTCTTTTTTTTTTTCAAGTTCTGTATACTGTACATGCACCATCGTAAACATGATGGAAAAATATAACTGGTGAGCTGTTTAGAAGTGCATGCTCCTTTTCGCATACACTTTACAACGATGAATAGAGTTAATTACGAACGAGTTACTTTCATCCCAGTTAACACCATGTCTTTGAAGTGAATGGATTATGCCCTTTAAAACAAAGTTTAACAGTAAACATTTCAGTAAATACAATTTTCACTTTTCTTATACTGGAGGTACTTAACGTTAATATGTCAGCAGTATGCGTCTGGATTCCTGTGGCTGAACCAGTTCCTTTACAAAAGCATTAATTATTTAACGAAAAGACACAGGCTTCTGAAACGAGTTCTTAAATTCCTCGGATACTCACTCGTGACCTTTCCTCTTCTTAGCCGATAGAGGCACGTGACAATGAGCTTACTCTGGGCGCAGGAACATCCCCTGACGTGCGAGAAGAATAGTAAATCCCTTTGAAATAGGGAGGAGTCTTTCTCTTTTCCTTTTGTGGCGCAAGAAAATGTTGGTGGACATGACAAAGGCACGACTGCTGTTTGATTGGATGGGAGTATTTTTTAGATAATGTACTTGGATAAAAAAAAATTTAACGAAAGATATAATAGAGGTTAATAGAGTAGGGTGTCAAATGGCCTATCATTATAGCAAGAATATTTTTTTTTCGGTTTGGTAATTCCGGTTTTAAGATTTTATTAATAATGTGGCAATATTAGTATTATAATCACGGTCACTGTTACACTTATTGTTTTGTTTGATAGTAATGGTTCACTAAGTTAATTACAAACTTACGGTAGAAATATTAAAAATGTAATTGAGATCTTTCACGAATACCATTTGTTATCACACAGTGAGTCGTGGCGTTTGGGAACGACTTTGAAAACGATGGAATTGATGAACTTTAAAAACTCCTGTTCCTCTGCGAAATCGATATCAGCTATTTTATGATAACAAATAACTTTTAAATAAAAATAAAGGATATGTTATCAGTTCTTCCGTCAAAAGTTGTGAAATTACAATAAAATGTTACACATTTACTTCAGGAGTACTATTAAACTACTTCATTTGGAGGGAAAATATCGGAGATAAATATTATGTTTACTATGAACTGAAGAAGACATAAATTAACAAGGACTAATGCATTCACATCATGCATCAGAGTGTAATTTCCTCTCTCTCTCTCTCTCTCTCTCTCTCTCTCTCTCTCTCTCTCTCTCTCTCTCTCTCTCAAAATTCCCATTTTCAACGAAGGTTAACTTCTGAAATTCATGAATCTTTGATCATATAACCTCCAACTATTTTTATTTTGCAAGAATATCAGAACTTGTTAGAGCATTTTTTGTGAGAGACATTTGAATATTGTATTTAGAATTTTGAGTGTATACCTTAAGTATTACCTTTCGAATTACAAAAAAAAAAATCCTACTGCAGTGGTTTTTAAATTTATGCCATAGCATTCTTTCATCATATTTTGTGACTGGCAAATGTGACTGCTGCACGCAACATATAGTCTGCTACATAGATCTCATTATGAGCACCATAAATACATGCATACACACGTACATACGCTCACGCACGCGCTACATTATATATATATATATATATATATATATATATATATATATATATATATATATATATATATATACACATACATACATACATACATACATACATACATACATACATACATACATATATATATATCACACACACGCACATATATATATATATATATATATATATATATATATATATATATATATATATATATATATATATATATATAGTGTATATGTATCAGCTCTGATTAATTGTAGTAACAGGGATAAAGCAAAAGGTATTGGGGATACAAGGGTGGGCAGTGCTGAGCCTGTCTGGGGAGGAGGAAGAATTGTTAATAACTTGTCTCTTCCACGTGCACGATTCATTGTTCCAGGAACTCAGCCGGGTGACGTCTCCTCATAAAAGTAATAAGAAGTCAAGATTGTATTCCACTGAATCTTTCAATTTAGGTATGCCCGCAAGAACACAACTGCATTTCTTTAGGAAACAAATTTCCTGCCTGAAGCTTCGTGTAGCTTCAGGCAGGAAATTATTCTCTCTGTCTCTTTGCAAATGAAGCAGTTTTTGGGGAATTGCTTTTGAGGAACGTGAGCGAAAATCTAATGAAAAAGGAAAGCGACATCGTTCATATAAAAAGTTTCCTCTGATGCGAATGTTTAGGAAAACATTTTACTTAATAGTTCATATGTGAAGGGAAAAGCTTGTTTTATCCAGCCTATTCTGGTGATTAGTTCTCTTCATCTATTTGTGAGAAGGGTTTAAGAGCCTACTATTGTAAAAACGGTGTTATTGTGCATAATAGTCAATGGTACTATTTTCAGCAAGAATGGTTACTGTCAATGGACGATATTTTCGGTAGACTTGTTCAGGTATAATTGCCCTGGTTATTTTAACGGTATACAGTAGATATTGTTATTGAATAGCAAAGAATGGGGTATGAGGTCGTTATTATTATTATTATTATTATTATTATTATTATTATTATTATTATTATTATTATTATAATAATTATTATTATTATTATTATTATTTACCCATGTATTATCAGTCTTTGTTTCTATCATAAAAGCGTGATGCAGTAGACTGAATAGTGAATGTGTTGCAGTATATTGAATATAAAGCAATGCAGCAGGAAGTAAGACGCACCCATACAATCTTGCAAGAAAGGAAAGGCGCAAAGTTGACCTCAGCCTGATCCTATTCCACCTGGAAGTCGATCCTTCCATATTGCAATGATGACGTTATACCGAATTATGAGTACGTGACTTGGGCCATTTATTAAAAAAAAAATTGTAAAAAATTTGTTGTACCATGAAGTTGGAAAATGTTTCCAAGTTCACAATATTTAATCTAAAAAACCTTTTATGTATGTAACAATTTTGCTCTTTGAAAATAATTTTTCGCTAAAACAAATATTTCCAGTACTATTTCTGGATGGTGATTGAACCCTAAAACTGTTTTGTTTGAATAACGCGAATGAAATGAATTACTATTTCTCTTTGAAGTTGTTATTAAACTGTTAATAGACCGCTTTTGTCCACCGACCGCTCATTTAATCCCGCGTGCTATCAAATGAGTCTTTACACTGAGTTTCAATTTTAAGTTCCAGAAAAATACAAAATTTGATTTTTTTGCCTAATTGTAAATCTTCGAAATAATAAGTGGCAGCGTGACAAAGATTTTTTCATTATTTTTATGACCTAAAAGAAGGGGAATTTTGTAAGGTTGAATCATCAATAATTCCCCAAGTGTAGGTAAAATAAATAAATATAGATAATAACATTTCGCTACATGCACAGACATTACATATACAATTTCATATATGTTCAAATATCATATTATATATATATATATATATATATATATATATATATATATATATATATATATATATATATATATATATATATATATATATATATATATATGTGTGTGTGTGTGTGTGTGTGTGTGTGTGTGTGCGTGTGTTTGTGTGTACGCGCTCGTTTATAACAGAGCGTTAGTCCACTTCGTTGGTTAAGTATTTGTAGCTACATTTAGGAGTTCAACTGCCAGGATTTGTATGTATGAAGGAAATCGCCCTGTGTGTGTGTGTCAGAATATATATGTATGATTAATTAGTAAAATTACTTTATATACAAAGCTACACCTTTTCCATCATATGAAACTCAGTCCTCTTTTTGTTTGGTTTTACCCCAGTTTCCAACTTTCGCTTTATTATTCCTGCTTTAGTCTGCGCAGATTTCTTAAAAGGATTTATAATCCGTTTTGTAAAAGGACTTTGGTTATGGAATTCAAATCTGATTCGCGTTCTGAAGTATGAGAATTGTTGTTCCAGGGACGTGCCTTTTCATGGTAACCTTGCTTAAGTTATTTTTTATTCGAAGATGATTTCTGGTGAATGTTTCTTGTGAAGCTGAGCAGTTGCTATAGGAATATATACAGTATGTGAAAAAATGGAATCACAGTAAAAACGAGAAATCAAGGAAACTGTACTGAACCACTTGGTTCCACAATCTTTCCCATTCGTTTCTGTATAAAACCTGGACTCGAGTTAAGTTTCTAGATATACAGTCGCCATGGGAACCACTAGAGAGAGAGAGAGAGAGAGAGAGAGAGAGAGAGAGAGAGAGAGAGAGAGAGAGAGAGAGAGAGAGAGAGAGAGAATCGTCGAAAGCTCCCTAGGTTAATGTTTGCAGGCGAATGAAATACGATTTAATAAACAGTCAATGAAAATGGGGTATGCTATAAAGTTAAGGTAAATTTCACTGTTTGTTTTAGGTTCAGATGTAAGGAAATATCCATTGTCAGTGTTATTATCTCTTGACTATAAACAGATAACTTATTATTTCTTGTAACTTCCAGGTGGAATGTGAAATTTTATAATCTTACCACCGATAGCAATCTTCTGCCACTTCATTTCTTGGCATGGAAAGCTATTCAAAAGACAAACATCCTGAAAGGGCACTTTTAGAAGACAGAATTTCCATTTATGCAAAACCAATGATACCTTTGTGAAATATAACATATAGGAGGGCCCTTACTTTTATAGCACCATTCGGAATAACCCAAGGCTTTAGGAAGGACATAAAAAGAGGGGCGGAACACCTTCTTAGAGCTAGCCGTCAGCAATACATGGCTCTGCGGAGTCTATCACATTTCTTTCCGACTAAGTGGAATTTGGTTGCCTCTCAGGAGGCCCTATCACATCCTGCAGCAGCCAGATGGTTCAGATACACGATTCTCTCAAGGATATGACGGAGGAGCTTTGTTTATTTCATGCGATTCATGTTTCATAATCCATAAAGCGTTAAAATTGAGAGATTTGTGTATAAAAAGAAAGACAAAAGAAGTATTCTATTATATAAAACTGACATAAATAGGCGCATGTAAGAAATTAAGAAATAGAATAAATAATCACCATTTCAGAAATAATATTCCAGTGGTGTGAACCAGGGTCCAGCTCGATTGATTGTTAATATTCAGTGGCGCTAAATGTTATGCCAGTTAACTATGCCTGGATACCCCGCAGATTCAGATGGCTATTATAGTAAATCTTATCTCTCTCTCTCTCTCTCTCTCTCTCTCTCTCTCTCTCTTGGAAAAACTCGCATAGGAAGAGTCATACAAAATTACATTGAAGAAAAATAGTATAAAAATGACTATGAAATTCTCAGGGACTAGAGCATAACTATTATTTTTATTGTCTCGGAATCTCAACCGTTCAAACCTCCAGAACAGTTCCAAACCCACAATCAGTATCCGAAGTTTTTTCGCGAGTTCAGTCACGAGTTATGAAAGCGAACTGGGGTTCATTCCCCTAACAATATCCTCAGTGAACAGTGGCTGGAAAATATGCATGAGGCGATGCCATTTTTAGGGATATAAGTGAATACCTTTAAGGATTCCTGGTATGGCCAAAGCCATTCCGAAAAATGGGACTGTTGAATACAGTAGACGCAACGCACCTGCATAATGTGTTTTATGGATATATCGAAGGCATTTGACAAGAATTGTCATAAATATTTATTTGAAATAATGCTAAAAATGGGTTTCCCAGCTTATATTGTTAGCATTTTACAATATTGGTATTCAACCCAAAAAAATGAATGTAAAATGGGGTACGGATATATCGGAAGAATTTAGTGTTACTTGTGGAGTAAAACAGGGCTCTGTGTTATCAAAAAATCTAATTAGTCACAAAATTGACTGCGTCCTGAGTAGTGAGATACTAAACCATATAATTTATGCTGATGATATTGTTGTGTTTTGTCCATCGCTGAGTGGTTTGCAGTGCCTGGTTGATGAATGCTCTAAATACAGAAATTCTGTGAAATTAAATGCAAATGCTCAAGACTAAATGTATGGTTTTCAGCATTCGCAAGAACAATGAACTGCCACAGAATCATGTTCTCATGTTAACATTAATGGTATTGCAATTGAATATGTAAAAGAAATTATTGGATTTCACCCTCACCTTCAATAACAATGATGACAATCATGTTGCAAACTTGTATAGAGGGTTTGTACAGAAGAGCAAATGTGCTACTGCAAAACTGCTCAGAATGTACAGCTCATGTGAAATGCCTTCTTTTCAAGAGTAATTTTGCGCGTCCCTTTATTGTGTATCCTTTGTTTTTAAAGTGAAGATGTCAAACCTTGCCAAGTTAAGAGAGTGTTTTAATAATAGTATCAGAAGGTTGTTTAACTTGACATCGCGGCCTAGCATTTCCATTTTTGCGTTCAGCTTGGTATATCAACATTTAATGAGATAAGACGCAAAGCAGTGATGAGCTTGTTAGGTAGAATGAAGACAGCAAGTTACACAGTTCTAAAAATCTTACTAACATGCTGATGACCAGTGATAATTTTGTTTTTGGGATATGGAGGGGTTCAGCATGTGCTTAATATTGTTAAACGCACATGTATCAAACCTGTAATTTTTGTTGTACCTACTTTTACTGTAGTATTTTGTAGTTAAATTTTATAAACTTCAATGTATAGAATCTACTCCATTGTATTTTATGGGACATAAAGCCTTTATTATTATTATAATTATTATTATTATTATTATTATTATTATTATTATGCAATTCCCTGTTCACGATTTGAAAATAAGTTATCCTTAAAAGGATGTCAGGACCTTCATTATCGAGGCATGTTCTTAATTTTTTACGGTTATTATCGTTGAGAGAATTTACCAGTATCATTCTGAAATTTATTTTTTTCTGTATATAGAGGTTACCTCATCGCTAGCATTAATGAATTAAAGCTTTTTTATTTAATAAACCAAACATGTTATATATTTCAATTCTTTTAGGATACTGTAAAATATCATTTACTGTAGGCATAGCTACCCGAATTATTCCTGACCTACGAAAGTGTAACATTTCATACTTTTCAAAAGGAATACAAACACATCAGAGGATAATTAAAGTTATAAAATCCCATTTAAAGAATACTTAATTCAATACGTATTTCCCAATAATGCCAATTGAAGATTTAAAGTATTGCATTCAAATTTACCAGAATTTCGAGCATTTCATTAATTCATTATTGTTATTTGAAATTAAACTTCCATTAATTCACCCCTCGCCTCCCATCTTCAGCTTCTAACGCATGATTAATGACGATAGGGAGGCAGGCATTCCAGCCTCAATCACTCTGACAAAAGCAAGAAATGGGGACCAAACATAACTGAATGAATCATGTCGTTTCTCCGTTGACTTACGAGGCTTTTTTTTTTTTTTAAGTAAATGCCATGGGACCTTCCTTTTGCCTGGGACTCGAAACAGGAGGCGGATTTCGAAACAGATGAGGTGGGAAAAACGTGATGAAAATGACAGAGTATTTACTGTCATAGTGAATACACTCTTGGTGCAAATTGTCAACAGTTTTCAGTGAACGCTACTCTTCAAGTGCCCCATAGGTTAAAATGCATAAATACTTGGTATAACATTACTTCGTTATTTTATACAGCAGCTGAATGATTTGGCTAATTACTTACAAATAAAACCACAATGTATAATCAAACTTACTTCATCGAAAACCTAGTTGTCTATTACTTAGGTAAGTAGAGCTTCATATTACAATCAATGAATAGGAAATTTGTAGATATTTACTCTCTCAAGAATGTTACACCAGCTCACCCAGTATTACTGTTTAAGACACATACATTGCCTAAACTTTATGCTAATCAGATATCTCATCGTAGTAATTGCTCTAACAACAACCCAAGTGACCATTTTAGAGAGGAACGCGAGTTCTTGGCAGTCAGTACATTGTCCTTGCTTAGTGGCGTCACCTACCGTACTGACAGGGTACTTTTTTTTTTTCCTTTTATTGATTAGACAACAGTATTACAATAAGCTTTACATTTCTACAATATGCACTATTTACAAAGTATTTACAAATTCATCTGTAAAAAAGGTGTTCATTTTACAGCATCTTGATAAGACGTATTTGGAAAATTTAAGTTTGCATCTAATAATATTTATTCTACAATTTACATTTAAGTTATCGTCTCTACTTGCCCAAACTGCGTTAACATATTCAATAACTAGCAAGGACATTGTGTTGTTTTGTTTTTTAGTTCTCAGTTGAAAGTCTAACATTAAGGTTTTAATTGGTTGGTCACATTTAACATCAACAATTTCTTCCAAAAGATCCTTAAACCAACTCCAGACTGGCTTGATGAATGAACAAAAATACATCACATGCAAATGGTTCTCTATCTCTCCACATTTATCACATAAGTCGTCTGATTTGATATTCAACATCTTGAGTCTCTCTTTTGTAGCCAAAGTTTCATATAAGAAACGGTACATGAGTCCTTTTTTGTAAGAATCAATAAATTTAAGGTTCAGATTTGACCAAACATGACACCAGTTAAACAAGGGATACTTCTCCTCAACAATAGGTTTATGGGGAGGTTTCAGGACTCTATACACATGCTTAGCTTTAACTTTAGGGAATCCACTTAAATTACAGCTTTTCAAGACTGTTTCAGTTATTTGCTGATAATACGGCGTTAACGTATTTGAACCAGAATAGCACCCTTCAACAACCAACACATCACCTATCTTATTTTTACAGTAATACAAAGTCAGGGGGTATCCGTACACTTCTAATGTTACTATACTCATAAAAGTGCTTGCGAGTATAGCAGCCGCTTTGTAGTATACATTGATTACACCAATACCACCTTCTGTTTTATCTAGGTACAACGTTTCACGCTTGATCGGCTGGTACATTCCGTTCCAGATGTACCTGAACACCTCTCTCTCTATCATTTTGGCCAAGTTTTTTGATAATGGAAAAGTATGACTCATGTACCACACTTTACTTAAAATCATAGTATTAATGATGATGGCTTTTTGATACAATGACAAAAGTCTGTTAGATAGTAGACGAATTCTCACACTCATTTTACTGATAACATTTTCCCAATTTATTTTTACAGTATCTTCATAGTCATTGCAAAAATAGACGCCTAATATAGTAACTTCACTTTTAGATTCCAACCAGGCTAAAGGCCAGACATTTCTATTCTTCCAGGCTCCAAGACCCATTATACAAGTTTTATTTCTATTCAGCTCAGCGCCTGTGGCCAATTCAAATTTCTTGATGACACGATCTGTCTCCACAATACTTTCATCATTGCCAACAATAACTGAGCTGTCATCTGCATATCCAACAATGGTAGCTTGAAGTCTATTCGGTAACTTTATTGAAGTAATAGCTTGATTTTTCTTGATTGCTCTGTATAATGGTTCTTGGAAAATGACATACATAATCATAGACATTGGACAACCTTGTCTTACAGACCGTTTTACATTAAAATAGTAACTTACAATACCATTTATACAAAGAGCACTATTGCAGTCAGTGTACAACATTTTAATCTTATTAACAAATTCTTCAGAGAACCCTAACTTAGTCATTATTCTCAGAAGTAGTTTTATACAAACCCTGTTAAAAGCTTTACTCCAATCTAAACTAATAATAGCACCTTTCTTATTATGTTCGTTAACATAATAAATGACATATCTTATAAATGTATTGCTGTGTATTATTGATCTACCTTTCACAGAACAGAATTGTTCTTTAGATATAATACTAGATAAAACACCTTTCATACGATTAGCCAATAGTTTAGCGATACATTTATAATCAATGTTTAGTAACGAGATTGGTCGCCAATTTTTTAGCTCATTTACATCAGTATTTTTCGGAACGAGCTTTATTACTCCTTTACGTTGCCTTTTACCAAGTTTGTTTTCAGTCAATACAAATTTTGCTACCATAGTAAACTCATTTTTTATGATCGGCCACACCTTCAAGTAAAACTCTAATGCTAGACCATCTTCTCCAGGAGTCTTACCTTTATTCATTGCTCTAAAAGTCTCCCATATTTCTACCTCAGAAACCTCCTTATTTAACATTTCATTTTCCGCATCACCAATATCTTTATCGACAAATTGCAAGAAGTAATCTTGGAATCTAGGGTCTGTATTTGCTTCAGAGAAGAGGGCTTCGTAATAAGATTTAACATAATGAATAATGGCCTGTGTATTATCGAGTATTCCACTCTCCGTATTTAACACTCGCATGGCTTTCTTTACGGCTCTTACTTTTTCCTTACCCTATAAATGAAGTGAGATTTGTTCACCCTTTAATCTATCATCAACTCTCATTCGAACTTTTATTCCCTCACATATATCTTTTATTGCTTTTATTCTGCCTTTAATATCTTTGATACCAGCTAGGGTTACATCGTTACATGAGTTTTTATCACTTGCGCTTTTTAAAATGCTTTGTAAAAAGTTCAGTGTCCCGTATTTCTCCTGAGCTGCTTGTTTCGATAGCTTTACAAAGAATGCTTTAATCTTACTCTTTACAAACTCGTCCCACCAGATCAATATGTTATCAAACACACTAATTTGAGACTTCAGATAATTCCACAGTATTTTAAAATTCTCCATAAAATCGTCCCTCTCTAACAATGTGCAATTGAGCATCCAATACCCCTTACCAGTCTTTACTTTATTATTTATAATTATCTTTGCCATTACCATATTATGGTCAGTCATCGACAAGGGTATATTCTCACACAACTGTATATCATTATACAAATTTTTAACATAAATTCGATCGAGCCTCGATGCATAATTTTTTCTGAAATATGTGTACAAAGGCATATTATTGGTGGCGAACCAAGCATCTTTCAGTGACAGCTGTTTCACTAAACTACATAAAGCCTTCGAGACGGTCGTCTCCTTACCAGTACTTACATCCCGAGCTGACACAACACAATTGAAGTCTCCTGCCATGATGAGGTTTGATATATTATTTCTCAGGTAATATATTATTTCATTATAAAACAAATTCTCTCTTTCCCTTTTCCTGTTATTCCCTGACGGGGCGTAAACATTTAACAAAGTTAGCACTTCTCCCAAGTATTTTGCTTTTACATAAAGTACATGTCCTTCTTCGTCTTTTTCTGTTGACAATATTTCGATATTTGAGTTTTTGTTGAACAAAAGACACGTCCCTCCCTTGAAACAATCAGGTTCATTTATTATGATATCAAAGTAATCTTCTAGATACCTAATCCTTGATTTATCTCTAACATTAAGTTCTTGTAGAAATAAAACATCCAACTTATATTCCATTGCCAGCATTTTTACCTGTATCTGTTTACTTACATCGTTCAACCCACATATATTAATTGTAGCAAAAACTAGAGCCATGGTGAATGTTAAGGCTTCCATTATGGTCAATCTATGCGACATCATTGTAATGACTTTCCATTTTTGCGTGCTTAACCAAGTGTGAGCCACCATCTTTATCATTCTCACTGCTGTAATCAGTTTTATGTCTCTTTACATGAACATTTTCACTATCATCTACGACGAGACCATCCAGAGAACCTTGTAGTATATATGTTAATTGAGAATAATGCGTAAGAGGGTTCAAAGCAGAAGCTTCATCCAGTCTAGCATCCAGCATTTCTACATCCACATCCTGATCGCTTGGACTGTAAACCGTTTCATTGCCCTCATTTTCCGTCTCTCTTGGAGAATCTCTTGCTCTGAAAGGTGTATCATTTTGGTCCGCAAATCGCTGTCTTCGGTTCCTCCCAGCTGGCAACCCGGTGTCAGTACCCCTTGGACGGTCATTATCCTTCAACAGGTCGTTGTTCATCATTTTTGGCGAACTTAACGACGACATGCTACATTCATTTTCAGATTTGTTGTCTGTCATCCTCAGAGGAATTACTTCGGTGTTCATAATCTTGACATTTCCCTCTTGTGTCATTTCCGTTTCTGTATTCCCATTCCTTTCTATATCATTCATTTCTGCCTTTCTATCTCCTGCACGTTCATCATGTTTTACTTGGAAGTTACTTTGGAATTCACCATTTTCTTCGTTAGTATTTACTGCGGTAGTTTTTTCACTCTCTTCTTGTGAATCAGCTGACAAGATATCCTCGGCACCTGTTTTGTTACTGTTAGTTTCTTCTGCTACTTTCTGCGATACTGTTGACGTGATGTCCTGCTGCAACCTTTCGTTTTCGTCACTGTTATTTTCTTCCATTTTCTCTGCTTCATGTTCCACTTCCGTGTCTTCAGCTATTGCTTTCCTTCCTGCGGCTACTAAATCTGGAAAATCTTCACTGCTGAAAACATTTGTCCTTTCTAAATACTCGGTTTCACAGTTTCTTGCTTCATGAGCTTCAGACCCACATTTAAAGCAGGTTCTGCGTTGCCCGCTATACATATAACAACTGAATCTGAAATCCGTTTACTGTCACTTTCGAAGGGATATTCCGCTTTATATTGACCTTAGCCGTACGGACTCCACTGAGCGTACCCTGAAAGGGGCCGTGGTTATACCTATTGTGCCTGATACTTTCAACGACGCCGTATTTATTCAAGATATTAATCAGGACCTCATCATCCATCTCAGGGGGGCAATCACGTATTGACACATAGGTATGCGCTACACTTTCATTTGTTATTTTCACTTTTATTGCATCATTCACACCGAATGACGTCACCTTTCCATCGTTGTCATCCACAAATTTCTGGAATACATTTTCTGTTCCGAATTTAATAATGATCGTATCTCTCAAATACTGTACTACAGTAATGTTTTTCAACTCAACATGCATCCTATTAAACAACAGCTTCCCAACATCATCCTGTGTAGGTTTATTTACAGTTAGGAACACTAAACCCACCGAATTTACTCTCCTTAGCGTAGAATGGAAAGGCATCTTGGAGACCCCAAACTCACCGTGAGTGGGGTAATAGAGGGGGGTGGGTGAAGGGCGACGGTAAGCCACTTGGCGGTACACCCTGAGGCTAATCGCCTCAGGGCATAAACAATTGCCGGCCAGAGATTTCCCTGGATTTGGCCAGTATCTTTTTGGTAAAAAATAACACTTGCTATCTGCTAAACTCTTACAGAGCTACACTGCTTGAGTCAGTACATAGTTACACGTTAATGGATCCCAAAATAACTCACGAATCGCTTCAAAGAACAGCTGAAAAGGGCTAATATACGGAGACAAAAATACAGCGACTCTCCTTAGCAGTTCCAACCGAGCTTCTGATTGACAGGGTACTCGGTCATACAGTTGCATTTAAACTGCACTGTATTCGTAGAAGACAAGTTGTTGGTATGTTTTACGTCTCTCGTTATGAGCGTTAGTGTCAATTTTGCATGCTTTACGTGACAGGCGTGATGTGGGGGTTTCTTAAGTGAACTTTCGGATAGAAGTAGAACGTATCCCACGATGGTAGTCAGCTTAGTTATTGTAGTACGCGTTTGATATTTTTTTTTTTTTAATTTCTCCATTCGACTTTTCTACCTATGAGTAGTATAATAATAATGATGATGCTATCTCAGTAATCTTTTGGGTACTTTATGCTTTCCAAACTCACAGACAATTGCATATCGTGGTAACTTGTCAGATGCCATTTCAAGATCTTGGTTAATTACCGTATCGCACTAGACTGATAAAAAATAATATAAGGGCATGGATAGTGATGAAAATTAAGAAACAGATCCTTTTCCTTTCATCATCATGTTTCTTTCTGTTCCTCTTCTCGTTCTTCTTGAGGTGCTTGGTCAGAACTCCCAGGGCGAGCAGAAGAAGTAATCCCGTTGGCATGTAATAGAATTGTAAAGCAGTTGGGAACGAAGCCATTTCCTCCTCTGGTATTTGTCTGGTTTCATCAAGTTCCAGTTTTATTACTTTGGGAAAGAACGAATGTTTTTTTTTCTGTTCCATAACCCTTTACTTTTTTACCTTTCTTTTAAAATCTTTGAATTTTTTGAAGCCACCTTCATCGTTTTAATTCGGAACGCTCCTGTGGAATTTTTATTTTATTTCAGCCCTCCTTAACGTAATATTTTACATGGATTTACTCTCTGTATTAATATTATATATTCTTGTTCATCGATGAAACAATAACAACTGGAATGCGTAAGGCTCGAAAATAAAATAAAAAAAAAGGGAAGTAGCTTCCCGTGGGAAATTAATTCAACACAATAACAGTCAATATTATAATTTTTTGGATACTGTAAAAAATATAATTTCCAATAGGCCTAGCTACCAAAATTTAATTAATACCGCACTACCAAAGTGTTACATTTCATTCTTTTCAAACTGAATGCAGACTTGGAGGATATTTAAAATTCATAGAATCACATTTAAGAATTACTTAATTTTACATTTACTATATTCCGTTTACTGTCATTTGAAGATTTGACATCTTGCATTCATAATAACCGAATAAGTCTGTGAATTCATTTTATTCAAGGAAGCAGGTTCTTTTGAATGACACAAGGCAAAGATTTAAGACAATTTGGCGCTAGAAAGTTAAAATAATATTTCACTTAACCCCATTCGAATCATGAATAATATAGGCCCATGTGGTCTTCGGACCACATGGACTTTGTAACCTTGTTGGCTCGCAAATTTAATATTGTCTTATTTGAAAGATTTGGAATGGGAGGTAAATTGCCTGTATGACTCCTTAACAGAAATAACAGAGACGACACAGGCAGATAAACACGCAGGGAGAGTGGGAAAGAGAGATAAAGCATTGTTGGTGGTTTCATGAAGATTTCTGTAAAGCTAAGTATAAACCTAATTCTTTAGGGATGGTTGTTCACATTTTCAATTTAAATTAAAATGCAATATTAACTGACGTGATCGTGGGGACCACAAATGTGATTTGACGTGTAACATTATTGGTACTATATTGTCACATCGCCCATGAAGATTACGAGTAGACACGATTAACGTTCCTGCGGTTAAACGCCCATCTTTAGCTCATTAGTACTTAACACCATGTAATAATTTTGCCATGCAAAATTCATTAATCAATAATTTTCTTACGACCGGCCATGTGAAAAGCCTAACCTGTTGTCAATTACTGTTATTATATTATGGAGTGTAAACTATTATAATTTCCACTACTTTTTTCGGTTATTATATCATTAAGTTCTTCACAAAGTTACCTCATCTGACTGTCCGTATTATAGATGATATTATACTGGAATTTTATGTTGATGATTTTGTAAAACAGATGTAAGCAAATGAGATATGAAATTAACATCTGCAACATTATTTTTTGTCTATCACATAAACCTCAAAAGAAGTAGATAAAAATGCCTACAAAAGCTAGGTCTAAAAGCCGGTCATTTATGTCGGCTTCGAAAACTTTTCGAATTTTATTCGGCCTTCATGCTGTGAGATGTAGAAAATAAAATTCCAGTGAAATTAGTGAGACATTGTGAATCCAACATCTATGAAAATATTTTCCCTGACTTGGGCAGCTAAATCGAATTTCAAATTATGGTCTTTCTATTTCATCGAGTAAAAACTTTTTATTTTATTCGCAGTTTTATGGTTATACAGTATTTGAGTTTTGTTATGAAAATATCTATAATATTATGTATACAGACATATACGTATGAATCTGCATATATACATACATACATACATACATACATATATATATATATATATATATATATATATATATATATATATATATATATATATATATATATATATATATATTTTGAATCCAACAGCTATGAAAATATTTACACTGGGTTGGGCAGCTAAATGGAATTTCAAATTACGGCCGTTCTATTTCATTGAATAAAAACTTTTTAAGTCATTCCCACCGTTTTATGGTTATACAGTATTTCAGTTTTGCTATGAAAATATCCATCATATTATATATATATATATATATATATATATATATATATATATATATATATATATGTATGTATATATATATATATATATGTATATATATATATATATATATATATATATATATATATATATATATATATATATACGAGTATATATATATATATATATATATATTATATATATATATATATATATATATATATATATATATATATATATATATATATATATATATATATACGAGTATATATATATATATATATATATATATATATATATATATATATATATATATATATATATATATATATACGAGTATGTATATATATATATATATATATATATATATATATATATATATATATATATATATATACTCGTATATATATATATATATATATATATATACATATATATATATATATATATATATATATATATATATATATATATATATATATATATTTTGAATCCAACAGCTATGAAAATATTTACACTGGGTTGGGCAGCTAAATGGAATTTCAAATTACGGCCGTTCTATTTCATTGAATAAAAACTTTTTAAGTCATTCCCACCGTTTTATGGTTATACAGTATTTCAGTTTTGCTATGAAAATATCCATCATATTATATATATATATATATATATATATATATATATATATATATATATATATATATATATATATTATGTATATATATATATATATATATATATATATATATATATATATATATATATATATATATATATATATATTTGTGTGTGTGATATGTATGTATGTATTATTGAAAGACATCAATTAATTGAGAACGTTTCATAACTTAGAATTATATTTTATCTTTTTTTTCAGTGGTAATCTAGAATTATCAGGTAAACAGGTTTGAGATAATATCAGTAATCGCATAGTCTCTTTCTAAAAGAATTGTTCAGGTTCCTTTACTTGAATAGCTTTATTTCGCTCGTATATTTCCGAATATACTTCACTTGTTAACGGTTCATAACTATATCCCTTAACTTTCGCCTCCCAAACTTCTTTTTCTGTGGCTTTCAACGTTTTATTTCTCAACCCATGGTTTCCCCACCAGCTTTTGTTTACTTTAAGTTAGGGCACATTTCCGAATGGATAAAGCATATTTATGCTATTTATTCGGAACTTTTCTTTTATAGAAGTCAGTTTTGGGTGTGTAATGCTTGTTGAGACGTTTCCATTTAAATATCCTAGCAACACCAGCCTCAAGGGTACTAAGCCTTACTACTTCCATGGCGGTTTTGTGTATGTTTTTTTTTTTTTTCATCCTCGTTACTTACCGTCATTTCGTAGTGTATGTAATTTATTGTCTAGATCTATATTACCATTTCTTGGATCATCTGGAACGCATTTTTTTTTTCGACAAGATGGGTCCTCAGCCGCTGGTTTTTATTTTAAGCTTATGGGATTTGTTTTTCTTGTTTGCTTCTTTATGCAATAAGGCTTAGTACCCTTGAGGCAGGTGTTGCTAGGATATTTAAATGAAAATAAACTCAATAAGCATTACACACTTTATTCTTTCCTTGTAGACTTACCTGGGTTACTAGGAACGTTATGTAATTTCCGCTAACGCATTAATAAGCGGTTTTGGTATAAATATATATATATATATATATATATATATATATATATATATATATATATATATATATATATATACATACATACATACATACATACATACATACATACATACATACATACATACATACATACATATATAAGCATTAAGCTACAAACGTCCTTTAATATCCAATTCGCTCTACCTCGGAAATAATATATTTTCATATATGTTACCGAAGGGGATTTGTTTTTTTTTTTTTTTAGTTGGTTATAAGTCGTGTGGATAAAGGCGTCACTGTAGTCCTGAGTTCTTGTCTTTCGTTGGTTCGAGCCAACGGGACGACGAACTTATTATCAACTAAAAAAAAAAAAAAATCCCCTTCGGTAACATATGAAAATATATTATTTCCAAGGTAGAGCGAATTGGACATTAAAGGACGTTTGTAGCTTAATGCTTGTATATGAATCACGGTGATGTGATAAAAAGTCATATACATATATATTTTACTAAGAGGACTTTATTGACACTGGATGGTACCTAGCAGAGATATTTTTTTGATAAAAATTACAAGCTATCCAGGACTAATAGTCCTCATTGTCAAGTATCCGTCGACGGATACTTGACAATGACGACAGTTAGTCCTGGAAAGCTTGTAATTTTTATCGAATAAATATATCCGCTAGATACCATCCAGTTTCAATGAGGTCCTGTTAGTAATTGTATTAATGCACAGACAATTGTGTAAGTAATAATATATATATATATATATATATATATATATATATATATATATATATATATATATATATATATATATATGGATTGATAGGCATGAGTGTGCAGTTGGATTTAAGATTGAAATAGACCCTAATTAATGGTAAGGCTCTATGCAAGATTTATAGGACTTAAAAGGAAGAAAGCGTGCTCCTATCCCACATGGAATTGACAGAGCGTCATTCCAGCGAGAGAAAGACATTGATATGGGAATATATGAGTTGGGAGAGTTTTCCACGTCTTTCATCTGAAGAAAAGAAACTGTGAATGAAACTCGAGTTCCGAAAGTTGATAATATGGTAAAATGAACGTTGACTACTTATATGTTTTATTCCACACACCCAGCAACAGCTAATTCCATGTATAAGAGAGAGAGAGAGAGAGAGAGAGAGAGAGAGAGAGAGAGAGCGCACTCCTGAAATCCATCAAAAGCCCCGGGCAGTAAAATCTTCGAATCTCTTCATGGTAAACTTTCTGGCCATCCGAAAGGGATAATTAGGTTTTGAGAAGAAAAGGAAAGCAATTCATCTTTCAGAAGATGGTTAAAAGGTAAAACCTTTGATGTTGGAGGATTAAGACAAAATTTTTTTTGTTTATTGTAAAGATAATCATACTGGAGAAGTGTAAACCTCAGAAAGAAAAGGATGGACGGGCAGCTTCCTCGTACCCGGAATTGGAATAAGGTCTTTGTGCAATCAAGGTTGATAACTTAACCTGGAGTGTACGTCTATCCAGAGCAGCAAAATCATGAAATGTCTCTCTGGCAATGTTCCCTGTCACCTGAGCGGAATAATCAGGTTTTGGGTACAAAAGGGGGCAGTTCATCTCGAAAGAGATGGCAGGCGAAAAAGTCGTCGAAGAGAGAGAGACAAAATATAACTTCGTCCTCGAGAGAATGTCGACAGCGACGAGATTTATTTGAAAAAAGTGGGAAACGAAAATCAACTTACGGTAATAAAATAATGAAATCTCTGTGCGCAGGCAAACGTGTCCACAACACCTGGAGTTTGCTTTTACTTCCTTCAAGAAAGTAAGAACAAAGCTTTCTTCTTACCCTCGTGTGGCTGTCTGTATGTACATACTTGTTATCAGATCACTGCAGGAAAGAACTGATATGTTTGTTGAAACTTGGCTGATATATTTTTTTATGCGATAATGTACTAATAACTGGTGAATTATCATAATGGAAACCACCTAAAATTGAGGTCACCTAATAAGCGCACCTGCCAAATTTCATTGAATTCTGTTTGCCCATACTTGAGATATTCTGTTAACGTGCAATCACAGAACACAAAGATATGAATTTCTTACGATTAAAACTTTCATTGCTAAGAACAACATATTTGAATAGCTTTGCCTGAGGTATGCTCTCTTTTGAGCACTGCAGTTGAACAAAATTTTTTATGTTGACTATTACTTTGCTTGCGAGTTTTGTTCCTATTACAATACTGCCTTTGAGGTTGGTACATTATTCCCACATGCTATTTTAATTTTTTGAAGATTAGATTTGTGTCATGTTGCGGTCGCGTCATGTTATCTGTCCTAGGGCTGTGCCCTAGTCTGTACTTTGGCATTACAGTTCCTATTGGACTTACATATATATGCCCTGCTCTGCTGACGTTTCACGCTATTTTCCATTAAAAATTACGATGACTTTCATTTAGGATCGTTGACTTCTCATGCCTTGAAATCCAAATTCCTTTACCTCTAAGGCAGATATTTTCCGTTGCGTCAACTTGTACTGAACTGAAAGCCTGACCATGACTCAGATATTAATTTTTTCTTTTTTTTTTCAGTTTTGGCCAATGAAACTGAGTAATGGCTGACCCTATCTAACGTGAACAATTACCCACATATTATTGAAGCTTTGAAATTTTAGATGTAGGTCCCCAAAAGTGAGGATCACTTTTTTAATAATTTCTTTGCTTATGGCATTAAGTTTAAAATACAATAATAGTTGGTAGATAAAAATATAATAATCGTTTATTTCTTTGCGTATGGGATTAAGTTTAAAATGCAGGAATAGCGGGTAAATAAAAATATATCTGTTTAACCAAAATGTCATCGTGAGTTGCAAGTGGCGAGCAGCTTCATATTTTAGCACACCCCTGCAAATAAATAATTTTTATTATTGTTGTTTTTACAGTAAACAAAAGAAAAATGCTTGATAAACAAGCAAGGGTGGTGCTCTGTAAATATGAGTATATTTTTCTGAGTAAAATGTAAGAAGAAATGGTCCATAGTAGCACAAGGAAAAGATATGAATGGAATAGAGGAAAGCTTTTTTTCGAAGGATTTGGTAAGTCGAGTGCACGAAGAGAACATACAGCTGTGTTCAGTGCCGTCTGTAGCAACAGCTGTCTATGAATGAGTGATGTGAATTAGGAAGACGCGCACTTTCAAGAAGCAAAGGATTCGGTTATTGACAGTGGAGTTTCCAAATAAGTAAATAAATAAATAAATAAGTATATATATATATATATATATATATATATATATATATATATATATATATATATATATATATATATATATATATATATATAATACACACACACACACACACACATATATATATATATATATATATATATATATATATATATATATATATATATATATATATATATATATGAGATTGTGTGTGTGAGTGTGTTTGTGTATGTATGTATGTATATCTGACTCACAACGGGACCGAACCCCGGTCTTTCGAGTGAGAGTCCCGGGCATTAGTAATTCGGACTCAATGGTGATAGAAGATTCTAAAGATCTGACCTAAAACTTTCAAAAATCAAATTGGCTCAAGGTTAAAATTGTACCACTTTTGTTTTTAGCAAATCACTTCAAATTATTACGTCCAATTTTAACACCAAAATATTCTTAGAAGCATTTTGGAAATAAAAAAAAAATGACTGGTTTAAAACATAAGAAAAAACCTCCCCCAAAAGTTTTAAATTTACTGCGGGATGTTCAACAGCATTAAAGATAACCTCTCTTCACCAAGAAACGGAGAACTGTAATTTTGACGACATGGTGAGAAGAGTCATTTCAACGAAATTCAGGGTGTCACCTCAAAACAAATCGCTTTAAGCAAAGGCATCAAATTGGTTCCAACAAACCATACTCCAAGTCATTAAACATTGACTTCAACGGTCGGATTATCAAAACGTTTCTGCTCCGGATTTTGTTCAGAATTTCAATGAGTAATATATATTTTACATGAGCAGGTTGATAACATCGGTTGTGCGGGCTTTTACTCTAGGATTACAGACGCTTTCGGAAAAGTTATAGCCATTTCTGTGTACATAGGGTGGCATTCTTAAACATACAATTTTCACTTTCCCTTAAAAGGACAAATGATAGAATTAATGTATATTGTAGAATGTTTGCTTCAACGTTCTTGTATCCAAGTGAGAAATTAATCATCATAAAAATCTTATGAGACGTTACACGGACTATAAAGGAACATATTGCACATAGAACGATATAAAAATAAGAATCAAGAAGCGTTATAACGGATGTCCTAACACCATCGGTTATCATGACTGTGAAAATCATGAAAGGAAAATGAGATATTACTATTATCTACTCCCCATTATTAGTAGCCATCAAGAATAATAGCTGTATAAGACCCTTTACCCAGACGACAATAACCGCTTTAAGAGCATATTTTATTAGATCCTTCATGTGAGAAAGAGAGAGAGAGAGAGAGAGAGAGAGAGAGAGAGAGAGAGAGAGAGAGAGAGAGAGAGAGAGAGAGAGAGAGAGAGAGGGGGCCGTTGGATTGGGTTCTGTTTCGAGAAAAAAAAATGATCAATAAAACAAATTGGTGAGGGAAGCCAAGAATATGTAGATTCGTGTTAAAAGGCACAAGAAAATCTCCTAATTTTTTTTCATACTAGCAGTTGCATATAAAGCATCATCTACTTACAACTGGCTTCGTTATCAAAATACATCTTCAACTCTACACTTATGTAAATACAAAATTAAGTTTCTGATATTTACAAAAACTCGAAAATATGAGGTCATGTTGCTTTCCACCGTAGTTTATCAATGCATTCTTTGAAATCACAAATAATATACTTATATATGATCACACTGTGTCTTATTCCCATGACTGAATTTATGATCTTGAATTTTCTCAACTTATTTATTCATTTTCCTTTTATTTACTTATATCATTAAGCAGATCACGACTTTATTTCTTTATACCTAACATTTATTCGTGAGTTCCATTGCTCTCCCCTATTACCTTGTGAAATTTTTTGGGATTATTTTCTGGTAGATGTGATTTTATTTCGCCCTTGCTGTTCATTACATCCAAAGGTTATCGTTATAATTTTTTTTTTTATTGGAATTATGTTCCGTTGTCATAAGAGACCCCAAGTATGATATATCGCTACATTAATATTGAGGGCTGCTTCTGCAAGGAATATTTGTTGAGCAAACATCAGACTCAGACCAGTCACTGGTGAAAGATGGTCTCCTTGGAATCTCGGAGATATTTCATCAACGTTTTCACTCACGGGCGTGATTTCATTTCAGTATCGCATTTTTTTTTCTTAAAGTTCCAACTCCCTAGCACTACTTTTCAGACAATAATTAGAGGAAGTATGTTTCATATAAATAAGGAATATTTTTGTTGTTATAGTTTCAGTATTCTCTCATATGAAAGCTAGCTAGTTTCTCTATGGTCCCTGGCAATGATGATTTTTACATATCCAAATGAAGACAAAATTCTATTCCATATTCAAGTGAACAGAGGCAACGGTGTTGTACATTTCCATAATGGATGCAGTTTGTACTGTAGGAACCGTTATGTTAAAGGAGTTGCACGAGAAATTTAGCTCCCTAAATAGTCAAGATACAAAAACGAAATTCTACTCTTATAATGGATGATTCATTTTCTTTGCCGAAGAACAGCAACAATTTATATTTACACTTTATTACGAGAAGTAAAATATCGTCATCTCTCTCTCTCTCTCTCTCTCTCTCTCTCTCTCTCTCTCTCTCTCTCTCTCTCTCTCTCTCTCTCTCTTCTCTCTCTCTCTCTCTAGTTCTTGCTCTCTTTTCTATTTCATCTGTCAGGTATGTGCATGTATGAATACGTTTTTGCTTCACAAACTATGTACTCCACAAAAATCTAGATTCATGTAATAGTCTATTTCATTTTATTTTATGAATAGGTAGATTTTGAGCAATACATCTAAGTACAGTTTTACTCTAATAATATATTTCAAGATATGTGTATCCTTCATAGGCTGGGGAATTTTAAGTTTTCATCCTCATTTTCCAAAATCTCTTCTGCTTATATATTTTTACCAAAACCACATTTCATCCGGCCAAAACTTACGTAAAAGAGAAACTTTTTGCTCAAATTCCACGACTCATTTTTCTCATCTATGCACGGAAGCCCTGTGTACGTTAGGTCTGGTATCTAAGGGAAAGATTTATATGAAAACTCTAGAGATATATTTTTTTAACTTGATGCATATGAATGTGAGAATTCTTTTGAAGTTCGTACTGTTATTTGCCTTTGAATCTGGAACCGTCAATGGGAAAGGCGAAGAGACAAAAAGAAAAAAAATTGTTTTTTGTCCGGACTGTTGTACAATATAGCTATCTAAAATAGTAGGTGTAGGAGACTTGAATTAAGATACACAACTTATGGGTTACATTCTTTTGGCTCTCATCATATTTTTCTTCAGAACGAATTGTCGCAATATTTCTATCAAAACTAACGAGAAACGTTGAAAGGAAATTGCTGTAGCCCGTATCATGTAGGACAGGTTTTCGTTTGCAGTAAAATGTTGAATAATATGGACAAAATAACCTACGCCCCGCCCCATTTTTTTTTTTTAGCTTTCAATAAAAGAAAACTATTGGGCCGGCTTTGTCTGTCCGGCCGCACTTTTTCAGTCCGCCCTCAGATCTTAAGAACTACTGAGGCTAGAGGGCTGCAAATTGGTATATTGATCATCCACCCTCCAATTATCAAACATATTTTATTGCAACCCTGTAGCCTCAGTAGTTTTTATTTTATTTAACGTTAAAGTTAGCCATAATTATGCTTCTGGCAACGATATAGGACAGGCCACCACCGGCCCTTGGTTAAAGTTTCATGGGCCGTGGCTCATACAGTATTATACTGAGGACGCCGAAAGATAGATCTGTTTTCGGTGGTCTTGAATATAAGCTGTACAGAAAACTCGACTGCGCCGGAGAAACTTCGGCGCATTTTTTACTTGTTTTTATTTACCTTTATTGCAAACATTGAAATTTAAGTCAAGTTATAATGATTCCCTACCTGAGAGAGAGAGAGAGAGAGAGAGAGAGAGAGAGAGAGAGAGAGAGAGAGAGAGAGAGAGAGAGAGAGAGGAAGGGGGGGGCGAGATTAATAAAAGAAGTCATGCCAAAAATATGAAAAATAATCTGCTCCGATATTGCTTTTAAATTAGGGGTCTTTGTGACGAGGCTGAATTGGGCAATAATAACTTATCTGTACCTTCCTTGCGCATAGAAAATGGTGATAATACAGCCTTTTTATACTGATGACCATTAAAATGTTAGCAGTCTGATAAAATCAACTTATGAAATTATTCTGGTTACCATTATAGCTAAAACTGTTTTATCCTCTGTCTTACTGAAATTTTGTTTATGGTTTTAATGATCGAGGGAAGGTTATAAAATTAAGGACAAGAGATTTCTCCAAAACGATTAACAGGAAATTACCAAATATTTATATAGAGCATGAACGTTTATCTATTCTGATTGCATTTTATTTATGGGTAAAACGGTGTCCCTGGAGCACATTTTCATACGTCTTTTGAGATTTTACCCCCCGACTAAGCGTAAAGTAACCAGTACCAGACCAAATATGAAGTTATATATATTGCTCAGTATCAGACCAAATGTGAAATTACGTATATCGCTCAGTATCAGACCAAATATGAAATGACATTTATCCTCGGTCTCTCAGAAAACGCGCTTGAGTGATACCACCTTTAGTCTCCACTGGCTCTGAAATTCTACAACAAGAATTTATTTTGCAAATTATTTGCATATATTCCTAGTTTTTTTTTTTTTTCCGAAAAGAGTGTGTGTCGTTTTTCGAATATGCTATCTATATGGAGTGAGACCTGAATTGAAAGTTAATTTAGATCAAACTGATTGGATGAAAAAAGCGGATTTGTGCGGCACTCGAATTCCACTACATTGAGGAAACTATTGATGGCTGCTTTGGCTTTCCAACGTTTTTGCCACAATTTCTGTTGAGTTTATTTCGATATTATTATTATTATTATTATTATTATTATTATTATTATTATTATTATTATTATTATTAATCTACGTTTGTTCATTAAAACAAAAAATATTTATAAATAATGTATGTGGTCGAAGTATATAATGTACTTTGTGGTAACAAAAAATGATTTTGAAAGTGTTTTTAGAGATATTAAGAGCTAATATCAAATTTTAGACTAACATGTACCATTGTTTTCTCGGTGTTTGTTGCTTATAAAAAAAAATCGTGACAGGAATCGCAATTTGAAGAAAATATCACAGAAGCTAAATTTGTCGGGGAAGAATTTTCTAAAACAAGCATTTGTTGTAATTAATCTACCCTATTTCCTATTTGACATCACGCCTGCTTTAGCAGGAGAACCAAGTTACTCTATCGTGTTCTACGCCTGTAGCCATCCTGGCACTAGGTCGCATAGGAAACACACGAAGTTTCGAAGGGCGGAATTTCAGATGCCATTAGTGTCACATGGCGTTTGAGACACTGATGATATCGATGATGATGTTCTGAAGCATAATGGTTATCATGTATCTCGATCTATCGAATTTGCCAGCATCTTTTTAGAAACATTACATCGTTCATGTGTTTTAGAATTAGATCTGAACTGAAGTTACTCAAATGTAAATAAAAAAAAACGTGCTTTCAACGGATTTATAGAAAAGGCACGAAGAACCGCAAACATTTATAAGTAAAATTAATATATTTTAACTTTCGAAGTCTAATCCACGATTATGGATAAAATGAAAACGGACCACATTCTTTGACGAAATGTAGAACTGTGTTAAGTTGTAAATATGTAGAATGTAATTTATTACATGTTTGTTACTTATAAAATCTTTCATATTTGATTGAGCGTGTGTGTGTATGTGGATGTGTATGTATGTATGTATTTGTGAAGGATAGGTAGATAGATGAACAGAGAGAGAGAGAGTGAGAGGGTGGGGGGTGCCTTTGTACATGAATATCACAATTTCTGCTCACAGCACACCCTCATAGAAGTGAGCTAGGAAGAACCCCATGAATAGAACATAATTGTTCCATCAGCGAACCCCTATAGCAAGAAAATTGCGAAACAGTAGCAATTATATCACGGCCCACTTCGTTTGTTCTGGCAGCGTTCGTGCGAGTATACAATTGAATGAAATCAACGTCATTTGCTGTCATAACAAGATAATAAATTGCGGAAAGAGAGAGAGAGAGAGAGAGAGAGAGAGAGAGAGAGAGAGAGAGAGAGAGAGAGAGAGAGAGAGAGAGAGAGAGAGAAGCTGTTGAATGGTTTCTCGTTATATGGAGTTATGTTTACTCTTTGAAGGGCCTCCGATGTAACTACTTTCATTAAATGAGAAATGACCTGTCGCGTCTGCTATTTTTGATAAATTCATGACTGCATTACGTAATGAAATATTAGCAAAACCTAGATTAAAGCATCATTATATTGATTTCAAAACATCGTTAAGAAAACAAAAAGTACTTTTTAATTCATACATGCAATTAATTGATTACAAAGTTGTTGGTCACGAATTCCTACAGTAGGAACCTGTTTTATATAGTATAGAAATTTCAAAACTGAAACAAACGTCATTTTTCATTCCTGTTTGAAATGTAACGTCTAAAGCGCTATCTTTCTGTAAACCAACTTAGTTGAAGAGAACAGTGAAATTCTTTGATGCAAAAGCTAGCAGACCAGGCTTCCTGGTGTCATCCACCCATAAGTTAAATCAGTGTCAAAAAAGTAAAGCCTGTTAATTTAAGCAATAGAATATAAATTGAAAGGAGAAAAGAAGAATATAAGAATTTACGGTGCAATGGATTTCACTATGATACAGGAATGATAGAAAATTCGTTATTAATATACATTCCCAGTGACCAAATAACAGGTTTTGGTATAACTGATAATGTGAAATATTTATTTCTTTGATATACTGTGATTATATACATATTTTTTAGTGTCAGTTGGCAATGTATTCATTTTTATATAAATAAGTTCTGATGCATATACAATCCGAAACTGAATTTAGAACTAAACGAAAATTTAAATATCATGGTCTCAGGTGTGATAAGATAGAAGCCTAGAATCTAACAAATATAATGAATATCTATTCGTCCTAAAATAACGAAATGAAATAGAAAAAATAAAAATATTAAGATTAAAAAATGTTATTCATGTAAATCGTCTTCACTCTGACAGCGTTAGTTCTGTTTGCCGGCGTTTTTACTTGTAAAGGGTTCCATGATGACCGTGGATTCTGGAGAGACTGGTCTTGTATAGTGTTAGTAGACCGAAATGTAATCAACTTTTATTTACATTTGGCACAATTTGTGACGTCCTTTTACAGATGATTGCATGATGACACATTAAAGGAAATGAAAGGAAACAATGAATCATCAGTTGGAAATACAAGGATAAAATTAAAAATCATAAAACAAAGGCGATCCGTATAAATAAGTGTGTAGATGAAGAGGTAAATAATCAAACAGCTCACGATATTTTCTGTGCATTTGAAAAAAAAGATTGATCAGTTTGTAAATCCGAAAGCAAATTTTTATTGTGTACTCTGTTCACTGCGAGAGGTACACGCCTTTCTTTTTTACATTAATAAGCAGGCATAATGAAAGAGACGTCATTTACATACGAAAAGAATCCGAGTTTTAGTTCCGAAAGAGCCATTTTAGGCCGTCATAAAACTCGACGCTTTTCTTGATACGGGCTTTGAAATGCTAATCTCTTTTGCTGTAAATTCCCTTGTTTGACAAGAACTGAATGTGAATGATATGACTTCGTTTATCTTGGCATTTCTTTTCTAAGTTAGTAAAAGTCTTCCCCAGAATGAGATGCAGTTGATGACGTTAGACATCAACCTCGTTCTGAAAATGAGGTGAAATTTTTAAAAAGTATTTGTAAGTCCATCAGCTGGTGAATGAAGAGGTAGATGTTGAGGAAGCGTAGTTCATAAGGGGCGCATCAATAAGCAGCAGTGTAATTATGAATGCGGCAATCATCGTTACTTTTTTTTTCCGGGAGCAGGGTATTGTAGGAGAGACGGCTTGATGTTAAAAGTATATTTTTCCCGTCGTAAAAAATCGAATGTCCTCTTCTCTCTCTCTCTCTCTCTCTCTCTCTCTCTCTCTCTCTCTCTCTCTGTTCATTAAGAGCTAAAGCTCCATATACCTTTTTGAAAAGGAAACCGTACAACGACCACATTGCTGAAAGCAGGTAATCGATCAGTGAGTGAGTCTTTGTAATTTTGTGAAACATAAATATCTCAAGAATACAAACTTAATCTACGTTAAGAAATCATTTTTTTTATGCGATCCGGTCTTCAACTCAATTACCTCGGTCGTGGCTGCGCTCACGGAGAGAGAGAGAGAGAGAGAGAGAGAGAGAGAGAGAGAGAGAGAGAGAGAGAGAGAGAGAGAGAGAGAGAATAATGGTAGGACGTTTCATTATTTAGATTTTTTTAGGCAATTTTTTCATCCTCTAGAAGATTTTCTCCTTATGGTCTAAGAGAATGTCGATAAAAAGCGTTGCAGAGATGGAAGGGAATAGAAATATTTTGGTGCGTGTGACGTCTGTCGTTTTTCTTCTTTCTCATAAATAGACTGACATTAAACATTTATCTTGACTGTAAAAGATACCTGAACTATATTAAAAGAAAAAATTTAATCTCACATCCGTGTACTCCTTTAGTTTTTAAACATTTATCTTGATTTTAAAAGAGATCTGAACTGTAATAAAAAACCCAATGTCAACACATACGTGTACTCCCTTAGTTTAAGAATGATAAACCACACTAAGAAAAGTACGAAAATAAAAAAAAGAACAAGAGAACGATGGAGAGAATACGAGGGAGAGAAAGAGCCGTTCAACAAAGATCAAACATCCACTGAGGGTACACAGGGAATATATGGAAGCGCAGGTTTTCCGGAAGAATTACAATGACCTGGTTGTACTGGAAGAGTCATAGAAATATTATTGGATATGTTATGTAAAAAATACTCGTATTATATATTACTCAAATAAATATTTTTAATGCATACGTATAACACAGAGACGCATGTGGTACAAAGAATATTTCATAAGAAATTTGATAAATTCCTATCCAAATCAGAAAAAGGAACTGGAAATAGGAATAAAAATTGTGTTTAGGAATGAAATTGATGCGTTTCTTTTATATTTTCCATGAGAAACATAAACGGTAAATTGCACAAAGGAGCAAATCGAAAGTATCAATGAATTAAAAAATTTAAATTTTTAAAACGTTTACTCGGGAAGGATCTACAGTCGGCACGATTCAAGTGAATAACACAATCTCAAGTAGTTATTTATCCTACCTTTTAGAAAATTAGCAATGTCATCAGATTGTAAAGTTTAATTTTTCTCGGGTTTTATGCTTTCACTACGGAGAGATTTTCTGTAAAATGACAGCTTCCTCACTTCCACTTTTGAATTACACACTAAGCAATAGCATTTCCCCATGTAAAGTCGGTGATGTTAAGGGCTGTTTACTTTACGAGAACGTTTATAGGGCTTCCGATTTTCCCCAGTAAGCAAACATCAATTTCCTTTAAGGCAGACTGGAAAATGGTGGTCCTGACTAAAAGTATCCGTAATTCTTGGTGGCAAGTAAGGCGATGAAAGTGGCAAGAAGTGATTTTGTGTTTGTACTTCGTATCTTACCAATTTCAAGGGTTCTCATCCCTTACAAAAGTCAAAGTTTACACAAGACAAATCATTCATTAGAGAAAACAGCCTTAGCCTAAATAAGGAAAGTTTATAGCCTCTGTCGAAGTAACATTTAGATCTTGAATTATCATCAGTATAATCAGCTCTTTATCTTAATGTTTTAATCTTCGCAACCATATTCTGTAGCATTTACTGTTAAGTAAGACAGGACGTGGCATTAAATTGATAATTTAAAAAAAAAAAAAATACTGCTTTTATATTTATCAGTATCAAATTGAGATATGAAAAATGGATACCATTTTCAAATCCTGACCGATCACTAAAAGAAAAATTAAAGGACATTTGGTTTCCGGTTTACTTATCGCTTCGTCCTTCCCTGTCTTTCGCTTTTTCCTGGGCATCGTTCCAGACTTCTGTGGCCTTCTCTTGGCAGAATTTCGGATAAGATTATAAGAATCATGAAAGCGATGGTGTCGTATGATGGGAGTCAGTTTGGAACGTGACAGGTCCATGAATCCAGTCATTATTTTCTTTGTTGTCAAACCAAACCTCTTATTATTTGATTGTGTCTAAAACATTTTAAAAACAAAGAACCCAATGGAGCAGTTTCTCTTTGTATTTATTCCTGGTTCCTTATGAAATGAATATAACTTACGTTTCATAAGAAATATAAATGGCATATTATGTTTGGTTTCTTTTGACAAAGAGAGAGAGAGAGAGAGAGAGAGAGAGAGAGAGAGAGAGAGAGAGAGAGAGAGAGAGAGAGAGAGAGACTGTACCCTCGTTAGGGGTACTTGGAACCTAATAACGAAAAACCATCACACAAGTATGAGATTGTGCTTAATATGTTATAGTGTCTCATTACTAAGTAATTAAAATGGAACTAATAAAGATATTACTATAACATCCTGTCGCTTCAATATAACAACCTGTCATTTAATTAAGCGAATACAGGAGAACTACAAGGAGATTTCAAAAAGGATAAAAAGGACCGTCTACGTGCCTTATCAATAATCTAATTAACTTAATTTGGCAGTCCCTAATATCGTTAGGAGGCGTTCGTTGTTACTGCATAGATTTTCCTTTTGAGCTACAAATGACAGCTTGTTATGTGTAAACATTTTCTAAAATAACTTATTAGCATGAAATTCAAGAATTTCTTATTAGAAAATTTCAGTTTGAAACCATATACTCTTCGAAATATCCTCCCCCGCATTTCATTGTTATACTATCCTTCTTATCTTGTGAAGGTACACGTCCTCTATAGGATAACAAAAAAAGGTTTTTACTCTTTTGAGATATCTTTTAGAATGTATAGTGGATAGTCTTTGAGTGGAGAATAAGTTTTGCCGCCATAGTCTTATATTGCCATTGCTTCATTTTTAGTTTTCTGTCCGCCCTCAAATCTTAAAAACTACTGAGGCTAGAGGGCTGCAAACTGGTATGTTGATCATCCACCCTCCAATCATCAAACATACCAAATTGCAGCCCTCTAGCCTCGGTAGTTTTTATTTTATTTAAGGTTAAAATTAGCCATAATCGTGCATCTGGCAACGATGTAGGGCAGGCCACCACCAGGCCGTGGTTAAAGTCTCATGGGCCGCGGTTCATACAGCATTATACCGAGACCACTGAAAGACAGATCTATTTTCGGTGGCCTGGATTATACGCTGTAACGGCTGTACAGAAAACTCGTTTGCACCGAAGCAACTTGGAGCAATTTTTTTACTTGTTTATGGGTGATATTAAATACAGCTGATTTGCAATTTAGCGTTGCTCAAAAATTATCATCACGGTCATGAATTTCCCATCGTCTTTTATATCAGTTGAGTTTATATGAAAAAGTACGTTTCAGTAAATAACTGTTACTTAAGACTCTATTCCAGAATACAATTGTTCTTATCAGAACACATCACCAAATTTCGTTTCTTAGATACCTCTGGCAATCAAATTTTGCAAGAGGTAACATCCACTATTTTTACCAGAAAATCATCAGAGATAATATATTGTTTTACCGATATATTGAAGCACTGTAGTAAACTTTTCGGCAGTCCTCCTCATTACACTTAATACTAGCACATATGAAAGTCGTTGAACAAGATTTACCTTATAAATACATTCTGAGGAGTGTATTTTTTCCATTTGCGTCAACCATTTTCCACTGCTTACCAACTTACATATACTGTACTGTACATAGTACATACATATATACATATATGCTATATACATACACATATACATACACTCTATAAATAGTCTGTTTGTAGCTAACAGATTGTTCCACTTTTCTTCTAAGCCTTTCCTCTCTGGTTTAGCGGTTTCTCTCTTTCTCCGTTTAGCCTTTTCATCTTGACGTTCTGAATACATTAAAAGGGGGATCCGAGTCTCAGATATAATCGACGAATCCCCTGTCACTTCTTGTCACCCTCAGGGTCTTATGCAAGTTTCCCATAGATATCTAAGGAAATAGTAAACTTGGTTTCATGCCAGGTTTAATTTTTTCCTAGACTTCCCGTTAAAGATGTATGGCTTTTCTTACTTCCAGTTTTACAAGTATATGCTTTTACAGCATGTGTTATCTCTGTACATATTCAAGAAATACTCTTCATGTAACTGAAGTGATTTCGGATGATCGTTAAAATTCTTCAATGGTTCTATCTTTGCTTTTACTGTTTAAGAAGAACTGATCTTCAGTGGCATGTATCTAGAATTATTCTTTCCTTTATATGTTTCATCATGTAAATGGAAATATATATATATATATATATATATATATATATATATATATATATATATATATATATATATATATATATATATACATATACATATATATATATATATACATATATATATATATATATATATATATATATGTATATATATATATATACATAATATTGGTGCGGGGATGATGCTGATCAATTGTCAGTGTGTATATATGCATAAAAGTGACTTTCAGAAAAGTAATTAATAAAAATGAGTTGCAATAGCGGAAATTTTGTATGCAAATTCATAATTCTTGATGAAAGGCTAAAATTAATAGTTCCTTCAATTTTGCTGTATTAAGGTCCAGGTTTCATTCTCTTTATAGAGAAGAAATAGTTGCTTCTTGGCATCTGCAGCATTCGCAAAACCCTTAGTTTATGGTAGGAGAACACTTCACAAGGATATGTAAGAACGTCACCCTACTATCAACAGTATTATATTATAATGTTTATTTTTAGTGATATATTTACAAGAAGCAAGCAAGGTTCTCATTACTTGCCGCTACGGTAACCATTAGGTACATACAACATGGGGGAGAAGAGTAGACGTCATTAATTAATGCTTGATGTCGAGAGCGGAGAGATATTAGCTTCTTTTCGTCGACATAACAGTGCAGAAAGTGGCAGTCAGTGAAGGCCATCAGTGCCGAAATATTATTTTGCCTTGAATACCTTGAGGCGGTTCTAAGAAAAAGTTTGTTTTATTAATAATTATAATAATAGCACTTATTATTATCATTAATTTTCTAGTAATAGTAGTGCTAGTAGTAGTAGTAGTAGTTAAACGATAAGACTCCCATAGCGATTACAGAAAATATTGTTCTCAGATGTGATATGAAAACAGGCGAAGGTAATATTAAAGAAGCTGGGCAACATAACAAACATTCGACAGCATTTTCGGTAATATGACATTAAAATGTCAGGTATTTCAGATGTGGGTTATCTCTCTCTCTCTCTCTCCCCACGCATTTTTCTAAAAGGAAGTAAGAATAATTGTTCCACACAGTGCCCCGTGAAACATACTCTACTGATTTATATTCCATTCAAGAATGAAGAAATCTGTACACAGAAACAGTTTTGGCTCTTCTAATAACCACAGAAACAACTGCAAAATGTAGCAATTCGGAAGCTTAGTGTTAATACACTGTTAGGGCAGCCGATCGAGGCTACGGCCTACCCCAACGACAAATCAATGTCCTTCAAAAAGAAGGCATCGTGCTTACCCCATATGAAAAATGGGAAAAAGCACGTTAAACGAAGAAGAAGAAGTGTTAATACATTGTCACCCTAAGGACTGGTTCATATCTTAGATTTCAAACTTCCTTTAGAAAGAGAGAAAAAAAAGTGGTAAGAAAGAAGGACAAATGTTCAGTGCTTCTTGCTGCGATGCGAAGTTTTCCTGTTGTACCTAAATAAGAAAGGAGAACTTCCTCAAGAGAAAAGGTCATTGAAGAGTAAATGGAGCACAAGGAAACTACTCCCATAAGCGTCGTCGCCGACTGGGACTAACTCGGTGGATGAAATACAGCCAAGGGAAAAGGATCCCTCTGCGTTGACCGTGGAAATGAAGACCTGATTTACCATAGCTCTTACGTACTTGTGCACTCATGCATACACATTCGAGATACATACATACATACATATATATATATATATATATATATATATATATATATATATATATATATATATATGTATATGTATATATTTATATATATGTGTATTTATTTATTATACAATGTGTGTGTGTGTTATAGCTTGCGTTTCTTTGTGCGTATGTCATTTCGTATGCATATATACGCTTGTTTCCTTAAAGATGTGTATGTTCCGTTCACTTCGACTTATATATAGTATGGTTTCTTCGCAGAATCTCCATAATCCCCCTAAAGAAAAATTCAATATTACATTTCGGTAAGACCCAGCCTAGTAACGTGAGAGGGTTATACATCAAAGACCTCATTCCCCCATTGCCGAAGTTCATTGCCTTTAGATAAGAGTTGGTCTACAAATAAATTGTCAAGGGATTTAAGCGGGCATCCAGTGGTGCGTAATATTCCCTTCTCCATTTCCTTTGGTTCGAGGCTGCAGTATCTGATGATCTTCCTTTTTTGCTATTTATGCCACTCGCCCCTTCTATACAGTTTTGAAACACCGAAGGTACAATCTTGAATTTTTATTAACTGGGTCTGTTGTAATTAAGCTTGTGTAGAACTTTGTGAAACAAGCTCAGCATCGATTGCAACTCGAAGAGAAAGTCTATTTGGTAATGGAGCCCCAGCATGTTTAACAGCTGGTATCCATAATCTTATTATCAATAATCTGAACCGAACCTTATGTATTTTTATCAGCAGTATTGAAGATCAAAAAAACTTCCATACATACATGTTTTAAAATTACTGGCTTCAGTTTGTTATGGAAAAGAGATACAAAATTGAATAAACAAAATCTGGTTATCCTTGGCCGTGGTTAATTTGCATTTTCATCTTAGAAAATTTTATATCAATTTTAATGTAAATATTATCTGACTTAAGTTATTTGGAGTAAAAGATAAAACTGCTGAACTGTAAAACTGAAAAGTACCTCGCTCATCACTGCATATATATTCCCTTTCATTCTTTTAGTAATTTCTTACTTACAGTAATGTGCCGTGTTTACGAGACTCGGGCATTAATTTCACTGAAAGGTATGTCAGCAGTTTAAACATTCACCTGTCTTTATTCGAAAACTTTATTGGACAGGTAAAACTTCCATCACAGGTGGAAAAGTTATTTACCATTTTAATCCTTCAGTTTATCAGACCATTCGCTGTGCAAGCAGGAGGGCTACGTTTTGGTTCCAAATGTAGAATATTTATCTATCTGTGTATCCATTCATTTATCTATCTATATATTATGTACATATGTGTGTGTATGTATGTATGTATGCGTGCACGTGTGTATGTCTATTTATTGAGCATTAAGCAGTTAACTCTCAAAGGGGTAATTATTACCTGAGGAAAATGAGTCAGTAGTCAGAATTTAAAAGTTGATTGGTGGATAAATCTGCGTAGAAAGAAAGCATCCGCAATGGCCATTATGTCTTTTTATGATATTAATTTCATAAAAATGTGTTCATAAACTCGAAATTTCAGCTTTATTTGTACCAGTATTGTGTAAAATATTAAACTCTTAACATGTGCTTCATCTTGCTGGTAACGGAACTTCTCTACTTGCTTCACTGCGGTTCTTCATCCAGTGAGAAGGTTCAGGTATTGTTTTCGATT
>JANJGK010000013.1:7629019-7631519 GCA_039081455.1 Macrobrachium rosenbergii | reverse complement strand
ACTATAGAACAAACGGAATTCCAGTAATGTCATTCTTATAGCAAATCGTAATAGATTCTTCTTTATTAAAATTTTTATTATAATCTGGCAGCCTTAGAGTAGTAGGCCTACACAATATTAAACTTTGCTAAGACTAAAATACTCGTGATTTTCAGGAGCAATAGCGTTGAGGCTTTTGATGAAGTTATGAAGACTTTAAATTGTCAGAAAAATTTTGATCTAAAATGACTTTCGATGTTATACAAAGATCCCTTTGCCACCAATTGAGTGAGATGTAGAGGGTCATATGAGAGTCGGTCATTCCATCTTCATTTGAGTTACACTGAAATTTTCAGCACTTTATGGGTATTTTTAGCACAGCATTAGGGAAGCGTCTGGTATAATAATGACCTGAACAATGTTTTGAAAATGTTCTGGTTTAATGGAAAGATGTATCTAATTCATATTTTTAGTCCCAGAGTATATCTACCTTACCAGACATAAATGAAAAGTTCTTATGAAACACTTTATTTTTCGCAACGTTTAACATAGTTGCTTTTAGATTTTATAATTAGTTTTTATTAACAGGGAAGTTATTAATAATTTTTGAAGTTTCGTAAAAGACCAGAGGAAATGTGTTTCTAACAAAGCGTTAGTTGATACAGCTTCCAAAATCTTTTTAATTTCTCCGTGAATAAATACGATTTTAATGTGGTCTGTTATATATTTCGAAGACGTTCTCATTAAAAAACATTTTATGCACTGCAGTGAGGAAAATGGACCTGACTGACTTGTCTGATTACTTCAGCAAAAAACATCGATAAAGAGAAACACCCTGTTCACTCACACACATACAAACATATACACACACAACACACACACGCACACACACACACACACACACAGAGAGAGAGAGAGAGAGAGAGAGAGAGAGAGAGAGAGAGAGAGACGTAATTGTTCCAGTAGCAATTTGAAAAGTTTGCTGCTAATGCATGTGCTCATTTAGGAAGTAATCAGTGTTAGTGACACCTGTGAGCTTTCATGAGACTAAAGTTTGCTAAGGGCAACGAAAATTATTATGACAATTGTTTTATATGAAATGTGACAATCCTGTGGTATTCTTTTCTTGCGTTTCTTGGGGTAAATTTCTTCTAGATATATTCTGTTTCAATTTTACATGCTACCTATATTTCACGTTGAAATATTAATACAGAAATCATACAGCTATTTAAGTATATTAGAATTTTAGTTGTATTATGTGACTGTATTTAAAAAATAAATTTAAGACAAGCATTGGGGTATTACAGGACGAAAACTATATGATAACCAACAAATTACACGGTAGTGTGATTGCGAAATCTCCCCCCTACTCCTTGCGGATTACGTGAGACATTATTAATTACTTCCCAGCCAAACTGCTGATGTAATTGACATCATTGTGTATATACGTACTTTTACACACACACACACACACACACACACACACACATATATATATATATATATATATATATATATATATATATATATATATATATAATGTGTGTGCGTGTTTTATTTCACTGAATACCGTAAACTGTACTCAACATTTAATAGATGCGAGAGTAAAAAGGAGAGAGAGAGAGAGAGAGAGAGAGAGAGAGAGAGAGAGAGAGAGAGAGAGAGAGAGAGTCTGCCAGTTCATAATTATCTCATGTGTTGATGAATGCGAAATTGACACAGCTTGGAAGCTGTTACAAAAGTTCGACAACAATAGCATAAGTGATGTCCGGTCGTGAAGGCTACGGGTAATTTGGTGAAAAATACCTGCCTATACTGTATATGCTCGAAAAGATTTGGTGTGCCACGCTACCATAACCAGTAAAACTGTTCCAGGCCATTTTTTATACTTGATGAATTAAAATATATGTCGTATACCATCCTTAGTTTTAAATGATACACTTGAAGATTTTGGTATTCAATTCTACTTTTATCACTCTGGTCATTGGGTATCACTCTCCAGGTTAAGAGCATTGTTGATCTTGTTCTACGCATCGTAGCAGTTCCTCGTTGGATGAGTCGGTAGAGCTCTCGGCTAGCACTCTGCTAGGCCCGAGTTGGAGTCTCCGGCTGGCCAATGAAGAATTAGAGGAATTTATTTCTGGTGATAGAAATTCATATCTCGGTATAATGAGGTTCGGAGTCCACAATAAGCTGTAGGTCCCGTTGCTAGGTAACCAATTGGTTCTTAGCCACTTAAAAAAGTCTAATCCTTCGGGTCAGCCCTAGGAGAGCTGTTAATCAGCTCAGTGGTCTGGTTAAACTAAGGTATACTTAACTTTACGCATCGTAGTTCATTTACCTCTGGATTTCCTGCTCTAAAAGTCTTTCATTCAGTTTTTTTTCTCAGTTTGTAAGTTTTTATGTGTCGTGTAGTTTACTTGCTTTTTGTTACAAAGTACTTGTTGCCCAATTTTTATTTCCCAAATTTTTTTCTTCTCCCTTAGATGTCTACAGCTAGTTTCCCTCAACTTGCTAACTT
>JANJGK010000013.1:7621519-7624019 GCA_039081455.1 Macrobrachium rosenbergii | reverse complement strand
TATTTCAATAACCCCATGAATCTCTCTCTCTCTCTCTCTCTCTCTCTCTCTCTCTCTCTCTCTCTCTCCATATTCTAAGCCAATTAAAATCTTTCGAGTAATTATGAACAATGGTCAATTGGAGATAATTAAGCACTTGGAGCAATTTGGTCATTTAATCGGCTCTTCTTAATTACGTGAACGATGTTCTTCGCTCTTAAAATGGTATTACAGTAGTGACTACTTATTACCATTAAGTAGGCCAAAGATTGATTATCAGTAAGCCAGCAGCACTACCCTCCAGTTTTCACCAACTTTTTCCTTCATGAGCACAAAAAATACTTCCTCTTCTTTCCAGCTCCACAGACTTGACTTTTTCTCTAACACCTCCACATCCCCATAGACTTGTAGTGCTCCTCATGCGATCCAGTGTAGGCATTGCTTAAGGGTCTTTGCAGCGTCCCTTCGGCCTCTACCTGCAATCCCTTTTATTCCTTTTTCTGTACCTCCGTTCATATTCTCTTTATTCCATCTTACTGTCCACCTTCTCTTAACAGTTGATTCTTAGTGCAACTACGAGGTTTTCCTCTTGTTACACCTTTCCAACTTTTACTGTCAATTTCCTTTTCAGCACTGAATGGCCTTAGTTGCCCCAGTGCTTGGCATGTATGCCTAAAATCTATAAATCAGTCAATCAGTCAAACAGCTCCACGCATCCATTGCTCACACCTTTTCCGTTCATTTAGATTAGTTTTTGCATTAATCCGATGCCGCTTAGTTTCTGCTTAAGGCTTTAATCTTATTTAATGAACCTCTTATTTTCCTGTTAAAGCTTCGCCCTAACGTTGTTTTTCCTCCAGTGTTTACGTTTATTATTGTCGCATTAAAATATCGTATACACAAAAAAACATTTATTTATGCAATACATTTCAGCATGTCATTTCTTATTACAATATTTTCTCTCTCTCTCTCTCTCTCTCTCTCTCTCTCTCTCTCTCTCTCTCTCTCTCTCTCTGTTTCGTGGACTTTGTGGTCTCACGTCTCCCCTCAACGCCCGAGACCTTGTATAATCTTTTAATTGTTCTGTCCCTGATTTGAGCCATTGAGCCTAATCCTTTGTAAAATCTCTTAAATATTAACCCTGTTTAGGTATGTCTGCTAATTCTTTAATTGTGTTGGATCCCAAGTACATATTTTTTCCTTTGTAATCCCCATCTGTCATTTATACCACCTTTCTTTGTAAACTTTTTATATTTCTTCAGTCTGCAAATTAAAGGACTATAAGTCGAAAGACTTTGCAGCACTCTGTTGTTTCTCTTTCCTTTGTGAATTTTTTCTATATATATATATATATATATATATATATATATATATATATATATATATATATATATATATATATATATATATATATATATATATATATATATATATATATATATATTTTTTTTTTTTTTTTTTTTTTTTTTTTTTATAAATATTCTGCTGTTCGCCCTCTATGCATTTATTTGTAGGAATCATCCTGACCAAAGCGGGAGAAGACGGCTGTATCGGCCGGGTTCACGTAGGCAATTCAAAACATTAACGTCTGTTCATAGCAAGGATAGGTAGTATTAGGGACTTAACCCCATAGGAAAAGTTTCCACAATTAACCTCTATGGAAGGTGTCCTTAAGCTTCCTTTGACCTGTTCGACACTCGGCGATGTTTTAACAAAATTTCAGACCCTGAGGGCATGAGCGCCGATCCGGTGTGTCTGACCCAGCGAGGTCGGGCCAGAGAGAGAAACAGACCTCCATCACGAGCGCACGTCGGATGCGCCCGGCTTCTTCACCCTTTTGTCTCTAAATCTTATGTTAGTAAGTGAAGTGGCGAGTTAATCCCAGAACTTCTGATCGTCCGTTGTATGCGCAACAACCTGTCGTCCACAGTAAGTCTGAGTTCCGTTCAAAACTTCGTCGTTCTACTAGCATCTTTTCCTGTATTTCTAGTTTCCTTTGTTTCATTGTTAACCACCATCTCGAGACCCCAAGCAACAATGTGCTTTTATGAAGTCTAGATTAAGCATAATTTATATTGTTTAGTGACCTTCAACTGTTCCCGTGAAATAACTAGGAATTAGGGAAGGTTAAGAAAGTCATTTACATTCTGTATGCAGCCTTGTGTCTCAAATCCATTGTTCGGAAGAGCCCGTTGTGTTTTAAAACCATACTGAACGAATAGAAAATTGACTGCGTCCGAAGTCGGGTGACTGTTAACATAAAGTCCTTAGTTACTGCATATTCTTTGTGTCGAGGGTTCTCCTCGACTGGCAACCTTATTTCATTTATAAACAGCTGTCTTTGAGGTTAATTTGTAGCTTCAATTGACATGTTACGTGTGTCCTTGGCACGCAGGGCCTTATTAATTACATTAATCCAGTAAATAACTCATCAGCCAAGTCCCCATACATAACAATATATTTATTGTAACTTTAAGCTGCTTAGTTTTTTGTTCGTGGCTCTTATTAACGTAAATATTTT
>JANJGK010000013.1:7547456-7619956 GCA_039081455.1 Macrobrachium rosenbergii | reverse complement strand
TGTCAGAACAGGCCTAGTTAACTTTCCGCGTAAGTGTATGTATACTCATAAGCAATGCATGCTAATCCATAACTTATACCGGAATATTAATATAACTAGACGATGAAAGCGATCTAACTTATCTAAGAACTTGTTGAAGTAAAAATAAATTTTCAATCATTGATATTTTGTTACAAATGTTGCTTATTCATTAAACTGATTAAGAATTTACTTTTCCTTTCAGTGCCAGTATGGAGCACTTTTATGCCGCGAACAAATAATATCTGTAAGTCCTAGGTTCATTTGTTGGGTGACTCAAATTATTATTATTATTATTATTATTATTATTATTATTATTATTATTATTATTATTATTATTATTATTATTATTGGTAGTAGTAGTAGTAGTAGTAGTAGTAGTAAAAACTCCAATTTATTTAAGAAAGTCTCTTCGTAGTCATACTGATTTTCTAGACGGAAAACTGCGTAATAAAAAGCCTGTTTATAATGTAAAGAAAGGTAGCTGAGTAAGTACAAAATAAACCAAGAAGTGAATCGCTGAATCTTGAGGCTCCTCAGACAAGGAGACTGGCATCTCAGAGAAGACCGGGCCATTTCGATACGGGCAAGGATGCCTCCTGTCCTCCTAAGCTCTTAATGCTTTGGATTTCCTCTACGTACATAACTGAAATCCCACGAATTCACTTGGATCTTGGAAACGGGTTTCTTACTTTAGGAGGCCTAGTTGCAGTGAAATTGGATGAGGTTTATTCAGTGAAATTTCCAATTATTTAACATAAAAGAGTGTCCGTTATTGTGATTAGAGAGGAAAACAAGATAAAGGATATTCTATTCAAATCAAAACTCCAACTTCACGGATAAAAATAATTTTATCGGTGAAAATTTAAAAATATGTAAATATCATCTGCAGGGACGGGTATTAGAAAATAAAATATTTGGCAAGAGGTGGTAACCAAAAATTTTTATTCATTTTCAGACAAAATGTTGATGGGTTATTAGTTAAGAAATCATCCTTCAGAATTATGTTGAAAATTCCCTGAGCTATAGTATTACTGGCTAACGTTAATGAGCACATTTTTGTTAAATAACATAAAATAAAACCAATAAACAAGTGAAAATTAATGTGTAATCACGGCACTCCTGATAACAATACCCGAAGCTATGTAACAAACATGGAAACCAAAGTAGTGATAACAAAATAAATAAAAAATTTTCAATCATTGATATTTTGTTATAAATGTTTGGCATTCATTAAGTTGATTAAGAACTGACTTTCTCTTTCAATGCAAGCATGGAGCCCCTTTTATGCCGAGACCAAATAAGTAAATCCTAGGTTCATTTGTTAGAGGATCAAATTATTATTATTATTATTATTATTATTATTATTATTATTATTATTATTATTATTATTATTATTTGTAGATAATGCTTATTATCTATTATTTTAAGATTAGAAAACTAAAAAGTCAGCAACGTAATATTACATAAAATAATTTGCAACCGACTTAAAGTTCACTCATTAAATAAGATTCACACAGTTTAACAAGAACCGTTTCGTTTTTCAAAATATTGAAAAAAAATTACTTTCAGTTACTCCACAATAATTCTATATTAGCTAAGGAAATGTTAATTGCGCCAGATATAGAAAATAATTTTATATAAAATGAGGGTTGTTCTGCTTCTTGAACGGTATCTCTCTTTTTTATTTCTGCAAACAGATCACTGTAAATTCTACCAGAGATTTGTATTCTCTGAAAATAAATCATGAAACATGTGAGGCGTTGAACTGAGAATTCCCTCTCCTAATTTTTCAAAGGCCACGAAGCTTCTCGTTAAGGAATCGTGTGCTTCGTCTTTTCTACCTCGTTCTTCGGAACACGCTTCAGTACAAAAGACAAAAAATTTATTTAAAGTTAAGGGGGAGAGAAGTATACACACACACACACACACACACACACACACACACATATATATATATATATATATATATATATATATATATATATATATATATATATATATATATATATATATATATATATATATATATGTGTGTGTGTGTGTGTGTGTGTGTGTGTAAGTATGTACAAACAATGCCTGTGTGTTTTCCTGCTAGTTTGAAAAGTTAGATGTCTCAATTATGCGCACCATTGCAAAAAACACAGTTTCCTTTGTCGTCGCTTAAGAAAATCCTTGAGATAAATTGCTATCATCCAATGTCATGTAAAAACTGAAATACTCCGTTGTATAGATCATCGTAAAGAATCAATGTCCATTTAAATCCAAAGAATAACTTGTTCGGAAAAATATCAAGATGTAAGAGAAAAGTTCCTAAACCTGTTAGTTTTCTGTAAAAGAAAACTATTTTGCCGTTCTTGTCTGTCCGTCCGCACTTTTTTCTATCCACACTTTTTCTGTCCGCCTTCAGATCTTAAAAACTACTGAGACTAGAGGGCTGCAAATTGGTATGTTGATCATCCACCCTCCAATCATCAAACATACCAAATTTCAACCCACTAACCTCAGTGGCTTTATTTTATTCAAGGTTAAAGTGAACCATAATCGCGCTTCTGACAACGATATAGGATAGACTACCACCGGGCCGTGGTTAAAGTTTCATGGGCCGCGGCTCATACAGCATTATACCGAGACCAACGAAAGATGGATCTATTTTCGGTAGCCTTGATTATACATTGTAGCGGCTGTACAGAAAACTCGATTGAGTCGAAGGAACTTTGGCGCATTTTTTACTTGGTTTGTATTAAGCCGACGCTGAATTGTCACCTCGTTAATGCAAAATAAATGACTGAAAAGAAAAGAAGGCATTCACGACCGAGATCTCTGAGACAGAGGGTCAGAGAGAGTTGCAACATTACTTATGGGAAGTGGGAGGAAGCATAAGGAAGAGTAATACCCGATTAAGCAGTAGGATATGGACGTTTAGCATTTTCGTATATCAATGCAGAAATATTGTGTGGAAAAACATCAGTATCAGTACACGGAGTCTCATCGGTAAATGTTTATTATTTCACCAAATAGTATATCCTAAGGAAGGTTAGGCATAATAATAATATTATTAGGTCGGAATGATCATGTGCCTAAATATGACTATAAGGTGCAATGACTTATTAAAGCATTTTGTAAACGTGATGGTTTTTTATCGAAATAAAGACATTATGATATCGGAAAACTGCACGATATAATCAAATCTAGCCAAGGAAAAGACAGAATTTTTACTGACCTACAATCAGTAGGAATATCCCGATGGTAAGGAGGAGACTTAATGATATTCGTTATATGTTACATAATGACACATATCGATAACCAAATGTAGAACTATAACCATTGCAATAATTTAGTTATTATATTATCTTTTTTTCTCTTGTGAGTTTTAGTTATTGCAACATTATCTACTCCAACACCCTTCAAAAATAATCCTGAAAACTGTTTTACTTTAGCAAAAATACTCAACATACATAATATTATATGGTGGTCAATGTACTTAAGAACCAAACTCCATAATTGCGGTTATAAAAATAAACCGCGCTGCTTTCGTCATTCTGTAATATAACAGCAGCGTAACTTGTGAAATAATTCATAGAATTAAGAAACTCATAGATCAAAAATCAAATTGAAATTTCTGAAAATGAATAACCCTTGAGAGGGGCTCCAGGGCACACTTATTATCACGCAGTCGTGGCTGATGGAACTGCAACCAATGGATTCCATGTTTTCACAATAATCACTTCGGCCCGGAGGCGGGAGACAATACACACAGGATTAATGAACGGATGGGGAGGGGCAGGAGTTAGCGGAGAAGGAGGGGGAGGACTGTAGGAAATTTACTGTTCAAGCTGGCTGGGCTGAAAGTGGGAACTCGATTAAGCGAAGCACATTGGCCGTCGCTGCTGCAGTATCTCTCTGTGTGTACAGTATGTAGGTAGTCCGGCATGATTATTTTATCTGTTAACATTTGTTTGCATTTCTTAAACTTTGTCTTTACTTCATCTTAGGAATTTAAATGTGTACTAAATAAATGGCTATGTGATAAGGATAGAGTTACCATGTTATAAAGGTATTATTTGAACTGAATAAGCCTCCAGAGAACGAAGATATTTACTGAAAATAATAAACCGGTGATACTTTGCTTCTGGCACCGATTTCATCAAGAACAGACTCCTCATTGACATGAATGGCCTGATGACTACATAGTCTGAACATAACTGTGTAAGAATACACGTCGATATAGACTGATTCTCATTATAAGCAGCATACATGATACACAGACCTGGCTACAAGATTGTTTTCTTTTTTTCTCGATTAATGATGGCTTTTAATATATGCAATGCATTGGGGCTAAGAAATAAAGACGTGAAATATACGATTTGCCAAAAGACAAGAAAATAAAATAAAGTCATAAATGACAGAACCATGAACATTTGTCGAAATGTTACAGAAAAAAGAAAGTAATGTATAATTAATGTCTAATAAATTGCTAAGAAATAAAATTGAAACTGTAATAACTAAGAAAAATAAGAGGCAAAGGTATCGTTTGATGAAGTACTATCCTCTTGCACGTTAGAACACCATATTGTACTAATGGCTTGAGATATGAACAGGGGAGAATTGATAGGAGCCGATGTCCATGATTAATGATCATGGAATTGAAGTGAGAAAATGCAAGGTGAGAGAGGATATCATACAAAACTGATGGAAGGACAAAGTTTAGAAATGAGAGATATTCATGAAGGTGGAAAAAGCGACGAAACAAAGAAGTCAGAAGAAAAGAATAAGATGTATTAAAATGCAGAGGGGAAATTTAGATAAAGGGAACATTACGGGTACAGGTATAAACTATATAGTATATATCTTAGTAGCGAGTTAATATACACATCATTAGAAAGTGGTAGAACGTTATGTCGTGAGGTGAATGGATTTATTTTCTTGAAAATAGAAAACCTTGCGATGATTGTCTTCGATTAGAATCAACTTTAACGGGAAATAATATAATTTTATCTCTCGTTTTAGGAAGCACACTAAGAACCAAGGACATTCTCTGGAAGGTATGAATCCTGTGCAAAGAAATTTTAATCTAGACGTTTAATCTTTGCATAATTCCGTTTGTTAATTTTCCTTATTTTCAGTAATGACGACAACGTTAGTAATAATAATAATAATAATAATAATAATAATAATAATAATAATAATAATAGTGATGCTTTAGATGATGTTGTTGATACAGATAGTAACAAGAGAAAGGGGCATAATCGAATTATAGTGATTAGATCCACTGTTTTTTTCAAAAGCATATTCATCATTTATATAAACACATCAAAGCCAAATGTCTTCAGATTGTACAGTAGAAGCTGAAGGCTCATTTGTCTAACAGAGGCCATCACGTCAGTGCCGCTACGCCGGGAGGAACGTAAACAGGTGGAGATATTAATTTCCACGTAATATTGTCTAAAAAGAACATCGTTGTGGTTTCTGAAACCTTCTAGTGATAGACAGCACTTCCTCTTTCTTTTACTGTAGTTACTATAAGTATATGAAATCTCTCTCTCATATCCTTCGTCTAACATGAATATTAATTTTGTCCTGCCGCTGTAAAACAAACAAACAAAAAAAAAAAGCATTGCTTGAAATACATTGGATGTAATTTACTGCAAGTGAAACAGGGATAGAATGTTTAACACAAAGGAGTGAAATAGAAATCAGTTATAATGTAAGTCTTTTTCATTCAAATGATGGAATGTGGCCGCACCTATTGATCCATATATTTTTGGTTTTCATATTTCTAAGTACATAAATGCAATTTTTATCATGATTTCCACATGAACATGTTTAAGATAGAAACCGAATGATGTTTTAATTCTTCAGATGAAGAGAGATAGAGAGTGCAGGAACCCTGGAAGCAGGTTATGATAAGGAAAATTTATTAATCTGGGAGGGACTGTTGATAGAGAAAGGAAACACAAACTTAATAAATAAAAAGAGCAACTGACGTCCTCTCCTCAGAAATGGCTGTGATGGCTTAACGTCAAAGGGAATCGAAGGACGCTGTCCTCCTGACGGCTCTTCATCAAGTGGGTCTTCCGTTGAGAGGAATTCCAATTTGAGGGTGGCTGTCCAGCGGACATCAAATATCAGGAATAATCTCCCAGGCACGATTTCTGTCGCTCAACGTTTTCTCTCCGTTTCTTCATATTGCAGTAGGTAAGCATTTATCATTCCTGTATTAAACAGCAACCAGTACGATGTTATTTATTCTTGTCCCTTGGACTCTTACTTGGGAAAAACAGATTTGCTTGTACTAGAAAACAGGTCGTATTCTTTGTTTTTCCGTACAGGGCTGCTTCCCCTTTTGGATCCCTCAGGCTTCCAGCATTTTGCTTTTCGAACTGGGGTTGCAGCTTAGCTACCAATAACAGTAATGCTAAATATTGCCAGGCTTCGGGAATGCCTACTCTCTGTGTGGAATGGCATAAAGGGGTGAGCCACGAAGCGTGCAACCTCATAAGTTCCCCCAAATATACGTAAATAGTGGGCTCTCAAGCTCTGCCTAAAGGGAAATAGCTGTTTAATAGAAAAGGAAGGCAATATGTGGCGGAGGTTACTTTCAGAAAATGGTCACTGAGCAGAATCCTGCAGATGACATATTTTAGTTATTGTTAGTGGATTTCCATCCAGTTACTGTCAAGTGAAAAAATATAAGGATGATTGAGAATGAAGTGAATGGTATTTTTCAACTATATGAATCCTACTAATGGAGAACGTAAGAAAGTAAGCGTTTGTTTTAGTGCATGCAGCTTTCCTCTTCAGGTGTCTTCTCGATGATACTGTTGTCGGATTCTGTTTACTAAAAAGTTTGCGTTTATTTTTAAGGAAACAGTGCAACAGAAATTTCTCATATTAGAGACAATAAAGCACTGAAACATGAAGGGTCAAAGGGTTGCAAATTACCGGCTCCCATGAAATGGAGTGATCTGTTTCGTGTACAAATTTCAAGTTCACCAGTTAATTCCCTGTAATACCAGTGAACACCAGAGTTAGCGAGAACCGAGAAAATAAGACTAGCAGCTATCGTTGAAACCGAAGTCGTTAATATGTTTTGAGATAACGATTTCTCGATTATCCTTACATAATATATATATATATATATATATATATATATATATATATATATATATATATATATATATATATATATATATATATATATACACACACATATATATATATATATATATATATATATATATATATATATATATATATATATATATACATACAAATGTATATACATACATATATTATATATATGTATATGTATATGTATATGTATGTATGTATGTGTATATAGACATATGTATATATGTGTGTGTATACCTTTTATACAAGACCATTATAAACACATTGGTCCGACTTCATTGCTCTCCATACTTAGATACTTACTTTCAGAAATATTCTCATTCAACGTCTGATAGCTTATTGCCTGGCACGTTTCCAGAATTTAGTCCTCATTTTAGCTGTCAAGGAAGGAAGAGTGAGAGAGAGTGAGAAAGAAAGAGCGGAAAAACGAAGTAGATCTGATTCTGATGAGATGAAGAGCGGAGTGTTGTCCCAGGATATCAGGGAAGAAAAATAAGCGATTTGCAGATGAGGAAATTAGGATGGATAGATTGGACCTTGGTGAATTGAAGTGAGGGTGAAATGTTTGACTGAATAGAAGAGATATGGAAAGGGAAGAGTAACGCCATTGGATGTAAAACAGGCAGATGATGATAATGACCAAAATTTTATCTTCATACATACAACTACACGTGTGAGCTTTTACAAAGAAAGATGAAAAAAATTTTCTTTACCTGATCATTGATGTGACATTTGGAGTCACAACATATATATTCTGTGGTTTCTTCGGAACTGTTATAATGAATATGCAACACTAATAACATGGTGACCGTTTTCGTTTATATAATGTAATGTTATCTTGGTTATGCTGTTGAAGACAAAATCGCAGAGCAATTATGCAAAAATCATGATCTTTTGGCACTATAGCTTCATTCTCTTCACGGAAAACCTCTCTCCATTCTATGGGTTTCATTCTCTTTTGAGAAGAGACAAAAGTCTTTCCCTGACACTTGTTCTCCCTTCTTCAATCGTTCACCCTTCCATTGTTCTTTCCTTCATGTTATCATGTTTCTGGCTTTTCTGTTTTCGTGAACAAGAGGCATTTTAGGAGTCTACGTTCCAGGGGGTTTATCTGGCAAATTCCATTCTCATTTATCCTATACTCAGTATACTGGACATGCTCACGCAACATGTTACTTCAGGTTGTTTTATCGTCTTCAATAAACGCAATAAAAATAAAATATGAAACTCAAGCCAGTTACAGAGACATCTTATATGCTAGATAAATCGTAGATCTCAAAATTAGCCCTTCTGAACACTGTACTGCCTGCAGTTTAACAGAAGGGATGTGAAAGATACCACTAAGTAATGGATAATAGTTTGGGACATATTCGCTCACGTACTCTTCATAGTTATCGAAATAATTTTTCTTTAGTAATTTCACTTCAAATTTTACAAACAATAATTGAATCTCATATAATTATTTCCTAATAGCAATGTAGGATTTTAGCATTTGGAATTCAACCTGTCTTGCGAAGCACTCCTCAATGTGTATTTAGTAACAGCGTGTTCCATTTCTGATGGAGAAGTAATAGATTTTACGGAATGAAGTGTGTAGATCTAGATGGATTTTTCAATAATTTTTATCATGAATTAAATCTGTCATGATGGTTTTTGGTATAACTAGCCCAAAAGAATGCGAAGGATGTTTTAAGTCTTGTCGTGTTAAGTGCCAATCTAATTTAGCACGGCTTCTCTGTAATTTTTGTGTGTATACATTATATATATATATATATATATATATATATATATATATATATATATATATATATATATATATATATATATATATATATGGTAAAAAATCTAACCAAACGAGGACTAATTAATGTCAATAAATTCTCCACTCAGTAGATCTAGTTTATAAACTGTATATGCAAGGTTCATTTTACAGGTACCTTTCACTTTTAAGGCAAATTGCACATCAAAGACAGCTTTTAACAGAGATGTGCATTAGCCATCAGTGGATTGAAAGCGGTGTTGCTCTACCATCTCTTTTGCCTATGAATTACATGGCAATATTTAGTTAGTGGAAAGCAATGCGTGCTCGTTAGAAAGATGAAAGCAGCACGCATCGCAGCAGTTTTTACCTCCATTTCAAATTCTGTAAATTAATTCAAGGTTACTCGAGCTGTACACGTTCGCACACACACACACACCCACACACACACACACACACACACACACACACACACACACACACACACACACACACACACACATATATATATATATATATATATATATATATATATATATATATATATCTTTATATATAAATATGTGTTTGTATATATATATATATATATATATATATATATATATATATATATATATATATATACATATATATATATATACACATACAAAACACAGAACTTTCGTCCCACAGCAAACATCAGATGAGCCCCAATCGGCTGATCGATACATGAGTTTCGTTTCCTTGCTGTTACGGTGGAACTTTTTTCCAAAACGGTTAGATACACGAAGTCAAAGAACATGAAAGATATACCCTCGCGTCGGGAGGCAATACCCGGGATATTAATTGTCTATTAGGTTTGACTACAGGGAGGCATTTGGTGTACTGTATATTCATATTAGGACTAGCGCAGTTTTTTCAGTATATATGAAAAATGATAGAAGATTGGCCTTTTCTTCCATATTTTAAACTTAGTGAGAGAGTAACCTGGAATTCATATGCTTCATGTATATACATACACACACACACACACACACACACACACACACATATATATATATATATATATATATATATATATATATATATATATACATATATATATATATATATATATATATATTATACATAATATGTATATACTTACTGTATTATATATATATATATATATATATATATATATATATATATATATATATATAGAGAGAGAGAGAGAGAGAGAGAGAGAGAGAGAGAGAGAGAGAGAGAGAGAGAGAGAGAGAGAGAGTTCTGAATACCAAGGAAAAATGTCATACCATTTAGAGAAGAAAAATATATTACAGATTTGTCCATATTATGAGAAGCAGTTAATCCACCCTAAATTGCATTTGCTCCTTCCACTGGACACTAGAAGTTAAAATCACCTTACCAACTCGGAGAGAAATCAGCGATTTTGTTTTGTTATTACTGCCAAGAGGAACCGCTAACAGATTTAATTTTCATTGTCGTTTTTAGTAGGTTATTTCTCGGTCTTTATTAGAAAATCACATAGCCATAGTAGCTTTTATCACCCACAACTCGCAGAAGCAGCTTATAGTGTGCAGTAATGTTTTTCTTAGAAATAATTTTCAGTAATGGATGTAACAGCAGATTGATTACGATTATTCTTTGAATTATGAAAATCATGGACACAGTAAGTTCAACAGAATGATCATTCTATGGAAGAAATGTTTTCTATTACACGTGACGGATGATCAAAAACAAATTTCGTTTGTGAACATTTACATCAAATAGAGATATATTTGTATTACCACGCTTGAAGTAAATGGTATAGATGGTAAAATGTTAGTTATAAGATATTTTTATTAGGATCGGAATGCATTCCTCCCTCCCTGAACGTTATTTATTTGATCCAGTAAAGGATAAGAAGAAAGTACTTCGAGTACTTCTTGCATACACATGTATGACAGCCAAATTTAGAGACATATATGTTTTGAAAAGTAAATGTACTAACAGTCACGATGGTTTTGGAATATCAACAATCATCGTAGGAATTCACTTAAAATCATTCCTTGTGTCCCCAATTAATACAGGGACCGTAACTATCTCTCTCTCCCTCTCTCTCTCTCTCTCTCTCTCTCTCTCTCTCTCTCTCTCTCTCTCTCTCTCTCTCTCTCTCTGGTACTATTATTATTATTAAAGTAGTTTAACCAGACCACTGAGCTGACTTTCAGCTCTCATAGGGCTGGCCCGAAGGATTAGACTAAAATACAGGTCTAGGCCTGAGTAATGTATATGGTTGGGCATGAACTTTAAAGTTTGTTTACTTGCATCCTGTTTTGTATTTATGCATATGGCATTTATCCATTCCGAATAAGCAAATGGTAACATAAAAAAAATACACGGGCGGATAAAACTTCACTGGGCTATCACCCTCCGTTATGTCATCTCCAAATCCCAGCGACATGTATACTATGGCCCCTTGTCCTCTTTCTGTCGAGAAGAAATGATGCTTACGACACTTCCAGTCCTCATAGATTCTAAAGGGTCGCTGAATCCTCAGCCGACGGGCACAGACCGGAGACGCAGATTACAAAAGGGAAATTTATTGCCTTTTTCCAGCTGTTGGATTCGTCGAGACCCTGAAAGAGCTTCTGTCCCTTGTCGTTACTTTGCCTTTATTTGATACTCACTTTTTTTTTGTCTCTGTTGCAACAAAAAGTAAAACTAATTTTTATAAGCAGTCCTTTTTCCCATCATATATTACAAAGAATGAAAGTGTCTTGGGCGTTATCCACATGAGGCTGTTATTATTATTATTATTATTATTATTATTATTATTATTATTATTATTATTATTATTATTATTATTATTATGGTGACGGAACTAGCAATGAATGTAAGTGACCAGCTGAGTAAGTTATGGTTTTAAATCAATTAATCAGACTTGGAAATTCCTTGAATGTTAAGTATTTTTGTATAATTTTGTAGTGTTAGTTTTAAAAAATCCTTATGTAATTTTACGGGTTCTTTTGTTTTAATGTTTCAGTACAGGTTTATTTGAAGTATTCGCGTACATTAGTTCCCGCATTTCTTGCACAGCACAGTAACTCTTGCTATGACCGTCCCCTTTTAAAGAAATCCATCGAGTCAGAAAGCTTATCTTATTCTGATCTTTTCACTATTTCAAAAAGAAGCGATGCATATACAGTAAATTTTTACAATAAATAAAACTGAATTGTGTTTTTAATATCTAATTTCAAGCCCGAACGTGTTTCAGCTGGTAACAAGGTGATTGTGTCACCGCATATTTTCATTATTACTAATAAAACAACTTCTAATACCATTTTAAATTGTATTCATAATAATAATAAAGATTGGTATTTAAAATACATACATGAAATAAATCATGGTGACCAATGATCATGCTGTTATATAGTAACAAGAACTAAGTGTGCTAACAATAATATTATTAAAAACGTTCGTAACATAGACAGAATTCCAATATCATTTGTGAATGACCTTGAACTCTCAGACGTTCACAAACAGTATCAGTCATGCAAAAGCCGGGTTATTGAATTTTTATATCGAGTCTCAGTTTTTTTTGATTCCCCAAAATATACATAAAGTTCACAAGGATGACATTCCATTTCATCACAAAGACTGGGAACATTGTTTGAATGTTTCTGTCGTCAAAGCATTCTGATCTGTAAAAGGGATGTCTGATTCTTTGGGGAAGTGCACTCGTTGCAGTCATTATTGAATCTTACGTACATATGTTTTTTTTTTTCTTTTAATTCTTGCCCAGATTTAGTTGCAATTCCATTAGTTCCATAACACTGATGCCGTTCGTTGATGGATTTAAACTGTGTCTGCCATAGGCTGTAATTCAGTTGCATATATTAAACAGCAATTCCTTATGATCTAACTATATTACGTTATTCGAATCGACTAGCAAATCATACCATGCGACTATTACTGAGACCTGTCATGTGCACTGTATATCCCTACAAGTATACTGTTCCCCTTGTTATTATTTGGACAAAGTTTGTATGTATGGCTAAATATTAAATTTGTTTCGAGGATAAATATTATTTTCATTGATTACAGAATGAACTATTTTCCTAAAATTTCCGTTAAACATCTAACCTGAAGGGGGAATTCACTCAGTAATTCTTTTTGCATTCCAACTTTAGCTTCCAAAGTCTCTTCTCTTTTAAATCTTTACCGAAAATTATTTTATTCTTTAGTTTACTAAACTTCTCTCAGTCTACTTTTTAACCACTATATTTGCTGAAACATACCGGTGCGAATCGACTACTTCCACTCTTCCACCATCCATATATACATTCGCTGCTACTTCTTTTTGGCCTTTCCCCATTACCTTCTTCTTGCGCACTTATCCTGCAACAATCGTCATTTCAAATTCTTCTCGAACTCTTGTCAGCAGTTTCTTTTCACTGTCACAAATTAACTCGGAATCACATGCTGATATGAGCAACTTCAAACTCTGTCGAAGGCCCTTTTCTCATGCTGCAACTTTGTACAAATATCTTCATTTCTTACCACTCCATCTTTATGAATATTAAAGTCCCTCTTCGCCACATTTTGTAAATGTCCTTGTAACTACAGAAGCGTATCGTATGCAATTCTAACCCTGTAGCCCAGGATGTCATTAAATGTTCCTGCGAAAAATGCAGATTGTTATAATGGCTTTCTAAATCATGCGTGCTTAATCTTCATATTTCGAAAATCTAAATTCCATCACTTTCTTGCTAGAGGACTGCTAACTTTTACAGAACACTTAATTAAGTATGAAAATCGACTGAAGAAAAAGTCTTAGAATTTTTTTTTAAATCAGGAGAGAGAGAGAGAGAGAGAGAGAGAGAGAGAGAGAGAGAGAGAGAGAGAGAAAGAGAGAGAGAGAGAGAGAGATCAGAGTATTTGTTATAGATAGATAGCACTGGGGTAGGGTTTATATTTTAATATAACCTGTATAGCTTCTGATGTAAATTGGTATATTTCACAAACTATTGAAATATAAAGATTAACTGAAGCCTTGTGAGCGAATGGGTGCAAACAGTAGAAAATTACGCTTTCTTTTGTATTTTCCTTTGATCTTTTCACACCGCGTAGAAATAATCACATAAAGAAAGAAATTGCTTTAAAAAGCATAAGTTTTAGAAAGAAAACAATAGCTTCATGAAATACCAAAAACTTTTTTTGTTTTCCTCTTCTTAACATTAAATAAGAATTGTAAGATCACTTTATATACCAGAGTATGCTGGGACTTGATTGAAATATAAGGTAAGGTAGTGAAGTGGTGGGCGGGTTTCTCAAGAGCATGTTACGTAATGGAAGCAGTCAGGCTTCGGATAATTTAACGAGCCTTCGTCAGGACCTTTCACCTTTTGGTGCTGTCACCTTCAGACGCCGCCTTTGACGTTTTAATGAGGTGTCGATAAAATCTCCTCCGGATAATAGCCATATGTCCTGTGCGCACGCCTCCGTGGGCCTGGATGTGTCAGTTTGTCATAGTTTTGTAACGATAAGTTATGAAACGTTGCAACTCACTGACTTCACCTAGCTAAAGCCTGGTAAATGAAAAGAGACAAGTAGGGAAAATTAGGGATAATAACCTGCCGCTTGAAACACTGGGGATTCCAGTGATTGGGAGAAACGGAGACGGACAGTTTAACTAATTTTGCCAACAAGGAATAAATTGCCGTTACCTATATATTGTGGTGCACATTCAAAACTTGCCTCTTAACTAAATTCTGAAGTGAATTAAAATCTGCAAATTATTCGGAGTTGTGCGTCTGCTTGACAGGATGTTTTATAAAGAAAAACAGTTACTCATTCGGTAAAAAAAAAAAGTCAGCGTATTTTATGAAAATCAAACGTACTTCCTCACATTCAAGGTTAGAGTGAAGGCAGTTTGTTCTAGCATTACACAATATATTAACTGTATTCTGAAATAAATAAAAATTTGACTTTGATGACAAGGTAGGGATGAATACCAGTGGAAATTATCAACAGCTAAATAACCTTATTCGTCGTCAGATTTCTCAAAATTTTCCAAGAAATCATCAAAGGACATGATTTAAAGGCCGTTTACAGAAATAGTCTTAAGATTTAAGTAGGGATCAAAGGGGCAGGCTCTTAAACCCTCTTATAAGACCTTCGGATAAATTAAATGTGTCAGAAAAGGCCTCTCAGATACCCAAGACGATTAAATAGAAAAAAAAATTAAGTGAATAATGGTCTTTTTGTTATTTATTTTTATTAATGTTTTGTCTAACTTGGACATGCTTTTACATTTCCTTCTTTCTGGTGATCTGGTCTGAACGTTCTTTGAGAATGGGTCACATAGCTTTAAGTCATGCAGATTATACATATATACTATAAAACAGAAAACTGCAACTTCCATTCGTTCCTCTTAATACGATATTTTTTTACACATGTAATCCTGACGTCATGCCAAGAACCGTACAAAGAGTAATCGTTACATTCCAGATATCTATTGTTTCGTTTTTCTTGTAATTTATTACAAAGTAGGCTTTTGTTTGAGATAAATTAGTAACTTGGAAAGATGAAGTAAAAAAAAATATGCCTTTATATTTGGTAATATATTTAAATACTATTATACAAACACTCATAGACAACAAAGAATTCGTCTCCTCACTAAAGAGTTGTCTGATGAAGCGACGAACTTTCTGCTTCTTTTGATTTTCTTTAGTCATTAAACACTAACGATTTCATTCCGAAATTAGTTTTCTCTGATGACTTCAGTTTGCTCTTGGATGACTAAATATAAAGTAAACAAGACATTTAACAGGCTTTCATGCTTTTAACTAATATATACTTCTGACAGCTTCCTCATTTTCAGTACAATCATCGTCCATAACTGCATCTTAATAGTGAGAGAAGACTTCTTAATAGACATGTATTCGTAATGGGCATGATATATATCTCCCATTTTTTCTTTTACATCAGACCGGTATTGTAGAATTAGATAATTTAGATTTCTTTTGTAATATTGGGAGTATGAATTTGCTGATTTATGTAATTGCTTGTCTACGTGTTCGTGAAAATGTAAAAATTTTTGTTCTGAAGTAAAAACCATTGAAGTTCTTCCTAACACTACAGACTCTCTCCTGGTGTTTAGAGCGTGTTATTATTAAGAAAAGAGAAGTTTCCTGAATCCTATGAGTGCTTATCACTGTCTGGAAATCTGAATATCAGGACAATACAGTTTTCTAACAAAGGTTATTTATTCTTTAAGGTCTTCTTTATTGTATTGTTCAGTATTAATTCTGCTCGGGATGGGTGAGAAGCGTTACGCTTGAATGTAGTTATTAACATGGACACTTCACTTGGACACGGCTGCAAATAAGAAACTTTAGCTGATCGAACGGGTATTTCCTTGCCGAAGAAGTTTCTGTTTAAATACTTTTAACTGAAGAAAATTAATAGAGCAATTTTAACGCTTTCGTAGATGGGATTGATGCAGTACTAATTTGGTAATATTAATTTTGAATATTATTAACAAAAAGCACTTGTGAACATTTAATAAATACTTTTTTCATTCACTTTTTATCTCATCCTGCATTTCATAACAGACTAGTTCGTCATAAATTTACTAGCATATGGAATATTATTTTATTACTATATGTGTAGTTATCGGCGTCAAATTGTAGATTTAGAATTACGTACAAGGAAGAAACAATAATTTTAATTTTAGGAATTTTGTGTTAAAACGACAAGAATCTTTGCTCTGACTTGTGTAAGGTGTTTTCAGTTAATGTGGGTTAACCTCTCACTCCTCAAAACCTGTTTAATTAACCTCATGAAATGACATCGGTGATAATGGCACGATGACTAAAATTTCGGAAGCCGTTTTTAACTTTCTTGTAATTTCTTACTTAGCTTAAATTATTTTGTTTCTTTACCGAAACAGTATTGGGAAAAGGGGCTTTGAATGTATCTTATCGAGGTACATCTCTTCCCACAATCACTTGCTTGAGATGCTATCAACTCCCTTTGAGTGAAGTGGTCCCGGGTGTTTTTTTTTTTTTTTTTCTATCTAAAGGTCTTACCTAAGGCACACGCTCATTATAAGATCCGTAGTTCATAGAACGTACACCGCCCCGCAGTTTAGATATGCCAGAGGAATGTACAAGGGCCCAATCTATCACGTAATGCTCCTTAGCTGTATTTCCACGTCAAAAAATGTGTCCCCACCCAGGACAAAAATGTTTCTTCATATTATTGAAAAAAAGAATGATTTCGGATACATCTTCCCCTTCCCATGCTAGAGAAGACTATTTGACTTTAAGGTTTCTAAAGGAATCATAGTAATCAGAGTGCACATAAGTGTTGTCACTGCGAGAGAGAGAGAGAGAGAGAAAGAGAGAGAGAGAGAGAGAGAGAGAGAGAGAGAGAGAGAGAGAGGTGGGCATGTTGTGATTAAGTCCAAATCTAACTTTTAATATGATTATGATCTATAATTTTTGGCCTTCTAAGAATAAGTCCCTTGAAAACACAAAGAAAAAAGGCATATAAAAAAAAGAAAGAGAATTATGGACGTTCTTTTTAGGGATCTAAAAGATTAATTAAGGGGATCATTATGTATTACTTTAGCTCTCACGTTCGTGATTTCTCATTTGGTACAAAAACAGGGAAATCGAGACAGAGACACAGAGAAAGAGGGACCGTTATCAGAACTCTGAGTAAAATGAAGTGGAATGTTATGACAGCAGTAACCAAAAGCATGAGAGTATCATCGAACCAGACGAAGTGTCTCACGAAATTATTTTACCGTAAACTATATTCATTAGAGTTAAGATGTCAGTCATCTACAATCCCACATAAGTTTATAACATTTGCATTAGACTTCTCAGCTATTTTCGAACCTCACTTCGTATGATTCAGATAGCGTGAGCATAATGTTAGTAATGTAAAAATAGATCTATTTGTCTGCATCGGCATTTCTTAAAGCCAAAACGCACTTTATATATCAGCACTAACACTAACATACAAATCTCTGTATAAAACAGTATGTATATATATATATATATATATATATATATATATATATATATATATATATATATATATATATATATAAATATATATATATATATATATATATATATATATATATATATATAAATATATATATATATATATATATATATATATATATATATATATATATTTTTTTTTTTTTTTTTTTTTTGTGAGGATTATGGTGTATAGTTAGGACCCAATCCATCCTCTTCTAAATTTACATCCTAAAGGGAATACAACCTCGTGGGCGACCTTCCTCGTCTGCGTCTCCGGCAGGACTTCATTTAATCACGTCCTCTTACTCCGGAAGATCCCCGGGCACAAGTCAATTATTGACCCAACCTGCTGCACCTTGCAGGGTATGCTCGTCAGCATCCATAAGGATCTCTCTCTCTCTCTCTCTCTCTCTCTCTCTCTCTCTCTCTCTCTCTCTGTACGTGCATAATTTACTGCTGTTACTGTTGAATACAGTTGATTATGTTTCATGCGTGCATTATATATATCCTAATCTATTTCACTTTTTAACTCATGAAAGAGTACCCCTTCCGCCTTTCATTTCTGCTTTTGCTAGTGACTATTATTATTATTATTATTATTATTATTATTATTATTATTATTATTATTATTATTATTATTATTATTATTATTATTGTCGTCAAATATTCGCTTGTCCAAAGGATTTTTATTCTCCGTTTTCTAAGCTTATTTTTCAGTCCATTTTTAGTTTAGATGCGAGCGATCTTTGCATCTAGATTTTGTGATCCAATATTCAATAATTCTTCAATAATCCCTACGTATATATTTTCCGGTACATTATGATTTCTCGCAACTTTAAGGCCTAGTTTGCAGAACAACGGGAGGAGGCTTTAACATTATCTCCCAACATCAGAAGCTTAGTCCATGTTTCCGATGTTTAATGTTCCTTTGGGGGGGTCCAGGAGAGGAGGGGTACAAAGCAACCCGGACCAGGTCAGGGCTCGGCGCCCTAAGTTAGGTTAGGACGGTAAGGTCTGGTTAGGTTAGGACACGGCGTTCTAGGAAAGGTTAGGTTTGTTTTCGTTGGTGAAACCTGTATCCGTTGTTCTCATCTGGCCCAGCTTTCAGAACTCGTTCTTTGTGAAAATGATATCTGCAACAGTTACGACCTGTATTGTTTAATTTATCAGCTATTCATAATTTTATTAGTGTTATTTCCTATTTTATGAAACGAGGTTTTAAATAATGTATTTTTTTAATGTTGATAGATGCAGTTGGTTATCTTTTTTTTTTTTTGTCATTACTGACGTTTTCGGTTTTCACAATTATTTGCATCAATCGTTTATATTTTACATCCGATGTTATAAAAACAAAAATAACCTTTCCCTAAGCACACTGGGCATGTAATGACTTTACGGTGAAAGGCTTTAGGGACCAACAGAATAAGGTACATAGATATATATACCTCATAAATTACTAATGACTGGCGTAATATAATTACTATTTCTTTTAAGTCAGTTTTTATTAGATAATCTTGCTCAGCCGAATTTAATGAGCTACATATCTTGTCAATAATAATCTCAACCCAGCATCCTCAAATTAAACACCGAACTAGTGCTGCAGATAGATTTATTTGTTATTTAACAAAACAGAGGGCCATGATTTCCTTAATAATATTACACGCCTAAGAAAATAATTAACCAACCTAATATATATATATATATATATATATATATATATATATATTATATATATATATATACTGTATATATGTGTGTGTGTACCGCATATATATATATATATATATTATATATATATATATATATATATATATATATATATATATATATATATATATATATATATATATATAATTCGGTTCTTTCCAGGTATTTTGGGATGAGGTTGCCAGCACCGTCCGCTGTTATTGACTCCTAGCTGACGTACCCATGTACAGCTAGGTCGACTGGAGGTGGGAGGCCGAGATCGAACCACGAACCTGCCAAAGTCAAACTACTAAGGTATGTAATAAAGTATGATTTAAATGATATTTAATTATTCTATTTTCTTTTATGTTGTTTATTGTGCTTCTTTATTTATATTGAAGTTCAACATCACAGTGTTCGAATAAGATTGTAAACTTATCGCAATTGGTCCAAGGTTGTCAGACATGCTTCCCATTTCTTTCAGTTTTCATTCTGGTTCATGGCTTAAATGGAAACAATATCCTTTGGGAAGAAGAGATCAGAAAATGGAGAAAAGGCAGACCTGATTTCCCCTCTCTCTCTCTCTCTCTCTCTCTCTCTCTCTCTCTCTCTCTCTCTCTCTCTCTCTCTCTCCACAAGATGTTTTGAGCACGTAGTAGTGTTAGAAATTTATAATTGTATCATCTGAGAAAGAAGACTCGTATTCGTCCCCGATGGGCGAATCGTTTGTCAGTGTATTTCTCAATTCCTGCAGTAATTCTTACATGCAGGCAAGGGTAAATGCTGCTATCACTCCATCAACTCTTTAAAGGAAATGCATATCCTTGTGGACGAGTTCAAATGCTAGCAAATTGCTTGCTTCAAATGTCTACATTGCTAGGGACATCTTTGTCTGGTCATGGTGGAACTCAAAGAATTTCTTAGACTTATGGTCTGAGAAAGCAACTCATAATATCTTTATTATTTTATTCGCTGTGTATACACAGATCGTTAATTATTAAACACTTTAATAAACAAAACTTCTCACGGACGTTATTGAAAATAGTTTCGTTTCAATTTTTAAGATAATAACGAAAAGGCGGACTTCTTCAACGTAAAATGTCTTCCTAGTTATTGTAAAGCAAGATTCTCCAATGCCCCATACATGATAGCAGTTCTACTTTCATTATTGCTAGGGTTTCCTTCATCCCCATAATTTCAAATGTATGATAATTTTAGCTAATTTTCTTAAGGCTCGTCAAGTGTATAACGCTTGTTAGCAGTTCTTTGAATAAATATGGCCACCAAATCGGTCGAGGCAATAATATTATCAACACAGTTTCTTTGTGTTTTCACACAGCTTACCTCTTCTAGACACCTTACCTTTCTCCTCACACACTTCTCGTATTTCATATTCTTCTCGGTCGTAGAATTCTGAATGGCAAACCTTGAAATTTTCCGAGAAATCTGGAGAAGTAAATTGCCATTGACTATTTTTCTCCTGGCTCGGCATTGCAAGACCTCCTCGCTCTCAAGCCATCTCTGGTATGTGAGTGACAGACAGAATTCTTTTGTTTTGTTTTCCTTCGGCAGAATGCACTTGTCAAAAAGCTGAATAGATCTCGTGCTCTCGACTGCATTTCCTCTACTTTCAATATAGTACTGACACTTCAATATGCGTCTACTCCCAAATTCAGAGATCTTGTACGTTTCTGAAAGTTATTGAAAAGATGTTTCCAAGCGTCACTTTGCTTAATAGGTTTTTTTGTTAAAAAAATAATTGAAAAAGTTTTTGTAGATTACAGATTATATTTTAACGATCGCCGTTATTTTTTATTTTCTTGTTTTATCATTTTTATTTATTTGTTTTTTTCCTCCGAATCTGCGCGTGTAGAAGTTAAATACAACACGATGCAAGTGTTTTTGTACTTTTTTTTTATTTGCATCTAAATGAAAATTTCTTAGCACGAAATTGACTCTGAAAACAATAATTCAGTCATTAAAAACAAAATCGATTTAGTTATCAATAAACGGTTGAAAATAAGTGAATAGTAGCAGAATATATGTTATTATAATGAAATGATTTCCGAAAAGATGTACATGTCTCAAGGCAAGTCTTTTGGTCATGAATGCCAGAACTAAAAAAAAAAAAAAAAAACACTCAAAAAATAAACGATAGCCACCCCTATATACTATGAATTACATTTTGTTGTGAAGACAGATACATATAAAGGCAAAAAATACAGTATTTCCGTTATCTTAAGTGCATAAATAAAAATAAGAGATAAATTTGTAAAACAACATAGGACAAATCTCTTTTAGAAAAATATGGAATCCTTAACAAATAACCAGCTTGCATATAGGCTTTGATACAAACAGTTCCGTAAAAGTGAATGAAAGGAATAAACTGCATAAACCTACATATGTGAATATAATATAAACGGCATTGGAATTCTGTTAATTTAGAATAAGGACTTACTACCTACAATTTAGATTTCATGCAAAATACCGCTACCAAATCCAGGAAAATATTCAAAACTGGAGCCAAGTTCCACGCTCTGCAACAGGACACAAATTTTTATTTTGCATTTCTTTTTCATAAAGTTAAAAAATATACGATTTTGGGGAATGGATGTTTTTTCCCGGAATAAAATTACTGTTTATACCATTTTCTATTTGATAATATATTCACCGACCTTTTTTTTGTTTTGTTTTTGTATTTATGAAGGAGAAATACGGAAAGGTAAAGCGGCATTCGTGTACTCTCATACAAATATAGCAGGCGTATGTTCTAAGTCAGATTTAGCTTTCCTAAATGTCAATCCTACTCTTGGGGTTCCTGTTTAGAACGTTACTCTGGTCATTGTCAGTTTTGCTGACATTCTTCTTCTAGTTTTTCAGTTGTTGGCTGAGTGATTTTAATCGAAACCAAACATTGAAGTTTCATTCAATATACAATGAAAAGTTGCGAATAGCCAAGTGTAACATAAAACGCCTTTTCCTCTTTTGTCTGAGCATTATCAAATAGAATTCTTTATGTACGTTATCATGGAGAGATTATTGTACTTAGTGGAAGAAACTTCAAAGATGAAAATAAAACATCATTTCCTGAGAAATGGAAATGTAATTCAGAGAGAGAGAGAGAGAGAGAGAGTTAACTGTGCTCGCAGTAAAAACTGCTGGCTATTGTATGAATAATTATAACCAGCGATTTACTAAAAAAAAAAAGAATTGTTGCTTTATTGAAGAATTTTTGTTTTAAGGAAATAATTAAAGACCAAGTACAAAACAAAGGCCAATCTTTTCATAGCGTTGCTTGAATCGGGAAGTTTTTGTCTTCATTTCTTATTGTCAGTTCCATAAAAGTGTTTTTGGTATAAAATGAAACATTAATAACAATTGTAAGTGCATTGTGTTTTACATTCGTTGAATTGATATTCTATTAACGTATTAATTATAAGTGTAATTATTATCCCTTCATGTAAATGTAGTCGTCCACAACAACCCTACATTATAGGAGACTTGCATCTCTACTAAAAAACGAAGCTTGTCTTCGTCCATAAAACTGTGAATGTAGGAAAATAAGAAAGCTCTCTTCGCCTGAAGGTAAGGAACTGTGTTAACAAGTAGTATCCTCCACTAAGCGCCACGATACCGAGAAACAAAACATTGACAATGTATGTAGTGTGTTTCTGGTTTTCTCACCTATAATTTTCAGCTGGTTTCTGTTGACTTCAAAAGTTATTTGCTCTCTTCAGCAGAACATAATATATATTGTATAATTAAATCACACGGAGAAGATAATTTTCTACGTTGTGTTTTACTTATAGAGTTCAGAAAAGCAAAGAATATGATAAAGTTGGCAAATATTATTCACACTACAGGAGAAAATTCAGCAGCGAAATTCGAGTAAATGTGGATGGGAATCTTTCGTAATAGAGTAAGGGCATACTTCTCAGATAACCAAAAAAAAAAAAAAAAAAAAATCATTTCGAAAAAGTATGCGTGTATGTGATATAAATGACACTGCTTTTGACGAAGTAGTGCTTGATCGTATATCTTGCTAACAGTTGGTGTGTTCTTAAAGCAAGGGTGACGTCTTAGTAAAGCAAAGAATAGCTAAAGTAAAGAGTCACCACAAAAGACGTAGCATGAAACCAGGAAAACACCGTGTGAAGGATCTGTCCAACCAAAAGACGCCAGGCAATTGGATGATCAGACCTTCTCTTCCTCTTGGGCATACAAAGCGCGCATCAGCTGGGCCTGTTTCCCTTCATTGATATTCGAGTGGCAATTCGCACACTTTGGGTCCACTTCAGAAGATTCTCACCTCGTTTTCTATTTTCTTTTTCAGTTGCAAATATTTTCCACCCTGGGGTTTTTCTGGAATGTGGCTATAAAGAGAAACAATCTACGAACACTCGAATTACGGAGCTAATCTAGTATATACGTTGCTGAAATATATGCGATTGCGTTAAAGAAACAGTATTGTTGATGCATTATTAGTTTGGCAAGAAAGCTTTGATATATAGGGGAACGCAAAAAGTATCCTAGAAGAAATCTTTTTAATTATTTATAATCATTGTCCTAAGAGTGCTGATCATTTTCTATATAATTATCGTATTTGTATTGCGATATCATGTAAATGAATATTGGACTGTCAGCAACTAAGTAATAAACTACAAACTTTAAGATTTTCTGCTTAGTCATGAAAAGTTTATCACACAACCTCTAATTGAAATCCTTGAGCATCTCCGTAAATCCCTTGATGTATTTTGTAATAATAATTTCGAATTCCTGATAAATATCTAATATGCAATCCTTAGCCACTGGAAATTGTTTCAGAAAGAACTAATTCAGAGTGATTTTTTCTGCATTACTTAATTTATTTTCACTCAAATCACTGTTAAGCTTTGCAACTAACATTCGAAAATTTGAATTTAGCAAAAATAAAATTTAGCAAAAATAAGGTAATGTTACATGTTATATCGCTCTTACTGTCTTTAAACATCGATAAATATGATATTTAGCATAAAAGACACTTTTCATAAATAGAAAAAATGAATGGTCTTTTAGGGATACGAAGCTTCATGATAAAAAATTAAAGTCGTCAATGACCATTAACTTCTCCAGATGTCATCTTGATTTAAACTTTGGCCAAATGCAAATTTACTGATAATTTACAATATGAAGAATATAGAAATGTTAGGAAAAAATTAGGTTTCACAGACACAAAAACAAGAAAAAAATTAGGTTTCACAGACGCAAAAACAAGGGAAAAATTAGGTTTCACAGACACAAAAACAAGGAAAAAATTAGGTTTCACAGACACAAAAACCAGGAAAAAGCTAGGTTTCACAGACGCAAAAACAAGGGAAAAATTAGGTTTCACACACACAAAAACAAGGAGAAAATTAGGTTTACAGGCACAAAAACAAGGAAAAAATTAGGTTTCACAGACACAAAAACCAGGAAAAATTAGGTTTCGCAAACACAGAAACAAGGGAAAAAAATTGGGTTTCACAGGCATAAAAACAAGGAAAAAATTAGGTTTCACAGACACAAAAACAAGGAAAAATTAGGTTTCACAGACACAAAAACAAGGAAGAAATTAGGTTTCACAGACACAAAAACAAGGAATAAATTAGGTTTCACGGACACAAAAACAAGGAAGAAATTAGGTTTCGCTGACACAAAAACCAGGAAAAAATTAGGTTTACAGACAAAAGCATAGACCTAACATAGATCAGTAGACTGATAAGCATAAAAATCATGTTAATATACAACACATTTATGCAGTGGCGTCTGTTTCGTTCTTAACTTCAAATTCCTCAAGTGGCCATGATAAAGATATTTTGCTAATGGAGGAGCTTTGCAAAATTCATGGAAGAAAGATATCGTGTTTATTGTTGCCTTTTCTCCTACATTGTCGTGTTAGCTGTTTTACGACATTCGTTGGAAATATTAAAAGCACTTAGATGATAGTGCTTGCATAAATATGCCAATAGTTTGTTTATATTTATATGAAAGCGGTCAGGCAAAATACAGATCTCATTAATCCAAAGTGCATTACAGTATATATTAATTTCATTAACGTATTCATTTCAGAAGCATTTTCATGCAAAATTATTGTTAATTTATTTTACACAATAAAGATATTAACGGAGAGTTTTCATACGCAAAGTATGCATTTCTATTGTCTTATGTCGAGAAATATTTGTTGAGTGATGGGCAGAATTTCTTTCAAGGTAGTCTAACTTTCTTCATGGATACCCAAGCCCAATTTACTTTCTGCATCTTTTAATTTAATGGAAAATCCTGCCGAAACTTTTGCAAGCCATTACTAATTTCTCCTGGTGGCAACAGAACGTGCAGAGAGAGAGAGAGAGAGAGAGAGAGAGAGAGAGAGAGAGAGAGAGAGAGAGAGAGAGAGAGAGAGAGAGAGAGAGATTTATTCACCACCAATACTCTCAAGGTTTTGTCACAGTTACTTACTATTTATTAAGTTTTTTGACAAATAGCCTTGTATTTAAAACTCTTTACATTTTAAATTTCACACTGTATACATGCATGCATGCCATTGTGTATAAATTCATTGATCTGTCAGGAATACCCATAAGAGAGGAATTTTACTATAAATTTTGCATTATTATAAATTATCACCATTATTTTAAAATATCAACAGACTGCACATGCTTAAATGTAGGATGATCATGTGTCACCTGAACCACGAAGATATGAAAATCTTGTGACGTCAAATTCATCAACAAGCGACAGTAGTAGTGTGTTTCAGAGGTTTGTATTTGAGAATCCTAACGAGGTACGATTAATTAAAACGAAAATGCTAATTGGAAGGCTATCCTCAGCAAGAAAGGCATAATAGAACAAAACCACTGAGACTTTTACTCATTTCTAGAATGTGAGTGATCTGAATGAATAACACTGCTACTCCTTACTCTATGAAGCAAGATGTTTTTTCGTTCGAAAGAAGAAAAAAAAAATCTTTCCTCTAATAGCATCAAAGGAACCTATAAGCCGAGCCTAAGAGTCTCTTTCCCCAAAGGTTCTGGGCATCCGAGTAGAATTGTGCGTGTTTTCAGGAAGGAACACATGCCGTATGGGTAGAGATCATAGAGCGTAAAATCCTTTGGAGTGGAAAAAATGAAAGAGAATCGGTATCAGCGAGAGAATGTTGATTTTTATTAACAGCAGGGAGAAAAGAAACTAGTAAAAAATGCGCCGAAGTTTCTCCGGCGCAATCGAGTTTTCTGTACATCGTATAATCAAGGCCACCGAAAATAGATCTATCTTTCGGTGGTCTCGTTATAGTGCTGTATGAGCTGCGCCCCATGAAACTTTAACCACGGGCCGGTGGTGACCTGTCCTATATCATCGCTAGATGCATGATTATGGCTTAACACTAAATAAACTGAAAACTACTGAGCCTAGAGGGCTGCAATTTGGTATATTTTGATGACTGGAGGGTGGATATCAACTTACCAATTTGCAGCCCTCTAGCCCCAGTAGTTTTTAAGATCTGAGGGCGGACGGCTAGACAAAGCCGGCACAATAGTTTTCTTTTATAGAAAACTAAGAACTATAATTACGTTTTTTGAAAGATGGTCAGTTTTTGTAGAGTTTAACATGTGGCAAAACTCTTCGATTCACTGACGTTCTCACGAAAGATCACTATAGTACCCTTCATTCAGTCGTTTTGTAACCAACGTAGCAAACACCATCAACAGCAATCAACCACATAACAGCCCATATTGTTTGGTCTCCTGATCTTTTAGACAAGTAAACATTACAACGACTTACATCATTCTTAATGGTCACTGATGTTTCTAACAGATATTATAAGATCAATTCTCAGTACATGATTCGAGTTTCTGATTAGTCTGTTTTTCGTGATTCTCGTTTTCACAAACACTTTACGTTTGCGTACATACATACATACATACATATACTATATATATATATATATATATATATATATATATATATATATATATATATATATATATATATATATATATGTGTGTGTGTGTGTGTGTGTGTGTGTGTGTGTGTGTGTGTGTGTGTGTGTGTGTGTGTGTGTGGGTGTGTGTGTGTGTGTGGTGTGTGTAGATTTATATAGAGACTTTTATGAAAATGCCTCTTTCCCGGTTAAATCACCAGTGAAATCCAGTTCTCGTGCAAGTTATTGATGAAGGCAGTAAATGTTAACTAGATAGCTTTAGAAATGGCTTGCTTTGGCAGCCAAGAGCCTCGTGATACTCTGAAAGAGAACAATAAAGAGACAGAAAGAGACGGACTGGAAGACAAAAAATGTTTTCTCATATTGCATTTCGATATTTCAATCTTTGTGTCATCAATTATTTTTCGTGCTCTCTACCTCCCTGTGAGGATCACTTTGAAAGCATAAATCTAATTACATTTCGATAAATGATACGAAAATATTCCATATGTTACTAATAATTAAGGGGTAAACCGAAATCTTAACAAAAACTTCACGTAAAGATAGGTATACATTTTTATTTAACAATCTGGTATCATTATAAAAGTTAATTGTTCGTTTTCATATGACATTTTATTTAATACATTTATTTAAAGACAAAATGGCCTCTTTGTTTCATGTCTCAAGTTATTATTGTAAGAAAAATGTATTCTCTCTCTCTCTCTCTCTCTCTCTCTCTCTCTCTCTCTCTCTCTCTCTCTCTCTCTCTCTCGCTCTCTCTCTCTCTCTCTCTCTCTCTCTCTCTCTCTCTCTGATTTAGTAACCATGCATTCCAAATGCTGTTATACCTGTAGCTATACTCATTCAAGGGATTTTGTTTTCGAACAACCAAAAAGCTGACAATTCCTTTACATATTAATCGATGCAGAAACAAAATTTCTGACCATGAAAATTGCAAAATGGCCAAAAAATAGCGTTGCTCATTCGTGAAAAAAATATTATGAATGCACACACACATACACACACACACACACACACACACACACACACACACACACACACACATATATATATATATATATATATATATATATATATATATATATATATATATATATATATATATATACATATACATATATATATACATACATACATACATACATACGAGTATATCCTAAATATAAGTGTTTAGTATTTTTGTGAATACAGCATAATCTTATAGATCATCACTTTCATTTGATGCCTGTATTCCAGTGTAAAATATTCATCTAAATAATATTGTTTCTAAAAAGTGATTAAAATAAACCTTAGTCACAAAGTGTACCTGTTTCTTTTTTGTAGTTGACTCAGTGATGTGTGTCATCAAAACTACCTGTAAATAAATCGTATATAGAAAGGCATTGCTTGACCACATCGTTATGAGGTAACAAAAAATCATATATTTTTAGGCATTTTCATGAGAGAATGAGAAAAAAATTTACCAATATGTATGTAGTTATGTATATAAATAGGCGTGGGTGAATGTGAGCGTGAGTTTTCATTTGCTCTTATTCCCTTCACATTTAGATCTCTGCTTCTCTTCCAGCTGAGCCGCTAATGAAATTGACTGCCTCGGCAAGAGTTAATGACTGCCGTAAATCAGGTAAGTGGATCCACTCGCTATAACTCTCTTCAGAGATGTCTTCACATGGCTTTGTTCCCAAATTCACTTACCCCTCAAGAGAAGTAGTCATGCTGCAAGGCTGGAAACTGCTTTGGATAAGAAATTTTAGGTTTTCCCGTCCTCGGTAAAACAATTTGTAAAGAAATTGAACTTTGAGGATTTAATCATAAGTAGATGTTTTATTATTAAGTATAAATGTTGAGAAACAATCGCACTGAGTTGATGGTAAAGTTGAGCTTAATAGCAAAACAGTGTACCAAATAATGTCATACGTTTATATCCATCAGATCTCTATGAATTTAGCCTCCTTATTTTACCTAATGATTAAGTAACAATTAAATATTTCACTCATTTTAATGCACGGCAATCTTTTTGGAATACTAAAAGAAAGAAATTATATCGAAACCTGTGGTTAGTTTTCAAAGGAATAGGTATTCGCATTTTTGCTCAATAATTTTAATCATTTGTCATGTCAATTAGTTTCAACATTTGCTATGGTTGCCATTCATTGTTTTCCATGGATTATTTATTATTGTATTTCTATCTCTCCCATCACTATATTCCATTCTCATTCATCACTTATCATTACTAGATTTTTCTCAACCATCGCACATGTATCTCTCTCTCTCTCTCTCTCTCTCTCTCTCTCTCTCTCTCTCTCTCTCTCTCTCTCTCTCTCTCTCTCCAGACTTTGGCAATGATACTAACAAAATTTCAAAATCGAGTAATGCAAAAACAATATTTCACTTTCGTTTTTTATAGAGCTATAGTTCAGCGTAATTGAATAACTTATCTGGATGTGAGCTTCAGGAAAAAGAATTCTAGTCCTTTTGTAAGTAAACTAATACTGAAACTAAGTCACTGACCTGGAAAATTAAAAATACGCCTCCAACAGGGTTGGTCAATCCTCAAACCATGAGATGTAATTTGATATATATGTACACACACACACACACACACACACACACACACACACACACAACATATATATATATATATATATATATATATATATATATATATATATATATATATATATATATATAAATAATCAGTTTGAAAATAATTCTTGTATTTGAGCAAACCCTAAAATAACAGAAGAAGAGACTTTTAGAAACTGTTGGTCTTGCTTTAAAGTCTAATGTTTGCTTGAAAGCAATGTAACACACTAAGAAATACCATTATAAACTGGAGCGAATAATATCTTTATTTGTTTTATAAAAGAAATAAGAAAAATCAATCTGAATTACATTTAATCATCCTATTTCAGATACTAATATTGCAAATTTTTATTCTGAACCTTTTTAGATATGTCATGTGATTTTTATCTTCCAAATGGTGAACAAAGTAAGAAAACTGCAACTATTGATTTTAGTGTCCTTTACTGTATGTTACTGTTTTTCCCAAGAAATCACTTTACCGATTTCTAATTTTTGGCCGTTTGATGCGTATTTCAAAAATATAATTTGATGCAAAATTGCGCGACGTCCCATGCCTTCATAAGTACTGCGACAACAAATAAGAAAACTCCTCATATTTCAAACACCGAAGAACCGAAACTGTCTTTGGTATGGAAAGAAGGGAATGGTAGGCATCTTCATCTCTGCTAACCCCTTGTGGTGTTCCTGAGTCTGACACATCGTTTATGGAGCAATTTCTTCCAGAGACGGGAATTTCGCCGTCTTTCGTGGTACTGAAATGAGTTCGAAGCTCAGGTAGAATTTTCAGATAAACGACCGGGATCAGAAAAGCGTATTCGCCGTTGCTGCTGATAGAAGAAGGCTTCATAAAGAATATCCAGTAATTTACCTGAATTATGCCTTTGTATGTAATTGTATGCTCGTCCGTGTTCCTTTTTATTTATTTAACTTTCAAGGTGAGGGGCTGTTGATACTTATTATACCTCTTAATGGCAAAATATTGGTACTCGTGACGTTATTTTTGATAAAGAAGTAGATGTTTATAGAGATATTCAACACGCAAATCATAAATAGCCATGGTTCTGTTTCGTTTGGAATCTATGTAGAAATAGATGTGTGAGAATCAAGCTATCATCCGACCAGAAAGCGTATGTATCATTTGTAGCAAGAAAAATATCGTCATGACTGCAATGAGTGCCACCTGCTATTGCATCAATAATGCTATTGCTGAATGTAATGATTTTACGTCGTTATTCTACAGCAGTGTATTATCGGACAATAAATTATAATTCATTGTATCACGACTAGCAAATGTTACTTCCTCGCACACAGCGGTGAATTCTCCGTCAGCGCCTGCTATACTTTTATTGATAATAGGTTTGTATTGGTCATTCTATCCATATTACCCACATGTTTCTCTTTAAACAGCACATTTTATATTTAATAACGACCAAAACAATATTACCTGAAAACAGTTTTATTAACGACCAAAACAATATGACCTGAAAACAGTTTACATGCACCAGTAATGCTGACAAAGAAAGGAAATAATTTCTTTTTAAGGTCGCATAATGGAGGCTTTGGGAAGAGCGGCGCAGGAAAGAGGTGAAAAATGTTAAGTCTATTAATGGAACGCTGGGATCACACTTTCCCATTTCATTTCGTTAAAGAGATGTAAACGCAAATAATATTTCTGGGCTTCAATAAGCAGTTGTTTTATGGGAAAACAGCCTTAAATAATAAATATTAAAACTAGGTAGTACCTTGTTAGAGCCAGACTTCATACCAACCAGTAATAATAATAACAGTGGCTAATGCTAAAAGGAATGCTATACTGGATACTCTTCATATTACATATGACTTAAAATAATATAACATTCATAGAATTCATTTTCATTTTTAAAAACATATAAGTTCGATCCGTATATTTCATGCTTTCCATCAAACATTTTAGAAGCGTCAGACTACGAGGGGACTCTAAGGATTTCAGAATTCTTTTATATCTTTAGTTTTTTGCCTGATAATTGCACTCTCTAAGTATGACCGAAAAATATACATAAAAGGATGACGTACGAAAAGTAAAACGAGTTATTTGTAAAGTAAAGAATAGAGTTGCCATTCGAAAGAACGTAAGAATAAACAAAGAGCCGAAAGGAAATAAAAAAAAATGCCCAAAACTAAAAGAATAACGAATCAGTGTGCGTGAGGAGACTTCTCTGTGAAATGAGCTTAACTTGAATGAGTAATGTGAAGACCGCCAAATCTCTCTAAATGAGTGAAGGCGTGATATGAAAAGCAAAAAGCCCTCCAACTTATTCTTCCTTCTCCCTTTGAAGCTCTTTTCTTAAAAAGAGGAGAGAATAAAATAAAATATTTATATAAAAGCATCTCCCACTTCATCAAGAAAAGGGAAGATCTTAGCCAGTAAAGGCCTCAATGTGCAAGAAATGTTTCAGAGGAATTCCAAAAGAAAAATGCTGCCATTCCAAGATCTCACACGTGGGCTTGACTCAGTTTTAGAAATTAAAATTATATTCTTTTGAGGAGAATTAATATCATAATTTTTATGTGTGTATTCAACCATTATTAGCGTGGCAATGATCAAATTAAATCAAACCATATTTCTTGTGAGCAAGTGAACATAAAAGTATTTATGCAATAAAAATCATCTTTCGAAGACAAGAATGCCTAAGCGCTATTGCATGAAACACCTCTCAGCTTATACGTACAGTACGCAAATTCATGGTTCCTCCATACATTTTCATTACATTCAAGTAAGTCTTACATTCTTTTACCCGAATATTTCTCTTTGTAGCATTATCCTGCATATTAATATATTCTTCAAATCCCTCCTCGCTACACCTTCCTAATTTCTGATGGTTTCCCTCTTCAGACTTATCTCCTAACACTTCTTAATTAAATTACGTTGAGGATACATATGCTTCTTCTGACAGCAACTTAAAAGGGGTAATATTATCCATACATTCCGCTAATTCTTTCCGGGAAGAAAGAATTGTCACCGGCATCATTGTTCTTTAGAGATTCTGTTGTTATGTAATAGAGATGAATTATTAATTCTAGATTTCTTCGTTGTAGAGACTTCATGCATTAACAAAAAATCAGTATTACAGCTGTCATGATAAGTAATGGAATGCAAGAAAACTTATATTAATTCGCATATTGATCAGGGTAAACAATTAAACATAAGGGGCAATGTTTCCAGTTACGAGTATATATATATATATATATATTACTAAAAGGACCTCATTCAAACTGGATGGTATTTAATGGAGTTATTATTCAAAAAGTTACAAGCTTTCTTGGACAAACAGTCCACATTATCAAGTATCCGTACAATGAGCAAACGCATAGTCCGGCTGTATTTATATCTGTGTGCTGGGTACTTTTAATCCTATAATCGCCTAGCTCTTCCTGTGTGACCTCCACCCTCTCTTGACCTTGGTCTTTCTCTGATCCCTGGTTCCAGATGTCCGTTTTCCGTGCGTTCTCTTGCGTTTTTTCTTCGTTTCCTTGCTACTGTGGAGTATATGATTTTTCTAGATATGCTGTCTTCAAAGCCGTTTCCGGTGTTCCCTGCCATCGTGTTGTTGGCGCAAGTTATGAAGGCGTTCTCTACAACCAGTCTAGATGTTTTGTTGGTGTTCCTGTACAGAAAACTCATATTTTCCCAGTCTATTCTGTGATCATTTTCCCAACAGTGTTTGGCAACTGCCGACGTCTGATTATAATGCCTTATGTTCTGCAGATGTTGTTTGCTTCGCTCTTTACATGATTTGCCAGTTTCGCCATAGTACCCTTCTTCACAGTCTAGACACGCTGCCATATAAACCCCCCCTCTTCCGACTTTTTGTTTCTAACTATTTTATTCCTAATGGTGTTTTTGTAGCTGCCTATCAATTTGAAATTATTTAGCTTCCTGTTGATGGGTGCAATAGAGTTGTTGTCCGGAACTGTAATTATTTTCTTTCCTACCAAATGTTCCTTTTCAATCCTGTCCCTCTCCCCAAAATAGTTTTTCCTTGCTTTGATATGTGCCCACTCCCACCAATACTTAGGGTAGCCTAATTTCCTAAAACTCTCCCTCAGGTAATCCAACTCTTCGTCTAAAAATTCGGGACTGCAAATCCTATAAGCCCTGATGGCCAACCCTGTCATTAATCCTATTTTTATTTCTTTCCTATGACTGGAGAACCTATGTATGTATGAATTGGTGTGTGTCTTCTTCCTATATACCTTGAATTTTAAATTCTCCCCTACCCTCTTGACCAGGACATCCAAGAAAGGAATTTCTCCTTCCTTTTCTTTCTAATGTGAACTTGATGTGTTCATTTAGTTTATTTATGTTTTCTAAAAACTTGTGTAGCTCTTCCCTTTCTCCCTTGTAAATGATCAAGATGTCATCAACGTATCTTACCCATTTTACGATATTTAAGTTCCCTTTATTTACTTTGCCCACCTCTTCCTTTTCAAACCATTCCATAAAGATATTGGCTAGAATTGGTGAAAGACTTGAACCCATGGCCACGTTGATGACATCTTGATCATTTACAAGGGAGAAAGGGAAGATCTACACAAGTTTTTAGAAAACATAAATAAACTAAATGAACACATCAAGTTCACATTAGAAGAAGAAAAGGAAGGAGAAATTCCTTTCTTGGATGTCCTGGTCAAGAGGGTAGGGGAGAATTTAAAATTCAAGGTATATAGGAAGAAGACACACACCAATTCATACATACATAGGTTCTCCAGTCATAGGAAAGAAATAAAAATAGGATTAATGACAGGGTTGGCCATCAGGGCTTATAGGATTTGCAGTCCCGAATTTTTAGACGAAGAGTTGGATTACCTGAGGGAGAGTTTTAGGAAATTAGGCTACCCTAAGTATTGGTGGGAGTGGGCACATATCAAAGCAAGGAAAAACTATTTTGGGGAGAGGGACAGGATTGAAAAGGAACATTTGGTAGGAAAGAAAATAATTACAGTTCCGGACAACAACTCTATTGCACCCATCAACAGGAAGCTAAATAATTTCAAATTGATAGGCAGCTACAAAAACACCATTAGGAATAAAATAGTTAGAAACAAAAAGTCGGTAGAGGGGGGGTTTTATATGGCAGCGTGTCTAGACTGTGAAGAAGGGTACTATGGCGAAACTGGCAAATCATGTAAAGAGCGAAGCAAACAACATCTGCAGAACATAAGGCATTATAATCAGACGTCGGCAGTTGCCAAACACTGTTGGGAAAATGATCACAGAATAGACTGGGAAAATATGAGTTTTCTGTACAGGAACACCAACAAAACATCTAGACTGGTTGTAGAGAACGCCTTCATAACTTGCGCCAACAACACGATGGCAGGGAACACCGGAAACGGCTTTGAAGACAGCATATCTAGAAAAATCATATACTCCACAGTAGCAAGGAAACGAAGAAAAAAACGCAAGAGAACGCACGGAAAACGGACATCTGGAACCAGGGATCAGAGAAAGACCAAGGTCAAGAGAGGGTGGAGGTCACACAGGAAGAGCTAGGCGATTATAGGATTAAAAGTACCCAGCACACAGATATAAATACAGCCGGACTATGCGTTTGCTCATTGTACGGATACTTGATAATGTGGACTGTTTGTCCAAGAAAGCTTGTAACTTTTTGAATAATAACTCCATTAAATACCATCCAGTTTGAATGAGGTCCTTTTAGTAATTCTACTAATGCACAGAACAATTGTGTATGTGATAAAGTTAATATATATATATATATATATATATATATATATATATATATATATATATATATATATATATATATATATATATATATATATATATATATATATATATATATATATATATATATATATTGTTATGGTGGCCTCCTGCTCACTATAAATTATCAAAATTATTATGATCCCTGTAAATTTTCAGAGCCTTAGACCAGCCATAGGGTATCCCCTTTTACACACATCTCGTGTAAAAATAAAATTAATATACAGTATATACGATATCCAGGTTGTATGAATACCCTGATTTCTTATGAAAAAGGATTTATTCTTTCCTTAAACTCTTCTTATAGGCAGATTTTCAAAAGAACCAATGACTTCAAAAAGGGCAGTTAAACCCACGAAGTCAGGTTCCTCAGCAAAACACTGTACACTCAAAGAGGAATAAGAAAAACCCGAACTTTACTAAAATAACAATATTTATTATTGGAATAAAGAAAGCCGTAAATGATGGTTGGGGCTAGAAACCACATTCAACTACAAAAATCAAAATGCAAGCATTCCCCATTCGCCTACGCAAACATGTATACCGACAGGAGGAGGGAAAGTCACAGAGGGAGAAAGAAAAAACAAAAAACTCACGATGACGAAAAAAAAACACAAATGTGGCAGTAGAAGGCAAAGATAGAAAAAAAAACTTAATTCTAATTATAACACTCAAAATACCTTAACCTAACTTACAGTAATAACATCAGTCTTTATCTGAATCACTAATATATAGAATTAACACCGTAGAATATACTTGATGATTCTGCCGATTACCAACAGCAGCCCAAAGCGTCTATAATCATCAGACCGCATCAAACGTCAATGAGAAACCTTTAAGATGCGTATGCGCTTACCAGAGGTAAGTCTCCCTACAATCATCACAGAACACAAAGTTGATTTCGCCACCAACAATTCCTGTGTCCGTGGCACGACAGCGTCAACAGTCTCACAGAATACCACTATCAATATATACACTTACCGGAGGTAAGTCTCCCTACGGACGCTGTAACGCTCCACAACAGCGAAGAGGTTCGGAGAAAGCTGCAACAGAGGTGAACGCCGTGGTCAAAGCTTGCACCATAAGCGATGGCTGTACCCTCACGCGGCACAGGTCTCAAAAGGGCAGACGCAGACGACGAAACGGTAATACCCACAGGAAACAGGAAGCAGCAAAGCTGAATCAAGCTGTGGCACTTTATGGACTTGCCGCAAAGCAAACGAAAGGGGCAGGCAATGGCAAGACTCAAAAAAAGCAGCAGACCTCTCACACGGACAACTGGGGCGAAACTCCTCGGGAGACGAAGGTCCTACATACACCCCACCTCCGCTGAATCACCCAACAACTCAAAAATATGAAAATAAAAGAGAAAATTATCCCACATGAGTGTGTTACCAGTAACAAGCGAAATACCCGGCGGTGGGGAAAAAAAAAAAACAGCCCAAACCTTCATTTTAACGGCAAAATGTGAACAAAAGTTAAAGTTTAACAGTTACATTACTGGGCTAAAAAAAAAGACTTACGTTAACTTTTCATGATAATATATATATATATATATATATATATATATATATATATATATATATATATATATATATATATATATATATATATATATATATATATATATATATATACAGATGTGTATGTATGTACTATATATATATATATATATATATATATATATATATATATATATATATATATGCCTGTGGATATTTTTCTTGTTCCAGATCAGTTAACTCCTACCCCAAAATCCTACAAGACCCTTCGTGAGCGTTATCGGTCATTTGACCCTCTCTGCCTAATAAACTTAAAGTACCTGAGCTAATGCTTTATAAAAACGAAAAACAGAAGATCTTGGAATAGTAAACTTATTGCATAGTTTATTTCAGCACACGTGAAGCTGCACTCTCCCGCAAAACGTTGCCATGGCCATGGCACCAAAACTGGTGACGTTTATATGTGCAAGCCTATCCCTAAGAGGGTTTGGTCTGATTTGATATTCATAGCGGGAGACCAGTTTATTGCCTTCTTTCACTTCATTAAGATTCTGTCTTTTGCCTGACGATAATCATTCGTGCCGGAATGCCTGCTTCTGATAATTAGACTGTCTGTTTCAACGTAGCTAAATTGCCCTAGGCTTCTGTGTTCACATCTGTTCAATGGAAGCGTTTAAATAACTAGTTGCAGTGACGAAAATTTTGATGAAATGAACATAACTTTGTTTTCTAGGACGGAATATATTCTACTTTCTAAACATAGTTTATACCAAACATAAATTTGGTTACTTTTAGTCTGCTAAATTAATGCCTCCTGACTTGGCTGATGGGTATATAAGTAGGGCAATTCAGGGGTTTGAAATGCTGTATTATAGTGGAGATAATGTAATCTAATGTCATTCAAAGATTTAAGGAATTTCTGGATAATGGAAAGGTGCCAAAGTAAAGGGTGAAACAGGTCTTTTAAATAAGTCCAATAAAGATATTCAGCGTGCAAATGATAAACGTGAATGTAAGTGTTCTGTTGCCACAGGAGCTATAGCTTTCAGAGTAAATGGTCGTGGGTATGCGTGAGTGTGTCGAGCTCAGGCTAAATATCTTTACTGTGTGTGTCTTGAGCACAAGTCATCATTCCCAAAGGGTTACTATGTGCACGTGACATGCACAGAAAGAATTCAAATCTTAATATTCCTCTCGAGTTGTGTTTGCCGACAGAGAAAAGAAGGACCTTTCCTCTGTCTGTTTTGTTCATACACAATTTAAAATGGTTTTCTTTCCTTATCATGCTAGGGATATTTTCAAAAAATCAGTAGATGACACTTTTCTTGGGAAACAAGTTAAACGAAGGAAAAAAGACGTTCCTCCTAAGTTACCAGATCCTCGGAACTTAAAACGATAAGATCCAAAGCAATTAAGGTCTGACCATCAGGATGCTGACTCTGGCTACTCTGGTGAAAAACTTACCTATCTTGATCCTCTTCTGCAGAAACGAGAAAAAGGATACAATTAATCCGCTCTGTTTTTTATCGCTGTTTCACAAAACGTAGTTTATCGAATTTCCCCCATGCAGCAAAGAAAAGGAGAGAGAGAGAGAGAGAGAGAGAGAGAGAGAGAGAGAGAGAGAGAGGAGAGAGAGAGAGAGAGAGAGAGAGAGAGAGAGAGAGAGAGAGAGAGAGAGAGAGAGAGAGAGAGAGTGTTCCTGTAACTGATTTATTAAGTCATTGCAGATTTGTAATTCATTTTATTATTGCTAGTGACAGGTGTTAAGTTATACAGGTACTGTTATTAACTGATTTGTTTATATATGTATATTCGTTTATATATATATATATATATATATATATATATATATATATATATATATATATATATATATATATATACACATACATACACACACACACACAAGTTGTAGCAGCAGTAGTAGTAGTGGTCCCTATTAACGTTATAATGTAAAAATAGGTGGTTGAGGTCGTAAGTAAAATGCATAAGCACTTGTACGGGAAAGTAATGAATGCACTCTATTGCTTCTTAAACTTTTATTGTTTGATACTGTAGATCTTGTCGTTTTCTCCCAACCAGTCCTTATAATTTGGTCAACGAGAGATGAAACTCTAAATTTTCTAGTTAGCCTAATATCTAATTAGCTTCGATATCAGTTAAAGATATTCGTTAAAATGCCGTGTTGGATGACAGAAGCGTTCGTTCTCGCAAACATCACACATGTGACATAGCCCCTGAATCCCTTGGTTCTGGAAACCCAAAAAACTCGGAACAATAAATTTCGTGCGAATTCTCTCCAGAGCCTTTTCTGGCTTTTTCCTTCGTATTCTGGTCCCAAATATTTCCTGTTGTTGGCATCGGCTTTCCCCCCCTTGGATACTGGGATTGTATAAATATACCTTTCCGTTTTTTTTTTTTTTTTTTCACAAGCCCACACGCAGATTTGTACTTTCGTGAAACATATCTGTTTGTTGTTCTACCGTATCTTTTATTTTATTTTCTTTAGAAGTCTCAGTTTTTAGAAAAAAAAAAGTAGCAACAAGGCGAAGGGAGTCATGGAACCGAAACCATTGCAAAAATTGAAACTAGATTAAGAGAGAAAATGGAATTTGGAATTTTTAAACATGTGTGGGAAGGATACATCAAAGAACGGTAGCGCCAATAAAAAAAGATAATAACAGAGTAGTCAGAAGATAATTGCTTTTATACCGGCAAATATAAAACGTTTCTGTATCTAAAATACTTCAGAGAGCTCGACAAAGTTCAAAATATTCGTTTGTGTTGGTGAGATTCTCTCTCCAATATGCAAACAATAATAAATACACTATCATTCAAACATATGTAAACGAATTTACTTTGTTCTATTGTTTCTGTGGATCCGTCTACCTTCCTCTTCCTATCATCTTGCCAGATACCTATCATTCAAGATTTTTAAGCTTCCCTGTTGACGGTAGTAGAGTTTTAGGAGCAAAGAGACCGAGTCAACCAGATAGACAGATACCTGGAAGGAGAATCTGGGAGAGAGAGAGAGAGAGAGAGAGAGAGAGAGAGAGAGAGAGAGAGAGAGAGAGAGAGAGAGAGAGAGAGGTACAGTATTTCAAACTCTCCAAATCTTGCAATAAAAATTTTTTTGGCTTGAAACGCAGTTTGCGTTTCGACTAAAATAACCACTATTAATAATAATAATAATAATGCTAATAGATTCACAATTTCGTGAAAAACAATCTGAGTAATAAAAATCCACAATTATATAGTAAATATATTACTATGTAAAAAATCAAAGACTTTCGAACACCTGAACGGTGTTCCTCATCAGTGTTAACGTTAACACTGATGAGGAACACCGTTCAGGTGTTCGAAAGTCTTTGATTTTTTACATAGTAATATATTTACTATATAATTGTGGATTTTTATTACTCACAATAATAATAATAATAATAATAATAATAATAATAATAATAATAATAATAATAATAACAATAATAATAGCAGATCTATTCACATAGAACTAGACTTATAATAATAATAATAATAATAATAATAATAATAATAATAATAATAATAATAATAATAATAATAATAATAATAATAATAGCAGATCTATTCACAGACAACTAGGCTTTATATTCCTAAATTTCAATAGTATTTCAGGAACAGAACATATCAATGTGAACATCCGTCCAAATCTATTTTATATGTACTGCTTGAAATACCTATTGATTTTTAATTGTCTTTCATCTAACATGCTCAATATACAATTTTTGTTGCAGTGATTGAAATTACAATTTCCTGTAGTGTGGATGCTAAACGTAGAAAATATTTCATCATTCTGAGACTGGCTCGCAATGAGTGGTCATGTTTTCATCAGTTTCTGTCGATAATGACCAAGATTGCTACCATTGTGTGTAATTCATTTATAATCATATCTAATATTCATATTATATTAAATAATATCACTCTGTGGTAGGAATATATTGAGTAATACGCAAGGGGAAAATTAATAATTTTATTTTAAAATTTAGTGCGTAAATCTCTCAAAATATGAATAAATATTAATTAATTTTGACGTGTTTCTAGTTTCGTTCTTGGCTAAGCCGTATTCTTGTTGATATGAATACCATGTACCGTTTCAGTAATTTTTTCGCGATTAGAATATGGTTTGCATGTCTAAATTTTTTCTGTATTTTCACATGGCCATTTTTTTTTTTTTCATCATTCTCTTCTGGCAGTCTTCTCTTTTTCCCGCATATTGATTAACTGTCAAGAAATAGCTTGTTTTGCAAGCCAACCTTCTTTGATAAACATTGTTGACCTCAGTTGAACAGTTTTAGCTATATTTGCTAAAAAATCATGCATCACCATTATCAACATCATAGCCTTCAACGTCGTTTGACGCAAAGGATATCTGGGAAATTCTGCCACTTTCCTCTCCTTGATCGTTAACATGTCTCCACTCATCTCCGTGGCGTTTCTCATAGTTCTCATCCAAGTAGGGTGGGGGTGTTACGATCTTTTGGCGCCTACAGGAGCTCAGCTGACACCATCACGTACTAATCTTTTAAACTTATGTATAATCGTACTTTCGTACGTAGTTTCAGTCGATTTGAGTTCCAAATCATAGTCAGCCTGCTCATCCTTTGATATGACTTACCCCTTATGTGGTCCCTTACTAAATACCAACCCAAGAGAACCTGTAATGGATATTACTGTTTCTAGGTATTTGAAATATTCATTCCTATTTCCATCATATTTTATCCTAATTACTTTCGTTTTTCCGAGATGCATTTTGATTCCCATCTCTAGGCCCGTGATGCATTCTGCCAGACAAAATTTTGAAACTTGTGCTGCTTTGCTGACTAAAGCAGCATCATGTGAATGTTATAAATCTGTCAACTTTCTATTGTTATCCCAGTCTAAACCTTCTATTCCATCTCCGACCTCCTCTTTATTATAAGATCTATGAGAAGAACAAACAGTAAAGGTGACATGTCATTTCATTTTAGCACCCCACTGTTTACTGCAAAACCATATGACAACACCGCATCAGTACTAACATTGCATCTACAGTAGTTTTACAGATTTTACAGGAATGCTATAGTCACGCAAGACCTTTCACAATATTGCTCAGTGAATTGTGTTAAATACTCTTTCGTAATCAACAAAAGCCAATTAAAGGGGATTTTGAAATTATATAAATATAATGACATGTATGTGTTTTGTGCAACTTCTGCTTTTTTTTTTTTTTTTTTTGTAACGTCGTGCTCGCCTCTAAGCTCGTCATCAGCTTCTTTATTCAGCCTATTGAGAATAAGCATACTAATTGTTTTCCTTAGAACCAGATCCAGTAATCAAAGGTGGAGTTGGTCGATGAAAAAAACTCATATGTCAAATGAGAAAAGCAGAGTCAGTAGGAGAACTATGTTACAGAAACGCTCAAATATTTAGAATTCGATAAAGTTATATAAATTGCACTTGATTTACGCTTATGCAGTCAGCTGCGTGGACTATTACAGGCTACGCGAATCAAAAACAGAGAAAGTAAAATCCGGATGAGTGACTTGGGGTCATTAAGTAATTAACACCTATTTGCAGACGAGAATGAGGATCTATCAAGAGCTATTTAGGCACCAGGCAAAGAATAAACTTTTTTCTCTATTTCATTCAATGAATAATTAATTAGATTTTAAAGGGCTGTACTTGTACGCTATTAACTTATAAAGAGTCTCGCACATTCCTTTTGCGTAAGATGGATTCCACGGTTCAATTAAAGATATGGTTTTCATAAAGGTCATACTGGAATGCAGATTACATACTAGATGTTTTTCTCCTTTTCATTGTTCCATGTTTTTATTATTCTTGTACTTTACAGTTAAGCAACCGATGTAACGAAGGGTTGCAAGTATGTCAAGTGTTGCAGTGTGTTACAGGTAGGAAGAACCAGGCTTAAAATTATAGATAACTATTAATTTAACATATTTTGGTTTAAATGCTACAACTTTATTTTTTAATTGGTTAATATTTCATAAAACTAAATTGCGACAGTGCAGTAAAAATTATAGTTTTCTCCGTGACAAAATGTTAATATAAACATTGGTATGCATCTAAAAACGCAGTTAATAAGCAATGAATATTTAACCTCTCTAAAATAAACAAGAACATTTCTATTTACATATCGTGAAACTTCCCACGCTTTTCAGAAATTCATAAAGAAAGAATCGTTGAAATGTTATTTTCACTTGACTAAACAATATAGAAATGAAAAATATTTTTTTCTTCTACATAACTTTGTTCAGTCATCACGTTTCCACTTCAGTTTGAATTGCCTCCGCAGCAGACGTGAGGCAACGAACAGTTTTCGAGTCACTTGTTTTTATGAAATTTTTCCCTGACAACTTTATCGTCTTATGAAACCGTGTAATATTTTACCGAAGTAAAATATTATACCGGGAAAATAGCAACAATTTTGAAAATCCTGGATACAACATCAGTGTCTAAGAATGCTAAAATATTGTACAACTTTTTGAGGAAAGGCAACCTCAGTAATACTGAATTGAACGAAAATACATTTATGTGCACATTCAGTAAACAAAAAAATTATAAATTCATCCAATAGCTCTCTGGGAGAGAAGTAATACTGTTAATGTACTATTGGTTATAAAGTAATAACTAATCATTTTACGATAGCGAATACGAAATGTTAATAATAATAATAATAATAATAATAATAATAATAATAATAATAATAATAATAATAATAATAATAATAATAATACGTTCGATGTACTGTTGGTCGTCTAATAAACAAAACCAATGTAACTTTAGTTATGGGAGACCGACAAGGAGAGCTAGACACCAAATACAAAGCCCTGCTTCTCCAAGTTATATGTGTGTTGCATGTTGGGGCTCTTTTCAAATGATCGTACATTGCTCCCCCATTTGGCACTGGTGTTGTTATTTGTTGTCAGAAATGCTCGCTTCAACCTCACCTTTTAAGAAGATTTTCTGGCATCTTTTCTATTCCAAGAGCAGAAAATTTTGGGTAGGTCATATTAGGAAACACAGTATGAATACCTCTCGTCCTTATTGTGAATTTTTTTCTTATTTTATTTATTTAGTCTTTCCAGGTCTGTCACACGACTTACGATAATTAGGTGTCATACGAGAGCTAACAAACATTAGACAATTAGGACCATTATCGTTTTTTTCCTATTCCGAATTGGTACTTCAAGTTCTTGTTTTGTTGCAATTAAAAAAAAATCATATCAAACTCGAGCTGAGAAGTTAAATTTTCCATCCATGGAGTTAAGTTACTCCTTTGTACATATTTTTTTCAATAATTCAGGTAGCCATTTTCACTTATCAAGAATCCAAAATGTTAGCCATGGATTGTTTGCACTTTGTGATATATCGTTTGCTCAGGAATGGTGAGTTCTTCCCATGGTTTTAGCACTTTCCTCATTTAAAAATGTCTTAGTTGAGAAATGTCTAATGTTAACTGAAATTTTTTAATTCGTAGTATCTTAATGTACAGGAAAAGTTACGAAATAATGTTACTCACTTTTTTATTGCCAATGGAATATTTACATTCAATAACATACCAGAGAAAATGTGTTGTTATCGGAATAAGAGTATTCGTATAAATACATTTGCTGAGTGCGTCGTGTGATGTTAATAAAATGTATTCCAATGGAGACGTTAACCACCCATCTCCTTGCACAAACACACACACACACACACCTATATACATATATATACATATATTAAATATATATATATATATATATATATATATATATATATATATATATATATATATATATATATATATATATATATATGTATATATATATATACATTATGTGTTTTCTTTTATTCAGTTTCTGCACTTTAATAAAATGCAACAAATTACTCCACTTCTTTTCCTGTGCCTGTGAATCAAAATTTCCATCGCATTTAATTTCCTTTGTGAAATTAAACGTTTACAATGTTCGTATTAAAAAGAAACCTAACTGTTCTCTTTTAGTGCTCCTCAAAATGCATCTGGCATTGTCACTTGAATAAGAAACTGAGAGAAACACGTCCCCAGCGTGAGAAGAAATACACAGCCGTGTCATTAAGGTATGAAAATCCGTTCACAGATATGCAAAAGAGAAACATTTCCATTTGAAACTGGGTTTCCTAAGTATTGAAATGCAAGCGTTGGAAAATCAGCGTCAGGAGATCCTTTAGTTCGCGATTCCACGACGTTTTGATCAAAGGGGTCTCTCATCACTCGTGTTTATCATTCGTTACCCTCTTCTCATGCAAACAACAGTTGCATGGTGTGAGAGGAAGATAGTCTGTCTGCAATACTTGGGTCGGTTGCGTTAAAGTTGGTGGATATATGATTTAGTATCAGTTTTTTCAAAGTAAATGGCGCAAGTTTATTTTCTAGCGTTAGTTTCTAATGTTTAATTGTAGTATAAGTAAATTTTAGCCTTGGACTCGGGTAGGCTCTAACGATTAACATACCGTTATGTATCAGCGCAAATGTATTTAATAATTTATAGACCGAAAGGATAAAGATTAACTCCAATGGAAGCAACAAACAATTCTATGAAATATTGTAACTGTAAGAAAATGGAAGTACGACGAAAAATCTAGAGCGTTACATTTGAAGGGAAGGACCAGCCGCCGAACTGTAAAGTCTGAATAGGTGTGGCAAGAAGTGCCCCGTGGGATTTCATAGGCTGCCTGGGGAAGAATTATTCACTCCACTAGCTCAGTGGAACACTGGCCGAAATAATGTTTATAACGACGGGACAACATAAAGACATTGTCATACAAAAGGGGAGGATCTATATAGTGGCATAGGTGGTGTCTTTGAACGCAAATTAACAGAGATTTAGTTATATAAGTAATGAAGTAGAGAAACGTTCTCTGAAATAATGTGCGTAATTCTCAGAAAAAAAGGTAAAAATACAAGAAAAAACTTGAGACACGAAAGCTATCTTAACCCCTTGTTGTTATTATGAGACGACTCTGAAGAGCAAGAAATTTGGTAATATTATCAGATTATTAGTGTTTATTAGGTGTTGGAGGAAATGCTTTTTGTAAATAGGTCACATGAGATCAACTGATCGCAACTATTTTAACAGTATTTTATCTTTGCTTGAAGATCAAAAGGAAAGGCGATTAGACTTTCTTTCCTTGAGCTAGGCATACTGGAATGTGACAAAAAAGTATTAGAGGGAATAACGATGGATTAATTTGTTGTGTGGTAATAATTAAAATTGCTTATTTGTTATTCGGGTAATATAAACAGCACAAACACATTGTGCAATAAACTGTGATCCGAAAAACATATAACAGTAATTATAAATAAAATTAGTACTTACAAGATATTTATTCAGTGCATAGTGTTAATAAAAATTTTGTTTCGATTCTGGAAGTTGCAGCTTACACATACAGGGTTAGTACTCTTTTCGCCTTTGGAATTACGTGCTCGCATTCTAGTTAAACATTAAAGTTAAATGACCACGTTCATTTTTAATCGTCTGACCAAAGGACAGACCTTTGTGCAGTTTTATACAACTATACAAAAAGCTCATCAGCAGCGTAATGTGCCACACGTGTTTCTTACACTGTTGATTCCTGAATCGCAAGGACTTCCTTTACAAACTCTTCCACAACTCTATTCAGCCAGCAGTTTCTCTGCCACCTACTTTCATTTCATCCCGAGAATTCAACACACTGGTAAATCTCAATATATCCAAACCTCCCGAGAGCACTCCAGTTTATTTCTCTCATATAAACGTATCTTCTCATCATTGTTGTGCGTCCACATTTTTTTTCTTTTTCAACCATTCTTGCGCTACATATTCTGTTCAACATTTCGTCTCAGTAGCTTTACCCTTTATCAAATGATGCTTATTTTATGGCAAGTCTAAGTTTATTATATTAATTATGTATAAAAGTAAATATTTTTATCTTTTTTTATTTGAAAGGAATCCCTGTAACAACTTGTTATTAGGTTCATTGAGTTTGCAAAAGTGTGTACTGAATATCAATTAATGTTTTTTTAGCAGATACCTAAAACAAGGGCTAAGAGATAAGGCTTTGCTCGTGGAACGGAAATTTCCTTAATATATCTCTCTATGCGAAATTCAAAACCTTCAAGACCGTGGCATTTATTTGCGTTTAAATTTTATTAAACCACACTTAATTTATTCTACATCTTAGAAATCATTCGTGTGTGAATAAGCCATGCTTTCAGCATTTCAGTTATTTCAGTTATCTGTGTTAATGAATACCTTTCTTCTAACACCTTTAATAAAGAGAATGCGAAATGGAATTATGGATAAACATCCTTCGGGGAACCTCTATAAAGGCAGCTTAGGTCACTATGATCCTGGTTTTCAAAATTCTTACCTGAGATAAATAAGTTGACTCTCTCTCTCTCTCTCTCTCTCTCTCTCTCTCTCTCTCTCTCTCTCTCTCTCTCTCTCTCTCTCTCATTCAAGTTGTCATACTCACAGCAACGCACACACACACACACACACACACACACACACACACACCCTCTCGTCCGTGCTCGAACCGTGGTAAATATCTTCCATAACAAGCAAGCCATAGATCTTTTCATAAAGGGCAACAGTGATGGCCGGAAACACTTTTCACTGTCCTTTTTAGATTCAGGATTTTACATGAAATTCCTTATACAAAGGATACTCCTGAATTGCTAGTGTTTGTTTACTTTCTAATAAACTAACATTACTTTCTTTTTCTCAGAGAAGGCCATGGGTTACATTCGGTATTAGAAGATTTAGTACATTTTTTCCGTCGTTCCTTTCCATGGAAATAGGCTTTGTGCTTCTTAATTGTTTGTTTTTTTTCTCTCAAAATCTTTGTATTTTGTAGTTCCAGAATATATAAAACTAAAGTAATTGAACTTGTAATATAATTATGCAATTATATTTTAATTCCATTGGCGACGATTGCCATAATAAATTAGATTATATTTTTTGTATATTGCTGAAAGTAGGAAAGAAAGAATCCAGCTGACAAGGGCAGAGAATGCCTTAACCAGGAAGTGCATTATTTTGTGCCTCAAGATCAAAAGCGAGCAGGTGACTTCTCTATTCAGCCGTTCCTTTGATGTCCTTCTCAGAGGACGACCTCTCCTTTCTCGAAATTCCACCTTTTCAAATGCTTTTGTTTTGGGTGATTTTTGCACAACTTCACTCTGTTGAAATTCGATTTATAAGATTTGAAATGTAAGTGTGCTTGTTTAAGTTTTTATTTGCATAGATCTATACCGTCGACATGTTCTATTATCTGATATCAGTATGAAGTATGAATTTGTACGTTTTCAGGCTAAACAAGCACAAATTGAAATACACATACGCAGTCTAGTAAAAAGTGGGCATAGGTTCGTGAAAATCACTTCCATTGTTCTTTAACAAGAACGTTGTATTAATTTTATATACTTTCTTAATCTGTGCGTTAGACAGTCTGCTAAATTTCAGGCACTTACAATTTCTCTGAAGTTATTTTGGGTATCCATCTTCCCTTCTATAAAAGACTTAATGATTTTTACCTTTATTAATCTCACCCTTGAGGCAAGAAATGCTTGAATTCATGTCAACTCATAGGTAGGCCAACATCTACCTGTGGGGATAGTTTAATCCCATTCTCGCTATGACAATGAAACGTTATGTGGATTACTTTAGTGTGAAATAATTACCAATTATCGATAAAGAGAAATATTAGTTCTATTTACGCAACGGTACAATGATAATGACTTAATCATTTCTATAATGAAACACAAGAGGTTCGATATATTGGTTGAATCGAACATGGATGAATATCAGCGGCAAAAATTTGTAGTTCCTGGAAGAGGAATTTCACTTCGGTGCAGAAATGGGGTCACATTTCCATCTGCTATTTATTCATGAGGCCCCCACTGGCAGCAGAGGTTTTGGCAAGAATGTGTGTTTCGTCCTCAGAAGCGATAAAGCAATAGAGGAAATAGCAGATGTTTTGGTATCGAGAAATTAGTTTAAAACTGAATTATACTGCTTTCCGCCTTCCGTTATCCTTTAGAAAAGATATAGAATGCCAGTATTTCTAGTTTTGTGTTAAGTAAACATATTTTCTTTTATATATAACAATATGAGCTGAGAGATCATGAGTAACGCATATATTCTCTCCTAATAGAAAGAATTGTGGAAATGATAATTTAGTAATGGCAGCCAGTCATCCGTAACCCACGGTTATACGTGAGATATCTGGTTACTTAAAATTAAAGAATAAAAAACCTCATAAGGCTAAATCTTAATTATATCAGCATTTCAGTAAAATTTCCTGTCTTACACAAACGCACAAACATAAAGGTACGAATACGTACACACGCGACCTCAAATAATAAGCATACCTCACCCCGCTCTCTCTCTCTCTCTCTCTCTCTCTCTCTCTCTCTCTCTCTCTCTCTCTCTCTCTCTCTCTCTCTCTCTCTCACACACACAAACAGAAAACCACAAGGGCAAAACAGAAACAATTCCAAAGAATGATAGCACTATTCCTAAGCAAATAACCCGCGACACTTAGCTAAATCAAATCCCCTCTTTGCTAAAACAAATCCCCTCTTTGCATTATGTCTCTCCAAGCTTTATCGAAGCGAATCAAATGATAAATTTTTAAATGCATGTGTGTGTGTGTATGTGTGTGCATATATTTGTGAGTGTGTGTGTATGTATATATTATATATATATATATACATATATACAGTATATATATATATATATATATATATATATATATATATATATATATATATATATATATATAAAGTGGCCTACTGACACATTGATAATGAAATCTGAAATACAGTCTTAAGATTAACTTTAATAAAAAACGGCGAGCGTCCAACTGTTAGTTGTCCCCTAAATTATTTCTCTTGTGGAAGGCATTTGCGAATTTAATTGGTAGAAATCCTACTGGTATGTTAAGTTCTGTCTCTTTCATCACTGAGATACGTTTGGTACGATTTTTGTGATGAAAATGAAAAGGACCTAATGTTGTTCTATTATCAAATGCTTTCATGTTCTGTACACTGTGCTTACACACTCACACACATATATAAATGTATCTGTATATATACACACACACACATATATACATATATATATATATATATATATATATATATATATATATATATATATATATATATATATATATATATATATATACATATATATATATATATATATATATATATATATATATATATATATATATATATATATATATATATGTAATATATATGTATATACATATCTATACATATATTAAATATATATATATATATATATATATATATATATATATATATATATATATATATATATATATATATATATATATATATATTATATATATATATATATATATATATATATATATATATATATATATATATATATCTTTCTCTTTCATTTGCTCTTTATAAGGAAAATTGAGAACACTCAAAATAAAATAAACTCAAATGATGCAGCCACCCTATTTACCAGGACTTGTTTCAGAGAGGTCTACTTCCTTTTTCCAAATAATAATTTACCATTATCGTGTGAAATTATCTCACACTTTCGATCATGATGCGATGCAAATTGAAAGCTTTCGATCGGAAATACCTTCGGAAATTGCAAAATACTTTTCACAGTATAGTATTATTTGCCTTTGTTGATACTGGCTAACGCACTTTTGGCTAAAACTTTATCGTTAGGATCTTCAAGCAGAGAGGATTACAAATACATTATTTTTCTGGGACTTGTACTTTGATAGAAGTTTCAGGAACAGACCTACTAACAGACATACAAATATACATATCTTTGAATACCTCTAGAAAAAACATTTACCAATAAACTGTGCAACCGCTGAGAATTGTGAAGGGCAAAAGAATTCTATTTTTAAGCTAGTGTATTGCAAAGCGGATTTAGAAGGAACAAAGGGGATATAGAATAAATGTGAGGATTATACTATTATCCGGGTCTATTTCATTGCAAATTCTTTTGCCGTAGGATTTATAAATCCCAAGGTTTAACAGGGATTAATTCATGAAAGCCTTGCCTGGTGCCGCAGAGGTATTTTCTAAATTCAGATTAATGGAAGTTGTGAGTGCATATTTGCAAAAGATAGAAAAAGAAATCTTTAAATAATTCTTGACATTATCACATTTCATTTGGTCTTAATTCAAGGTTGGTGTAAAGAACAAAAATTTAACATACATAATTCCTGGAGTAACTAAATCAAATATAGTTGGAAAGGTAGCAACCTACCATAGACGAGAGAGAGAGAGAGAGAGAGAGAGAGAGAGAGAGAGAGAGAGAGAGAGAGAGAGAGAGAGAGAGAGAGAGGTCACAAAAACACTGATGGGAAAACTGTCTTTTGGTTATGTAAGTGATATTTGGTCATCTTGAACTGCAGCCAAAAATCTTCATGTTCTTTATTCGTTAATGTTTTTACTCGTTCAGTCCCTTCAAGAATAACGAATTTAAAACCAGTACACTGATCGTTGAAGACAAAGGATAAGAACTGATACAAAAGAAATCATTTGATTCTTTTCGGAAATAGGAAGATTAAGGACGTGGAAAAAGGCCCAGCGGCTATGAAGTAAGTGGTCTCTTTTTCAGCTGATTTGAAATTCAGTTGCTTGTTAAGGAGATTCTCTCTCTCTCTCTCTCTCTCTCTCTCTCTCTCTCTCTCTCTCTCTCTCTCTCTCTCTCTCTCTCTCTCTTTGGGGAAAAGCAGTGTTTTATTGCTGAAACAAGAGCAGTGTAAAATATGGCCATTCAAAAACAGTAAAATTTTAAGAGTAGACGAAATTTTATTTTATTGTAATATGGGTTTTGGGAGACGGAGAATAGAATGAAGATTATACGAATAAAAAAAAACTACTCGAGGAAAATTTAGTAATAAAATGAGAATTAAACCGTGAAAAAATTTCGGTACATTTCACTGTATCTCCATTTTATGAATACATCTCTACATCCCTATCACTGTTAAGAGTAAATCTTGTGCATGCTGATTGTGACATCTTTCACTTCATTAAATTTAAATCCGTATCGTCTTTGTATTTCTCTCCAAGCTGTTGAGAAACCGTTCAAATGGGGCGAGTCTCAGACTCCATTAAGGGTTTATTGGCCTTATGCGTGTCACGCAAGAAATTCAACTCTTTCTCATTGATGGTGAAACCCTTTCATTCTTATGCGGTGTCTCTTTCACTGCAGTGTACAAATCTTTAAAGTTTGGACGTGCCTTTGCCTATATTTGAATGTCTCCTCATGACGATATCATATTTTTGTTTCTTCACTTAAGGGTTGGATCCCTTTTAAGATAGCCTCAGAGAAGTGCAGATATTTGACTTTGCAGTTGTCTTGGTGTTCGTCCTCCTTTATTCAAATGCTGCAAGGTTGCGTTGTGGTTGTTGTAACCTTCTCTTGTGTGTGGTTTATTCCATTCTGTGCGTGATGCGAACTCTGCTGTGGCTGTATATCATTGTGCCAGTTTTATCCTCATATCTTATATTTATTTCACGCATACCTATACATTTTCGAACGTCTATCCGTGAACGGAAACCATTTGTTTGGAAAGAAACGGGGAAACACAACAAGGGACTAATTATGGTATATACTGTTCGGTGTTGAAGGAAGACCGAGATGAAATTAAGATGAATTAAAACTAGTAACGAAAAGAATCTCTTAAAAGGTAATTTCATGATAACATAAACGCAAGGGAGAAAGAAATCACGAAAAATCAAATGACATAAAGGAGTAAATAAAAGATTATTATTTTGAAGTATCTCCAATTATGAAGTTTCAAAAGATAAGAAACTTCAACGAGTCAATTTCCTTAAAGATAATCAGCTTAATTTCCTGCAACGTCGGCGATGTCTCAGAGATGTTGTTTACATCCCAGCTGCTTTTTCCTTAATTGCTCCAATCACCAGATATACCAAATTGCAGACCTCTAGCCTCAGTAGTTTTCATTTTATTTAAGATTAAAGTAACCATAATCGTGCATCTGGCAACGATATATGCCAGGCCACCACCGGGCCGTGGTTAAAGTTTCACGGGCCGCGGCTCATATAGCATTATACCGAATGATAGATCGATGTTCAGTTGCCTTAATTATACGCTGTACAGAAAACTCAATTGCACCGAAAAATCTTCGGCGCATTTTTTACTTGTTTTTTATTTGTTTTGGTGGTAATTAACTTGGTGATAGAAAAGGAAGCAATGTTCAATAATGGTGATTCCCTCTATATGCTATACCAATATAGCATCAAATAAAATGAAGTCTGAAAGTATTACCGACTTTCATCTGAGCAGAAACATTTAAGAGACGAAACTTGAAGAGTACACGACGACAAATATGGAAAAGAATGGCGAGCGAGACTTAAAAAACGAAACTTGAAGAGGTAATGGAAACTTTCTCAATTTCACGTCAAGAAGTTCAAGAATGGCGAGAGGAGGAAGAGGAGGAGGCGTAGATAATATGGCCCAACTCGAGACAATTCCTCGAAGGAGCAAAGTTCATATCATATTTCAAGTTACAACATTTATGGAACCCAGGGGCCTGGCTTCTGCGAACTTCTTCGCCCTTTGACGCGATAACCCTCTCGCTTGCATTTTTGACAGTACATAATGGCTTCCAGATCATTCACGTCCGTATTCTCTCTCTCTCTCTCTCTCTCTCTCTCTCTCTCTCTCTCTCTCTCTCTCTCTCTCTCTCGCTACACCAGCTGCGATCCAGAGCTGTCGAATAACAACCACATATACTGTATGTAATGCAATGTTTAGGAGATAGAGGCACTATATATATATATATATATATATATATATATATATATATATATATATATATATATATATATATATATATATATATATATACACAGTATATATGTCATCATCATCATCATCATCAAAACAACACTGCAACTATGAGAAACCTAAAAGTAAAATTGGGAAACTCTCTCTTCCTCCCTCTACCGCTCTTGTTCAGTTCCTGAGCACACGTCGCCCTGATTTCGCAGTTGTATTATTCCTTCCCTTTTTTTTTTTCTCTGTGAGCCTTAATCCTCCAGTAATAAATCTGCTTACGTTGAGTCCCTTAGTCATTTCCCCTCGAGACAACATATTATATGCACCGCTTCTCATGGCATTTCGGCCAGCTGGATATTGGGGCTGTGTAACTTCAAAGAGAATAACTTCATTGTATATATTATTTACTTGTTTCTTCAGAATATTTCATATAAAGTATAAATCGATGCTCATAATCCTCAATAATACGTGCTTTTAGCAAATATAACTCAAAAAATGCCTAAACAACGCAGTCAGTCACCAGGCCATCTGTGATCGCCAGTAACTGACTTATTGCAAAAAGTCATTTCAAGAAAAAACTTTTATATATATATATATATATATATATATATATATATATATATATATATATATATATATATATATATATATATATACTCGTATATATAGTGCATATACGTTAAGTACCATGAGTTTCCGCGCGGAGAGTTACGTGCGCTTAACCCATCTACAAACATACATAAAGTTATCACGTTTCTCTTTGGTGTAATAACAACTGTTTGGCTGCGACCTCGAAAAAATACGTTAGTTATTTTCCTTGAAAGTAAACTACTGAAGTGAAATCAAATGTGAAAGAACGTAAAGGCGCCTACCAAACAAATTCCAAGATTCTTGCTGTCGTAAACTTCTAATCTTATGTGTCAGTGAATTTGATTTCACACTGTCCCCAGTCGTTGCAGAAAAATGTAGGAGAAAAGAAGGAAAAGGGAATTAACTTCCAAGGTAGGAGCAAAAGTTAAATTAGGGAAAAACGACAAGGAAAAGGGAAATAAAAGATAAAAACACTGTTGAACTATAGAGAGAGACTTTATCAAATAAAAGATAAAAAAACGCTGTTGAACTCTAGAGAGAGACTTTGTCAAATAAAAGATAAAAACGCTGTTGAACTCTAGAGAGAGACTTTATCAAATAATACTGAATGTTTTATTATTTCATTTACTCTATGTCTTGCTATTTATATAACCTACATCATTCTATTTATCGTACTAATCAAGCAATCAGTAGAAATGTTCTAGAGGGTCCACAATAATATAATTGTTAAAGGCTCGTGTAAATGTATAAAAGCTTTCGAACCCTTCTCTGGGTTCATCTTCAGTCAAAAGATGAACCCATTGTTACTGAAGATGAGCCCAGAGTAGGGTTCGAAATCTTTTATAAATTTTTCTCTAGCCTTTAACAATTATATTATTGTGGACTCTTTAGAACATTTATGAATTCTCGTGATAAAGAGTTTTTCTACCAATCAGTAGAAAGTAACGTATTGTATTTCCCGGTGGTTCCCATTGTTTACTGTAAATGCACTTGACATTAGGTTTGCTTTTACTTCCTTCGTGGTTAATATCAGTTACCTTTACACTTTTACAAGGAACATCATAGTATTGGTCTGTGGCTTCTGTAAAATGCCATTTCAAAGTCAACACAGGCCACAGGTTTCATTCCGTACTGCACCGTATGTCTTAACACAAATATTTGGTCTTTGCAACTCCTACTCTTTTTAAAACCGCCTTGTTCATCTCTAAGGATTTATCAGTGTTCTAACTGTAGCCAGTTACGAAAAAAAAACACGTCAAATATTTACATAAAATCTGATGGCAGTACAATGCCTCTATAGTTACCATATTCAACCAAGTTACTTTTCTTTGGTACCTTCGCTGTGACCTCTAATTCCAACCATCGATCTGTCTCCTCACTTCGTATTCTTCAAGACAATAAGTAGTCTAGTTTGTCTCTTATACTTTTCAGCTATAAACCTCTTATATTTTTGTTAATGGGTTTATAAAACATATATCTTCTTTCTCTGCATCTTTTCCCACTTCTGTGTGGGGTCGATGACATTATATATATATATATATATATATATATATATATATATATATATATATATATATATATATATATATATATATATATATATATATATATATATATATATATATATATATATATATATATATATATATATATATTATATATTATATATATATATATATATATATATATATATATATATATATATATAATATATAATATATAATATATAATATATAATATATATATATATATATATATATATATATATATATGTATGATTGTATACATATATATATACATACATACATATCTCTATATATTTGTTTTTGTGTGTATGTGTTTAGTGTCATTCCTCATTCGCAGCACAATTATTCATACATGTATTGTACTAAAAACGACTATAACTATCCCATAATCTTTTCGTCGACAGACTTCACTTTTCTGTTATTTGGTTTGTGAAATTGATTACATTCTTGCTCTCAGTGTCCCTCCATTTATCTTTGTTTCCATTGCTTCCCCTTTCTCTCGTTAGACAATATGTTGACAGTAAAGGTTAACGAAACGAAGCCTTCGTGATTTTCAATTCAGAAGTAATTTGATCTGCCATAGAGTGGGAGGGCACCTTTTCGTTTGTAATTGGAGTTTGAATGTTTGATATTTCTATTTTGGGCCCTTTCCCCTGTGCAAATGGAGGGGAAGCCCTTTACCAATCTTTGAATATTACCTCTGCAAATAGAAGACATAGGATAGGGCTTGCTTGGTACTTGTACTTGCGACTCGCTTATAGAAGGGATGTCTACGACATGTTTTCTATACCATTTTGCTGTCTTAACAGGCATTAACATTGACCTGTATTGTGCGCTGTTGATTCGTTATTGCTGAGGACTTATCAATATGTACAGAATTTGCACTGGAGGACAGGTATATTTAAACTACAAGAATATTCTTATGACATCTATTTTAAACTGCTACAAATTTGTTTACAATTTCCACACATTCTTTTCTTCACTGACAACTGTTATAAAATGAGTCTCTCTTGTTCTGAAGTTCTGTGTAGAGCTACATTTTTTTTCAAGTTTTAAGTTACAAAATGGAGCTGGCAAGAGAAAAGAGCAAGAATGAAATTGAATGAGCAAAGAGCTAGGTGTGACAGACTTGAAAACGCAGCGGTAAAATTTCTAAATTTTACTTAGAGAAGTTTTCTAACTCTTAGCAGATCTATTGATATGACTTCTTGAAAGAACGCCGCAATATCGTGTCAGATGGTAGCTAAGGACGATCGACAATCCAACTACTGCTTCTTTTAAAGTCGTGTTTTCCAATTTTCAAAGTTATCTTTAAACCAGGATACAAATCAAAAGAATGCCGTTTCTGTACATTCAGTTTTTCATTTTTCTTGTGAGTATTTTTAAGACATTCATAGGATGTTCTGAAAGTTGTTTAATCAATGACTTTAGAAAAATTATATTCTTTACAAGTCGATAAATTGCATATTTCATTAACAATAACTGTATCATATTTAAACTTTAGTATGTACGTAAAAGTTACCATAAGATGAAAACAGTTTTTGTAATAAGAATCAGTAGTGATAATGCCTAACGGAGTATATGGATAGTAAAAGTAAGAAGATAATAGAAAACAGCATAAAACTCCGTTTAGAATAAATCGTACAAATATTCTTAAGATTAGCATATATCTTGATGTTTCACTAAGGTGTTAAAAAACTGTTTTCTCTACGAAATTAAATATGTACTGAAATATAGAAGAATATTATAGTTTGATAAAGTTCTATGAAAAGAACAGAATACGAAAATAAGTAAAGTTCATTCTTATCAAGAAAAAAAAAATTAAAAATCATATTGACGAGAAAACAAATTACTGCAGTGGTAAGAGCTGATATTGCCTCGCAAACGGCGCCCTCCAGAACTAAATAATGATGTGTGCCCTTCAGAGACCTTGGATTTTATTGTAAATAAATAAATACCTTTGGTTTTGCTGTATGTTATGGGAAAGGGAGGAGAAAAACCTATTGATATTTTAAGTGGCTGACTGAACCAGAGCAGTTATGTCTGTTATTAGTCTGTTTGTTTCGGAGGACATTACTTTCGCCATGGCTTTATCCTTAGTTTAAATGGGCAAAAATGGAATGAACATTAGCTGAAGAATCACTACGAGATCAGGCTGGACGGTGTAAGACACTACATTTAGATTCTGTGTTCAAAAGAAAGTATTGCTTTACTCTCATTTCTATTACTCGTGAACTGCGTTGTATTTCCAGAACTCCAAAAGCAATATCATCCCATTCTCTGAGGATGTCCTATTGATATTCTAAGAAGGAGCACGAAAAAAATCATATCAGTTAAATTAGGTCGACTGTGTGCCTATAAAATTAAAAATTAACTTATGGTAAGGCACATGGTTGGTAAGGCACATGGTATTGTAACTTCAGAATTGTGATGCACGTCACTCAAAACCTGCTTATTAACTACTGCAAATCCTCTCTATCTCTCAGCAACTAACTTAATTCTATTTGCAATTTCCTTTCCTTGAGATCATACAGGCTATGCAATCCTAAATCTCCAAGAAAGTTCCTTTCTATTCGCACCGATATAGAATAGATCAATAAGAATTCCATATTCTCCATCTTTGTAGCTTAAGCTGGCCTTGTGCCAACACGTTCTCTTGTTCCTTTCACAATCCGTAACAGTTCTACCCTAATCAAAAATGTATGCTTTGTCTTCTTCAGGTTTCACTGCAACCAATACCCCTGATTTACAGTGCATGGCACCTTGTCTGAGATAAAACACACCAGACTTTCAATCTTTAAAAGCCTATACCCAAGTATATTGTGTTGATACGTACCAAATTGTGATGACAGTGATGATGTTAATGATGATATTGAAAGTAACGTACACATAAGAAAACAGTTTGGCGTTCATGAAAACGGTCACACAAAAAAAAGAAAAAATTATATTTTCACTCTCCTCTCCAAAAACGTACCGTCAGTGCCGATAGTCTACAAGACAAAAACATAATCAAGATAAAGTTCTCAATTCTGCTCCACGCAGATACAAACAAATATAATTTCCTTGAAAACTGCCGTTTGAGAAAAATGACTGTCGAACTCCCTTACCTTTTAGTGCTTATTTTCTGCCGACAGCCTCAGTCTAACGAACTGACCCCTTTTTGTTTTCTTCCCCTCGGGAAGATTTCATGATTTATATTCCCTCGGAGGATGAAATGCCTTCTTTTTGCTTCCCAAAATAAGATTATTCCGCTCAGATTAACTGAAACCTTGCCATGAAGAGATTCGAGAATTTTGCTTCTCGGAGCCGATGATGCGGTTTGGGAAATCTCGTTCTATACTTTGTCGTACAGTCATTTTGTGCGAGAAGTTAATTATGTCGTGAATGGAAAACAAAGTTTAACTTTTTTGGTTTAGTTGTTTTGTTGTACTTCACATTCCACACGTAGTTTTTAGAGGTTTGCTTCATGCGTTTAATGGAAGAGGCAGCTAGAAGATACATGGACCATAATTTTTGTGCCAGATTGCTAGAAAAAAGAAAATCAAGCCAACAAAGTACAGCTGTTATAAACGTTCAAAATCTAACAGCAATAAAAGTTGAGACAGTTCTTTCTTGATCTCCGAATCAGGTAAAAGGCTACCTCAAATTTAAATATGGGTTGCGTGAAAAGCATCGTCTGTTTATCTCAGGATGCCAGAATCTTTATGAATACATGCAATGTCACAACACTTAATTGGTTCAAAAGAATATTGCGCTGAATTAGTTAAATGTACATGACATAACAATGGCAAATACACATTTCGTTGCAGAATTCTTAAAAAAAGGCATTTACTATTTTTTAAGGGCGTTTAAAATTTCCTAATTATTCTAGAGAGAAAAAACCAGAAGTTGCCCTCTTGGTTTTGTGTATTAACCTCTTATATATTCCCTGCAAGGAGTATTATTCACAGGTCACATGAAATAAAAGTTCATTTTACCGATATGGAAACAAGAGACTGTTTATAGATATCACAGTGGTGCAAAAAGGGAGAGAATGTCGTATTGTGGGTTTCAATAAAGGAAGGTTAAGTAAAAAAAGGAAAATGAAAGTGTGATTGTTGAAATTCTTGAGAGGGGCTGGGATAGAGGCGGTTTCCTTTATTCGTGTCTATGCAGGCGTGTGAATGTGTGCTGTTCTTGTAATGACGCAGTTATTAAGCATATTATAAACGTTATGGAAGTCAAACTTTCTGAATTTATAAGCATCGCGGCCTGTACGCATCGTGATGCTATTTTAATAATCCCTTATGATATGTTGATATGAATAACTTTCCTGAATGAGGTATCCATTATAAATTATACTCAAACTACTTCACCAGAATTATGCTTCCTACAATATAGGTTCTGGTAGGTGACATGGTAAACAGCTTGTCTCTGTTTATGTGAATTTCCACTTTTTTATGTCAGAGAAAATCCTTCAATTACCCAAAATATAATATTAATTAGGAGATTTACAATGCCTTTGGATATGGAATAAAAAAATAGTGATCTTAGAAAAACATTTGGGTACAATTGCACCCATTCTATAAATTCAAGCGACATGTTAAATTATATTAACATTTACGTGTGCATTCATCTATATATATATATATATATATATATATATATATATATATATATATATATATATATATATATATATATACATACATATATATATATATATATATATATATATATATATATATATGTGTGTGTGTGTGTGTGTATAATATATATATATATATATATATATATATATATATATATATATATATATATATATATATATATATATATATACATATATATTTAGTCTAGCATAAGTTCTTCTATTAAAGGTCTTTGAGTGGGTCCAAAAACAAACAAAAACAGGACCTCGCATTTTACTACAATAGTTTCACTGACCTGTAGCCAAGTTTACTGCATATTTAAGAAGTTAAGCAGCATTCAGTACTAATTCTTAAGTGCTGACCTTCGACTTTGATCTCTCGTTGAAAGTTTACTTTAGCGAGGTTCTGTAATCAAAAGATTATATTGTTTTATTTTCACAATCCACGCTTCATGAAGGATAAAAGCTGAAAATAAAATTGATACAGCATCGTGGAATGGCGTACCATCCACATAAATTCCAGATGGGAACAAAATATTTCCCTGTGTTGAAAGTAATCTCGGTAGGCATACCTAAACAGCCTCTTGTGCAACACACACACACATATAATATATATATATATATATATATATATATATATATATATATATATATATATATATATATATATATATATATATATATATATAATATATATATATATATATATATATATATATATATATATATATATATATATATATATCTAATATATACATATATATATTATATACATATATACACACACACACACACACATATATATATATATATATATATATATATATATATATATATATATATATATATATATATATATATATATATATATATATATATACTGTATATATATTGTGTATTTGTGTGAAGAGAGAATTTGTAAGAAAATAATATCTCGATACGCCTATTTCATGTTAATACTATTTATGTCAAAATATTTAAATTGAATATATGTTCACAACTACTCTTAGAAATGTATTGAAGCTGCGTTTATTATCTGTATTGATATGATTTATTATTTGTATTGACATACAACATAAAGCAACTTTCAGTTCATGAAAATTTATGATTAAACATTTTGTATAGTGAACGCCCTTCGTTTTACACCCTTGGCTGTTTTTAATTACTTGCCGCTGAAAGGGTTCCAGTGTTGATTGTGGGCTCAGTTTTATCCCTGTGATTGAATCACTGCGATGTATGAGCTTTTGGAATTTTGAGATTAATAGCGTATAGATTTTTTTGTCCCTCTTTCATGACGCATTAACGAGTGTTTAACATATAGAAACTATTGTAATGGGTGAGCATTCTTAGAATGTTTTCCATTGAAAATTAACGGAGCACAGAACAGAGCATTCCTAGTTTCTACTCCCTGTTATTTCAGTGGTTTTGAATATATACATCCTTAAATACACGCATAGTCCTATATCAGTTACTTCATTATTTTTCATGTTTCTGTTTTTCTGTTCTTGAACTTTCTATAAGTAAGTTTTAAAAGAAATATATAAATAACCAAGCTCCAATGAATCAAAGCTTTAAATTATGAGTACGAAAATAAAAAAGTTTGTGAGAGTTTCAAAGTGGAAGAACAGTTTCATTCTACGCAGATTCCACAGCAGCAGGTCGATACCATGGTCAAATACTTTTCGATAGGATATAATATTTTGGTTTTTAGTATATGCGATATATTGCCGAAGCCTAATCTTTTTCTTTTAATGATTATGGCAAGGAAGGTTAAAGACAAAAGTTATGGTAAAGATTATAGAACAAAGATTAAGTCCTGGAATTTGGAGAGATTAAAAAGAAATTACATTTTAATAGCTGTTTGTCTCTAAATGAATATAATGACCTCAAGGCGATTTGTTATCATTTTGTTTCCATGACGTCTGGTAATAAATATGATTTTCCCTGATTGCTGAGGTTATAAGTAGTTCGGGTGAGAAGAGTGATACAATAGCCTGACATCATCGCTGGTAAATATAAAGTTTAAACTATCTGTTAGGACATTTGACTTGAGTACCTTTCTTTGTTTTTATCCTGAAGGCCTCACGTTCTACCAGTGCAGAAAAACATGTCATCCTATGTACGCTATGAGAGAGAGAGAGAGAGAGAGAGAGAGAGAGAGAGAGAGAGAGAGAGAGAGAGAGAGAGAGAGAGAGATAAAAAATGTCAAGTTAGATAAGATATGGCAAGCTTAGGTATTTACATAAGCATAAAGCAAAACTATTGAGCATAAAACCAAACCGTTCATTTTGCTACTACTTCTATTGAAATGGTCTGCCATTTCAAGATCACTTACCTGTAGAACGTCTGCTGGGAAGTAAACAGGAGCTATAGTGATTAGTAAGCAATATACCTCTTAGTAAATGAAGCGAGAATTTCACGGTGGTCGCTGATGTCAGGGGAAACATTTCCCTTGTGTCAAGTCTCATATGAACGGTGCTATGTTTGCCAGATGAAGCTGCGTAGCTGTGCCTGTGGGGGAGAAAGGGTTGGGTGAGGGAGAGAAGAGTGGTTAAATAATGGACAAAAATTCTTTGTATCTCTTCAGAAGATACAAAGTATATTCACAGTAAATCCATAAGTTACTGTTATTTTGGCTAAAGATGAGACATTATAGCAATAAAGTACCTTGGTTAAAAGAATTTTTTTTATATATACACTATTAGCTTGTAGAAGAACTGTACTTACAAGACCGGAGTACGAAACATATCTCTAAAACCAAAACTCCACCTTAGTATATATTCAGTACCAGACATTCTCCCTTCTGCACCAGACTTCCGCAGTAGATGTTCTCAATAGCTTTCTCATAGATATTCTAGAATACAAGTTCAAGGGAAGTGGGAAAGAACAGGAAGTTAGTGCACACAATTTCCACTGCTGATTTTTTCCTGATGACGCCCTAACTTCTTCAAGCTTCGTGATATCATTTAAGAGATGACGCTACGAAAAAATACTTGCAACGACAACACAACCCACAGTTCCGATTTAATTTCTTATTCCCTTGAAAATTACTAGGCGGTTCATTACAAGTGTTTCCTCAGTTTCAATGACCAGGGCAAAACCAAGAACAAAGTCCCTTGCCATGTAAAGTACTTTCAACAAAGGCCGTGGAAGGTCCAATGTTCTAATAACCATTTTAGAACCTTGAAATTTGTCTTCAGGGATGTTCCTTTCCTTTGTCTTGAATTAACTGTACCTGTCAGGTAGTAGTAGGTGCTACTGGATTGCAACTGCTAGAATGTGTAATTAATTAATTGTCTGCGTAGCGTAGAGTTTTCCTTTACACTGAACACCTAAACGTAGCTGTTATCCCGGTTCTTAGTTCCTCGTTGGACGGGTCGGTATAGTCCTCGGCTAGCACTCTGCTGGGCCCGCGTTCAAGTCTCCGGCCGGCCAATGAAGAATTAGAGGAATTTATTTCTGGTGATAGAAATTCATTTCTCGCTATAATGTGGTTCGGATTCCGCGCAAAATAAGTCTAATCCTTCGGGCCAGCCCTAGGAGAGCTGTTAATCAGCTCAGTGGTCTGGTTAAACTAAGATATACTTAGGTACTAGAACGATACTGTCCTTAGGATACGAAGCCTAGACATCTCCAGAATTTTTGTTGGTAATTTATTTAAATAAGCCTAGCCTTTTTACTGAACTAGAGATTATTTATGGTAACTATTTCCCCGGAGCAAGTAATGCCTTAGTCTTCACCACGGTGTTATTTCACCGATTTGTAATGGGGAAGAAAAGTAAATGAATGATAATAAAGAGCGTCCCTCACAAAAGTGACTTGTCTTACCTCACGGCCACTTCTTTAATCTCGGCAACTTATTTTTAAGAAATTTAAGTTAATGGGCTTGAGAGAAAGCCGATGTATTCGAACATACGGTAAATCTTGAGCAATTTGTTTATTCTTTAAATAGTGGTGGATCTTCTTGTCTTGGGTCCTGAGCGAACTTCTTAAACTTTATTTAAATTTATCATCGTTTCACAATGTGTAAACTTTTTATGTTTAGTAATATTTTTTGCTAAAGTTTTATTTTATGTTATGAAAAATAATTTATTTCCTCTTATTATGGTTTCGTTTTTAATTGCATTTGCAGAACACAAAAGATTAGGTACTGAGTTGAACTTTCAGATATGTATAACATTGTATTAGCTAACCTAATGTTTTGAAATGATTGCTTTCTTATTAATAAACAATATCGTAAAAATTCCTCGTTTCAAAAATAACCGTCTTAGGCTTTATCGTAGGCTGTAGTAATCATGCACTGGATTGCAAAAATAGGAGGGATAGTTTTAGAATCTTCTACAAGGTATTTATAAACGGTGTTTATTCCTGTTGTTTGTATTGTATTTTTTTTTTCTTTGGCAGTAATGGAATTTGAGAACCCTATGAATTTTTTCACAGTTGTACAAATTTTCAATTTTCAATAATTCTTTTGCCGCTGGGAAGGTGAAATTAAATTTGACGACACGATTCACCCCTCTAGCATGATTGCCCATTCTTTCCATTCAGTAATCGCATTATATTTCAACAAAGGGATAGGAAAAACTGGATTCGCTTCGTACTCAGACCAGGTGATTTGCTAAGTACTGTGAGTAAAATTGACCTTTGCTTGCTCATTGCTACTCTAGCTAAAATGATCCGCTAATGAGGCAGTCGATTAGTATTCATGAATTTTCCAGTCTAATGATCTAATAATTGAATTACCAAATGATTAATGAACTGTTTTTTTTTTTTATATAGCCAAGCGACAGTGACGCAGATGTTCACTTACCTGTTCTGTAATACATTGTCGATTTAATTTTATCCTTAAAACTTGATGACTTATAATTCCGTAATATATGCATAATGATGTAGTGTTCAACGAAATGTTCAGTTGTCTCTTGTATCTCATTTCTGAACCACCGTTGTTTATAACCCATTTCATCTGGATATACATTTCGTCCTATTAAAACTTTATTTCTCTACTCGTTTATCCGAATTGGCAACTAATCTATAACGTATAATTTCCTTTCAAGTTATACAGCTCCTGCTGCCTTTTTGTTATCAGGTTTTAGTTTTCTATAAAAAAAAAAACTATTGTGACGGCTTTGCCTGTCCGTCCGCACTTTTTCTGTCCGACCTCAGATGTTTGAAACTACTGAGGCTAGAGGGCTGCAAATTGGTATGTTGCTCATCCACGCTCCAGTCATCAAACATACCAAATTGCAGCCCTCTGGTATCAGTAGTTTTTATTTTATATAAGGTTTAAGTTAGCTATAATCGTGCTTCTAGCACCAATATAGGATAGGCCACCACCGGCCCGTGGTTAAAGATTCATGGGCCGCGGCTCATACAGCATTATACCGAGACCACCGAAAAGTAGATCTATTTTCGATGGCCTTGATTATATACTGTAGCGGCTGTACAGAAAACTCGATTGCTCCGAAGAAACTTCGGCACATTGTTTAATTGCTTCATTTGTTATCTGAAGGAAGACGAGTAAACTATGCACTCATCACAGTGTGAACAACTAATCCTAGCAAGTTCGATTTAGAGTATTTAAATGGAATTCTATGTCTGTATTTTGTCCAAAAAGTTTTTGAAATTTCTTGGAGGAAAAGAGGATTATGGGTTCACGTTTCTTTCTTGTGTTAGCAATGTCCACCAATTCTAATACGGGAATAGATAAATGGATAAATGGACAAAGAGCTAAATACCAAACATTTAGATCTTAATTCCCTCTAGAATGAGCATGAATTGCCATCTTAGGCCATTTTCTATCAGAGATCCTCACGATATTAAAAGAAAATAAATCAAAAACAAGTAAACCGTTTGCTGTATCCTGTGCACGTGTACTGAAATACACCCATATAGCAAACTGTATGTGTATATCCTTTGCCTGTTTGGGATTCCTAAATAAACAGTAGGTTATCCTGAACCATAAAAGACCTATAAAGACGGTTCTTTATAAAACAGATATTCGTGACTCTTAGTTAGATTGCGTGTTGCTGTTGCTGTTCGTGACTATCTTGGATATCATGTTGGTCTTGATGAATATAAGTGAGAGAGCAGGCGAGTCCCGAATTTGCATATTGCTGATTCTCGTGATGTAGGTTTGCGGAGATGCAAGTCGAATCAGGAATGTTCTCAGACCAAGTTAGATTAAGAAATGTATATCAAAGCGTGTATCGGTTTCTGTGTCAGTGCGTCAGAATAACTAACATTAATGAGTGAAGTTAATAAATCGAATTTAAATTGTAAAAACATTTGCAGTTGCAATGGAGTCCACAACTAGTATCCTTACAAATCTGTTGATATTTACGATTGTAATAATTTCTCTTTACGATTAAATTACAATTTAAATCGGTTTCTGTTAATTTCTGTAAATTCTTGAGTCATTTTAGAATTTATACGCTTAGGATCCAATACCACCTGCAAACCAGGTGCCAATTGAAATAGGCATCTTCGTTTGTTAGCTCTTGTTCTCAAATTGCTTGAAGGGTGAAAATGGAATTTTCAAGCATTAAACAATTTTCATTGATATGAGGACTAAGTGCTCCCATCTGGTCGCATAGCTTATCATGGCCATTCCTATGCTACTAGCCTCACCTAAACCACTGTGTGTGTGTATATGTATATATATATATATATATATATATATATATATATATATATATATATATATATATATATATATATATATATATATATATATATATATATATGTATATGTGTATAGAGAGAGAGAGACAGAGAGAGAGAGAGAGACAGAGACAGAGAGAGATAGAGAGATGGGTAGGGAGAGGAGGGGTTTGAATGATTTCATTTGTTCCTTTCTGCAAAGCTCGTACATTTTGCTCACTTATAAGATATAATTAAGAGAGAGAGAGAGAGAGAGAGAGAACGATCTTCTTCGGGATAGATGTGTAATCGAGAGAAATTACTCTTTCTGTTACTGAGTAAAGTCATGTAAGGGTATTCTCTAACTTTAGGTGTTTACCAAATACTACGTAGTACATATGTTAATTCAGAGCCTCATATGCAGCAACTCCATTCTTGAGACAGCAATCGCAATTTTCAAATATACTAATACCTTCTATCAGGAATTTGTTAATTATGTACGTTAAGGAACTTGTTTGCAAGTGAGAAACATGACAGCTCCTTAAAATAGAATTCAAATGTCATCACCGTCTAGGCTTGAAATTCTCTTTACACTGGTAATTTAATGGTGTATATATATATATATATATATATATATATATATATATATATATATATATATATATATATATTAAAATTAAGGATTCAAATAAGCTTGTAACTGAAAGGTATAATTCTTAATAGTGTTAGTGAATGGATTGATGAATGAAGGAAGGGCAAATTTTAGATGTGATGTTCAAGACTGGCAAAACACAACAAATTGATAAACACTCGAGCATCAAAATCTCACCTGTGAAATGTCTGTCAGATTGGCAGCGAGGGAGAGGGGAAACTTTTCAATCGAGTGAAAAGAGAAGGTTCAGGGATGTACTTTTGATGGAAACTAAGTGTTAAGCGAGAGCTAAAAGGGGGAAAATGGGAAAGGAAGAGGAGAAAGATTGAAGTGTATAATGATGATCGTGGTAAAGGGATAAAAGTAATCATGTTGCAGGATACAGAGAGAGAGAGAGAGAGAGAGAGAGAACTTTGACGTGAAGTAACATAGCAAAGCTTAGAGCTTTATTATGTATTAAGGTCAGCAGAAGGAAACAAAAATATAAATTGGTTGTCTAGAGATTTCTCCAGTTATAGGTTAAACTTTTTTCAGGATTCTTATATTTTCAGGGAAGTCATTTACAAGGAAACAAATAACAGTAGGAAACACAAGGCATGGCATAACATAACTATAGGAGTATGGTAAATGAGAGAGAGAAAGCATGTAAGCTCTTTTGATTTTAATCGTGTTAAAAATATGGTGCATGTAAGTGTCTGCAAAGAATATTCGATAAACGCAGGGAAATAAGCAGGAGTAATTTTACGTAACTTTCAACGAGAATCACGGCACAATGATAATTTCATATACTGTATTATTTCATACTCTCCTCGTCTAAACTCATTTCCATTCTTAAGTTAGCATGTACTATAAGGTGTATCCAGCGGCCTATTCAGTGACAGTCAGATACTTTCTTTGCCGAGTCTTATATTTTAAAGTTGTGTGTCTTAGCCTTAAGAGCGAGAGCGTGAGCTCAGAGAAAAGTGGATACTAAACATCAATGTAGCCTCATTTATCGAGCTGTAGTCCTTGTAATGAGGAGTAATTGTAGTTACCACAAACTCTTGATTCTTGGCATATGCTAAAAACTTGAATAAAAATACTATATTAGAATAATAATAGTCATAATAAGAGCGTGATTAGCACATATCTGTAGTGCATAATATTCAGTTATATAGAAGGAACTTTAGGTGTTTATTTTTAATTAGTAGCTTTTTAACAATACATCTTTAGAAGCAAAGCAATAAAGTCTTAAAATAAAAATATCTTCTCTTTACTTTTTCCAGTTAAAATTGAATGCCCGGTCAAACTGAAAGTTCAGACAGTGGAAAGAATGCTCGACTTCTGAAGAGAGAGAGAGAGAGAGAGAGAGAGAGAGAGAGAGAGAGAGAGAGAGAGCTTACTGAACTGAGCTTTGCATTTGTGTGCGTTTTATAATAACAGTGGAAAATGCAAATGTCAAACAGTTAGGTCAAATACGAAAACGTGACATTTGAACACACGTTTAGAACAAGAAGAGGAAAAAGAACCAGATGACAATAGGCGAACGAACATGCCTTGAATTGGGTGTCCCACCAGCCATTATCCAAGTTCCAAGCAACGCGAAATAATCGAAATATTTTTTTCAAGTGAAAACAAAACAACTGTGAAAACTGCAACCTGGAATATGACTTTCAGTGAAATTGTTCTATTTTCTTTTGGATGAATTTAAATGGTTACTGGACCGATTGGTGGGCGTTTTACAACAGAGAGGAGTGCAGAGTTTTTTTGTTTCAGTGCTCTCAGGATAGTGTTGCTTTTTAAATACACTTACCTTTATTTCACGAGGCGTTTGTTTGCACAGTTCTGTATGAAACTAATAATTTTTCGAATTCTGTCAATTACCATTTTTTCTTTATTTCATTGTCAATTTCATAACACATACAATGCCTGTTTTTTCAATGGTATCTTAATGAAACCTTCATGTTGCCAAACGTATCGCACGGGATTCAACCGATGTTACGTAGACAGGCGGAAGAATATGAACTGCACGCCATGAAGAACAAGTAACCCCAACAAACAAGTAAAAAGTGCGCCGAGGAAAACTTCGGCGCAATTGAGTTTTCCGTACAGCGTATAATCAAGGCCACCGAAAATAGATCTATCTTTCGGTGGTCTCTGTTTAATGTTGTATGAGCCGCGGCCCATGAAAATTTAACCACGGCCCGTTCGTGGCCTGTCCTGTATCGTTGCCAGATGAAAGATTATGGCTAAATTTAACCGTAAATAAAATTAAAAAAACTACAGAGGCTAGAGGGCTTCAATTTGGTACGTTTGATGATTGGAGGGTGGATCATTAACATACCAATTTGCAGCCCCAACGTCAGTAGTATTTAAGATCTGAGGCGGACGGACAGGCAAAGCCGGCACAATAGCTTTCTTTTACAAAAAACTAAAAATGCGCCGAAGTTTCATCAGCACAATACAGTTTTCTGTACAGCCACTACAGCGTGTAATCAAGGCCACCGAAAATAGATCTATCTTTCGGTGGTCTCGGTATAATGCTGTATGAACCGCGGCCCATGAAACTTTAACTACAGGCCGGTTGTGGCCTATCCTATATCGTTGCCTGAGGCATGATTATGGCTAACTTTACCTTAAATAAAATCAAAACTACTGAGGCTAAAGGGCTGCAATTTGGTATGTTTGATGATTGGAGGGTGGATGATCAACATACCACTTTGCAGCTCTCTTGCCTCAGTAGTTTTTAAGATCTGAAGGCGGACAAAAAAAGCGCGGACAGAAAAGTGCGGACAGAAAAAGTACGGACAGAATAAAGTGCGGACGGACAGACAAAGCCGGCAGAATAGTTTTCTTTTACAGAAAACTAAAAGCTGACACAAAGCCAGTTATATAGTCTTAATATATTAATGATTTTGAGAAAGACAAACGAAAAGCGTAGGCTCAAAAACAATTTTATTTATAATAATGATATGTCTTTTTTTTTTTTACATATGCGGTCGGTAACTGTTTAAAAAACAATCTATATCTGGCTCACAATGCATAATTATAAAAAACGTGTTCCAGTGTAAAATATGCTGTAATAATGCTCGTATAAGAAGACAATCATCGTATCAATACAATTGTAAATAAAAAACAAAAACTAACACAGTAATTTGGCCGCAATATAGCTTAAAAACGCAAACCCAATAAAAAAAAACTCTTCTCTGGAATGTTAGAAACCCAAAGTTTGTTATCATCGCCCTTATTCCTTTCATTTTTTTTTTATCTACGGAAGTGGCCAGGGAAGGATGTCCGTCACCTTTCTTATAAGAAAAATCCAAAGATGGTGAAAAGGGCTTTTTTCTTTTACTGATTCTCTAACTTTTCAAACTAGATGCTGATAAAGTTGCCTAGTTAGGGGAGAGAGAGAGAGAGAGAGTAGAGTAGTATTTCAGCAGTTAAAATGAGATGATGATGTGTTAAATGAGAGATAAAGAGAGAGAGAGAGCACGATTAAAAGATAAATTTTGGCGAAGAGAGTTTTTATAGGTCCTGTCATTTCATTATGACATCTCGAAGAGTTTTTACCATCTTTTTTCTTTTTTTATTTAAGTGCAACATTTCATTTCTTTACTTTTCTGTTTGAAATAAAGTTTGTTAGTTATGTAATCTTCTTTCCATTAGAGTACTTTCAGATTTCCTAAAGGAAATAAGAGCTATTCTTAAAGTATTTTGTGTAAACAAACATATCCAGAAGAAAACCGATCTTTACCTCCTCAGTGATATCTTCTCAATTGAATGCTACAGCCGACTTTTGGAAATAAAACAATGTGCGTATTTATATCGCTGGCCTTCCATTGCATATTTCATACTACCCTTAAATATATGCTGCACTATTCGCATTCGGCAGACTCGAAATTTTAAGCTTTTCTCAAAGTATGACTTTTCCTTATATGTCTTATCCCATATGTTCCCTCTCAGCCCGGATTTGCTGACAAAAATACCTCTATTGTCTGCTTTTTTTAACCGAATCTCTACAGCTTTTTGTCGGTCTCATTTTTGGTATTTGCTGTTTATCACATCTTCGTCGAGTCTGTGCACATGACACCTTCCCAAGGAATGTGACTCCTCAGATAAAATTCACCTTTTAACTGGACTTTTTCCTTTTATTTTCTTGCTTGGAAAAAACCCGTAGTCT
>JANJGK010000013.1:7536790-7542356 GCA_039081455.1 Macrobrachium rosenbergii | reverse complement strand
GAGAGAGAGAGAGAGAGAGAGAGAGAGCTTACTAAACTGAGCTTTGCATTTGTGGGCGTTTTATAATAATATTGGAAAATGCAAATGTTAAATATTTAGGCCAAATACGAAAACGTGACATTTGAACACACATTTAGAACAAGAAGAGGAAAAAGGACCAGGTGACAATAGGCGAACGAACATGCCTTGAACTGAGTGTCCCACCAGCCATTATCCAAGTTCCAAACAACGCGAAATAATCGAAATATTTTTTTCAAGTAAAAAAAAAAAAAAAAAAAAAAAAAAAAAAACTGTGAAAACTGCAACCTGGAATATGACTTTCAGGGAAATTGTTCTATTTTCTTTTGGGTGAATCTAAATGGTTACTGGACCGATTGGTGGGCATTTCACAACAGAGAGGAGTGCAGAGTTTTTTTGTTTCAGTGCTTTCAGGATAGTGTTGCTTTTTAAATACACTTACCTATATTTCACGAGGCGTGTGTTTGTACAGTTCTTTATGAAACTAATATTTTTCGAACTCTGTCAATCACGTAACATTTTTTTAATCCATTGTAAATTTCATATAACACAGATACAGTGCCTGTTTTTTCACTAGTATCTTAGTGAAACCTTCATGTTGGCAAAAGTTTCGCACGGGATTCAACCGATATTACGTAGACAGGCGGAAGAATATGAACTGCACGCCATGAAGAACAAGTAACTAAAACAAACACGTAAACAAGTTAAAAATGCGCTTAAGTTTCTTCGGCGCAATTGAGTTTTCTGTACAGTGTACAATCAAGGCCACCAAAAATAGATCTATCTTTCGGTGGTATCGGTTTAATGCTGTATGAGCCGCGGCTCATGAAACTTTAACCACTGCCCGTTGGGGCCTGTCTTATGTCGTTGCCAGATTCACGATTATGGCTAAATTTAACCTTGAATAAATTAAAAAACAACAGCGGCTAGAGGGCTTCAATTTGGTATGTTTGATGATTGGAGGGTGGATGATTAAAAAGTTAAGTATACCGTAGTTTAATCAGACCACTGAGCTGATTAACAGCTCTCCTAGGGCTGCCCCAAAGGATTAGATTTATTTTACGTGGCTAAGAACGATTTGGTTACCTAGCAACGAGACCTACAGCTTACTGTGGAATCCGAACCATATTATAGCGAGAAATGAATTTCTATCACCAGAAATAAATTCCTCTTATTCTTCATTGGCCGATCGGAGATTCGAACTCGCGGCCGGCAGAGTGCTAGCTGAGAACGGAACCCACTCTCCCAACGAGGAACTAAATTAGGTGGATGATTAACATACCAATTTGCAGCCCTCTAGCCTCAGTAGTTTTTAAGATCTGTGGGCGGACAGAAAAAGTGCAGACGGACAGACAAAGCCAGCAAAATTAAGTTTTTTTTACAGAAAACTAAAAATGCGCCGAAGCTTCTTCAGCACAATACAGTTTTCAGTACAGCCGCTACAGCGTATAATCAAGGCCACCGAAAATAGATCTATCTTTCGGTGGTCTGCGTATAATACTGTATGAACCGCGGCCCATGTAACTAACCCCGGGCCGGTTTTGGCCTATCCTATATCGTTGCCAGAAGCAGGATTATGACTAACTTTAACCTTATATAAAATAAAAACTACTGAGGTTAAAGGACTGCAATTTGGTATATTTGATGATTGAAGGGTGGATGATCAACGTACCAATTTGCAGCTCTCTAGCCTCAGTAGTTTTTAAGATCTGAGGGCGGACAGCAAAAGTGCGGACAGAGTAAAGTGCGGACGGACAGAACAAAGCCGGCACAATAGTTTTCTTTTACAGAAAACTAAAAGGTGACTCAGAGCCTGTTATATAGTCTTAATATTATTAATAATTTTGAGAAAGACAAACGTAAAGCGTAGGCCCAAAAAACTATTTTATTTATAATAATGACATCTTTTTTTACGTATGGGGTCGGTAACTGTTTAAAAAACAATCTATATCCGGCTCACAATGCATATTTATAAAAAAGTATTCCATTGCAAAATATTCTGTAATACTTCTCGTATAAGAAGACAATCATCACAGCAATATACATGTAAATAAAAAAAAAACTAACACAGGAATTTGGCCGCAATATAGCTTAAAAATGCAAACCCAATAAAAAACTCTTCTCTGGAATGTTAGAAACCAAAAGTTTGTTATCGTCGCCCTTATTCCTTTCATTTTTATCTACGGAAGTGGCCAGGGAAGGATGTTCGTCACTTTTCTAATAAGAAAAATCCAAATATGGTGAAACGGCCTTTTTTTCTGTTACTGATTCTCTAACTTTTCAAACTAGCTGCTCATAAAGTTGCCTAGTTAGGGGAGAGAGAGAGAGAGTAGAGTAGTATTGCAGCAGTTACAATGAGATAATGAAGTGTTAAATGGAGAGAGAGAGAGAGAGAGAGAGAGAGAGAGAGAGGAGAGAGAGAGAGAGAGAGAGAGAGAGAGAGAGAGAGAGCACGATTAAAGGATAAATTTTGGCGAAGAGAGTTTTTAGAGGTCCTGTCATTTCATGACATATGGAAGAGTTTTTACCATCGAGTTTTTTTTTTTCCATTTAAGTGCAACATTTCATTTCTTTACTTTTATGTTTGAAATAAAGTTTGTTAGTTGTGTAATCTTCTTTCCATTAGAGCACTTTCAGATTTCCTGAAGGAAAAATAAGCGCTATTCTTAAAGTATTTTGTGTAAGCAAACATATCCAGAAGAAAACCGATCTTTACCTCCTCAGTGATATCTTCCTCAATTTAACGCTACAGCCGACTTTTGGAAATAAAACAAAGTGCGTATTTATAATCTCTGGCCTTCCGTTGCATATTTCATACTACCCTTAAATACATACTGCACCATTCGCATTCGGCAGGCTCGAAACTTTGAGCTTTTCTCAAAGTATTACTTTTCCTTATATGTCTTATCACATATGTTCCCTCTCACCCCGGATTTGCTGCCAAAAAAACCCTCTATTCTTCTTTTTTTAATCGGATCTCTACAGCTTTTTGTCGGTCTCATTTTTGGTATTTGCTGTTTATCACATCTTCTTCGAATCTGTACACCTGACACCTTCCTAAGGGATGTGACTCCTCAGATAAAATTTACCTTTCAACTGGACTTTCTCCTTTTACTTTCTCGCCTGAAAGAAAACCGTAGTTTATTTCTAGAAAGCGTACATATGTGCGTATTCTTTGCTTTTCTTCCTTAACATTTTCCATCTACTATACCAGTTTCACCAGTATTCCTTTCCCTCGCTTGCCACAGCTAGCCTGACACTCACATCCTTCCTTATTTCTTCATTGTTTGCAAAACTCAGTCAAGATTACTTACATGGTGTCCTTTACTCTCAGTTCGTAAGTCACCTATACTACAGTAAACCGTCTTGTCCTTAATTATTTTCCAAGTGGTTATTGTGACTGTCTTGGTGAATTTCATGTGCTTAGAGTTTTAGCTTAGTGGAAGATGAGCAATACATCCTGAAAAACTTCTACTTATAATATGGTCCAAGAAAAGGAAATTGAAACGGAAATCTATAAAATTGTTATTCTGTCCATTCCTGTCAAAGTGGAATGGAGTAACAAAGGACGATACCGCCGTAGCTTTCTATGTAGTGTTCCAAAAATGAAAGGATAGAAAAACTCCACCCTCCTCTCTCTCTCTTCTTTATAAAATCTACCATACACAAAGAGCGCTTTTCCTTTGTGTGGTCGAAGTGAACATCTGAGAGAGAGAGAGAGAGAGAGAGAGAGAGAGAGAGAGAGAGAGAGACAGACAGACAGACAGACAGAGAGAGAGAGAGAGAGAGAGAGAGAGAGAGAGAGAGAGAGAGAGAGAGAGGGGTGAGGTTATAATCCTAGTAGAAGGATGACGTTGGTGGTCCCATGAACCTGGCTCCATTCGGAGAAAGCGCAGGAAGAGGAAGATAGAAAAGATAGTTTGATTAACCAAAATCAGTAATGACAGTAAGCTGTACTGATATGGTTGTTTCACTAGAGTCCGGTCGTTCAGTATTTCTGTTAAATAAACCAACCTAAACTAAACTAAAATTTAAAAAAACATTCATTTCCCATTGGAACTGAATAAATGCTTTTAGCAAAATAACAATAAAATCAGTAAAAGCTTTTGGCTAGTTTTTAACTCTTCACAAAAGCGAATGCGATTAATTTGCCAATAAAAAGGGACATTCTGCGATTTCATAGGCTAGTTAAAGGTTTCACTGAATAGGCTTTAATTAAATGCATCAGAATATCGCGAATGCATTTTCACATATCAGTTTAGAAATGGGTTTTTACATGTATGCTTTAAGTATTTGTCAAGTTAAAACAAAAAAATTCTTATGCTAATACCAGAGAGACATCCGAAGCAATTAAATGTATAAGTATATATATATATATATATGTGTGTGTGTGTGTGTGTGTGTCTGTGTATGTATATGTATGTATGTTTGTATGCATAACGTTTCAGGGTCGATTTACTTTAAATAAATCAGTACACGAAAAAGTAAAAAAATATACTGTTTATGTCTGTTGTTATAGTCAAATTTGTTTTATAGATTTAGGAATAAGAGAGACTGTTATACAGCAGTATTATTAGATTTATGAAAATCATGAAGTCACTGCAGCCACTGATATTTTTATACACCTTATCTACAGCAAAAATGCCACCAAGGAAGGGAAAAGATCGAAAGGAAACGACATGATTATGCCCCATGCGGAGAATTGACCGCATAGATTATCTAGGGGAAAAGGCAGATCATGATGTGACTTACGAATAGCAGGTGAATGACACTCTAATGAAGTTAATGCTATTTGGAAAGACGGTTGATAAAGGTGCACAAGCGAGGAAATGTCGGCCGTAAAGGCAAAGAGTGACTCTGATATACTCAATAAGCAGAAACATCAACTCGGTAGAAAAGAAATATATTTTAACCGAAACCGTATTACATTTTAGCTGATATGCCAACTCATGAAAATATCTCGTTACTTTTTAAGATAACCATCAATTACCTAATGATTCTTTATTCATCATGAGATGAAATATGGAACACACCCTTTTTTAAGTCTATATCCGTTCCAGTCCCCATATCTCTCTCTCTCTCTCTCTCTCTCTCTCTCTCTCTCTCTCTCTCCTCTCTCTTCTCTCTCTCTCTGCTGCTGCTGCTGCTGACATAAATCACTGGTTCGCCGTAAAATCCCGAGCTTTCAGTGCCCAGCGGGTTTCTCTCCTCATTTATGAACTTTTCATAAAGTTGAGGACTTATAAATCTCCCCCAAAGAGATCCATATCCGCTATATGAGACAAAGTCCCGTAAATCTATATAACTTAGGTAAAGTGGCATCCTGAGTAATCCTTCTGTTGCACTCAATCAAGAGTTAAGGAGCGGCAAAATCCTCGGATTTACTTATTCAAATCGACCCACTGAAAAACTAAAGCCTTACATAACACTTTCATTATTTTTAGAAATCTTAACTTTAAAGATTATCAGAAATGAACAGATTTCAAAAGATGCCATAGTTCTTTCCTATTGTAATAAATGTACGGGAATTACATATGCAGATACTAAC
>JANJGK010000013.1:7504290-7534290 GCA_039081455.1 Macrobrachium rosenbergii | reverse complement strand
CGAAAATAAAATCAGTAAAAAGGGCCAGAAAAATTTATATCCATCATTCGTCAAAAATCTGTAACTGGAAACGTAGAAATGGCGGTTTCGATTATTTTTTTCTAGATAAAGTTCAGTTGTCAGAATTACCCAAAGGCTTAATAACTTATATATTCTGCAGTTAAAAAATATCAAATTCTATAAACATCAGTCGTCAAAATTTTAAAATTGTACAATTTGTAGAAGTAACCTTAGCCTGCTTGGTAGAATATGATGATGATTGTAAATACAGTGGATCCTATATTGCCAGAAAATTCTTAGAATAAAACAAATTCATTAAAACGTCATAAATTTTCCCGTCAGTTTCCATAATTTTATGCAAAGCTGGCTAAGACCCTCCTTGTGTGAAGTGGTTAAATACTTGTAGGGCACAAAAAGTATATTAATTGCACCAGGCATTAAACAGTTACGAAACTATTCATCGTTTCTGTTTGTTAACCGATATCGCCGGAAGGTCCTGACCTGGATAATTACTGATGTTTTATCATTTAATTTCGAAACACCGGTTGGAATGAAGAGACAGGAAAGCAGATATAATTTAATTGACATCTCTGTACTTGGCATAAATTACGACCTGTATTATTTTGCTGAATATTCGAATACTTGAGTTGAATTTTATTTAATGACTAACATATAGGGAAAATAGATCAAATAACATTTTGTTATTGCATATAATAATTTTATATTAATGCACAATTAGAAAATATGCGTTTTTGCAGTACTGTATATTTATTCCTGATTACATGGCACCAAATTGAAGTTTATAAAACATGACTGTTATTTTCAAGATAGACTACGCACAACTGCATAAGGATTTAAGCATGCAGTGTCTAAAATTAATTAAATCATCCACATTTTTCTTTTATTCAGCAATAGTATCCTTCATTTTTCTACTTTATTAGAAAACACACACATACACACACACAGCAAGCGCCATTGATTATTCAAAGATCACCATCCACTGGAGACTTATCCTTAAAAATCTCCTGGAAGCATTTGTCTTTACTGGACAAGAGCCATGTCAGTAAAGTGTCAGGTGGAAGTCATAATAATGGGACAGTACGAGATGAGTGTAGGTTGATTATGAAAATCGTTTAAGATTTACGGAAAGAGTCTAAATGTTCACTGATGCACAATAATGTGTTTTTTTAGATTTAACGCTCAATTCGTTTACCTCTCTTGGGCAGGTCTAAATGCTAGGCAACTACTCTAAATGCTTGGCGACATATGGTGATAGAACTAGAACTATAATATGCATAATGTATTAAGACTCGTATACCTAATTTACTTCAGTAAGGAAACTGAACGAAAAATTATTTTGTTGCCCAACCATTTAGGGCTCCAGCGACCTTTTACAGATGCAGTAAAATACCATAAATAACGAAAAAATATGAAAATGTCCCTGAATAACATCTATAACTCTCACAAGCAATGCCTTGTTCTAACTCTCTCACAAGCAATGCCTTGCTCTAACTCTCTCACAATCAATGCCTTGCTCTAACTCTCTCACAAGCAATGACTTGCCCTAATTCTCTCACAAGCAATGCCAAGTAATGCATTGCTCTAACTCTCACAAGCAATGCCTTGCCCTAATTCTTTCTAAAGTAATATCTTGCTCTAACTCTCTCACAAGCAATGCCTTGCCCTAATTCTCTCACAAGCAATGCCTTACTCTAACTCTCTCACAAGCAATGCCTTGCTCTAACTCTCTCACAAGCAATACCTTGCTCTAACTCTCTCACAAGCAATGCCTTGCTCTAACTCTCTCACAAGCAATGCCTTGCCCTAATTCTCTCTCAAGTAATGCCTTGCCCTAACTCTCTCACAAGCAGTACCTTGCCCTAACTCTCTCACACATAGATAACGAAAGCTTTCTTCTCCCGTTTCCCACGGCTTATGAGTTATACACACACTTCTGATCAACCTGTTCTCTCCTTTTCTCCACAGGATTAATACCACCTCATAACATTTTTGTCGCTATCTTTGCTAGCCCCTCATCATTGCCTGATCCCCAAAATCCTTTTAGACTTGGGGTAAAAGGTAAAAGTACGAGTGAACCCGAAATGCTTAAGGCAGCTAAATAATAGGTCATTGCGTCCAGAGAGAGAGAGAGAGAGAGAGAGAGAGAGAGAGAGAGAGAGAGAGAGAGAGAGCGAGCTGATGTAGCCAAGGAGAAATAAGGTCTCTTGTAAGTTATTTGTGTGATAGAGTATAATAAACTGTGAAAAAGTATAATTTATTAGGGAAAGATGACAATATACCTTGGAAGTAATCAAGAAAAAAGCAAAATGGAAATGGCACTCCGCGTGATCCTTCCTCCTGCTTTTTTCTTCTTTTGAACTTCATTCTTGTAGCTCCATTCCTGTTTATCTTCTGCTGTGCGCAATTTCCTCTTCATTTCCATTTACACAGGTGTATCACTGTCACTCAGGAAGTTAGTTATCTCTATACTACGCCCTCTTTCTAAAAGAGAAAGTCAGACTTAAACTCATATGCAAAGAGAATGTGATATATATTTCTGAGCAGTTTGACATCAGGAATTGTAATATTGCATAAAATTCAAGCTAAGCTTCTGAGGTTCCTCTAGAGGGGTCATTTCATATACATGCGCATAAAACCACAGACAAAAATACATAGAAATACGTGCACAGAATTGTTTATTAAGAAAATTTTCGTGTCCTTTACCCTTATTTGAACCCAGTCCCAAAAACTAATACTTCGAAAAGGGAAGCAAATAAGGGTAAAGCCCAGAAGAAAATCTGTCTTTTCATCTGTGACCCGAACTCTCTCTCTCTCTCTTCTCTCTCTCTCTCTCTCTCTCTCTCTCTCTCTCTCTCTCTCTCTCTCTCTCTCTCTCTTCTCTCTCTCTATGCATGTGTGAGTGTTTGTGTGTTTTTTCAGAAATCGGTTTATAACAGGTTAAGCTTTACTTAATGGTATATTTCCTAGAAACTAACATCCATGTTCTTGAAAGAAGAAGATGATTGATAACTACGAACAGGATGGTGAAGAGTATGGAGAAAAGTATTGGATTTCTCGTTTTGGTTCGACGCTGTCAGACACTACAGATAGATACGGAGAGAGAAAGAGTAAGAGGGGTGGACACAATTTAGTAATTTTATTAAACTCACTTTTGCCAATGCTTTGGTCTAAACTGAAACATTATTAAAAGCCGTCTTCTTTGCTTCCACCTCCGTCTTCTTTGGCATCGGTTTCAAAAGAGCCTTTCAGGATACCTCCCTGAAATGAATCATGCATTCATGAAAGGAAAGAGCGCCATAAATTCATTCAGTTCGTCTGAGGGAGGATTATTTCGCAAAAGGCAAAAGAAACATGAAACACCTTTGCAAAGACGAAGGTATTCAATCACGAAAGAGAACAAGAGGCTTCTGAACCCTTTATAGGTGGTGTTGTAATTAGCTCTGGAGATACGCAGTTTACACTATGAAGGGAAAGGGAAAACTTATCAAGTTAGTATTGGTTCCCAGGAACAATGCAAATCGTCTGGAATTTCGTAAAATTAAATAATTCTCTAATGGTTCATAAAACTAGGATTTAATATCTAAACGGGAACATACGTCGGTATTTCAGAATTAAAGAAGTAAATCCTTCACAATTGCCAATAGAAAAGCCCCTTGGAGCACGAAAATTTAGGCTAAATGTCTCCATTTTATCTATTTTTTATACAAGTAAACTCAGAGGCGGACTGCAATAACATTGTACAATGCATAAATAGGTAGACACACACAAACACACACACACACACACACACACACACAGAGAGAGAGAGAGAGAGAGAGAGAGAGAGAGAGAGAATGAGAGAGATGGTCTATGTCAGTACATTAATGGGAGACCGGCAATATATGCAAGAAACATACTACACCTAAACCCACTAAACATTCATTAGGTAGGATACTGGGCTATCACCCTCATCCAGTTTTGTAAGTGTTTAGGAAAAGAAGGATTATAGCTTTTGAAGTTTATATCTGTCTGTTTATCTATCTATCTATGTATCTGTATAATATATATATATATATATATATATATATATATATATATATATATATATATATATATATATATATATATATATATATATATATATATATATATATACAGTAAATGCCAAAAGTTATTATTCATCTGTTTTGTAAACTTTTACATATCTGGATGAGGCTGATCTCAATGCCCCACTCAGTGAATATCCATTGGGTTTATGTGGCATATGTTACCGGAGTGTGTGTGTGTCTGTCTGTCTGTGTATATCATTTATATGTGACTGTTTTCATGCACATACAAGAACATGTGTATCCATGTAATAATAAATTTTTACTTAAACATTCCACAGTCGACGAATCACTCTTCTCCTTCAGCTGTCATAAGCGTGATCATGATGGTCACCACCTCAGAAGGGAATCCTCTTGATTATCGATCATGTTTTCGGTTAGTCTTAGGCTAGGACGAGAAATGTTTATTTGTGACACACGAAGTTTAAACTTCTGCACGAGATCGTAGGAGAAGTTACAACCATTATGTAAATCAATAGCTGGAACTTCCGTAGAACGAAGTAGTTCGAAAGTTAATTATCTTTTGGTGCATACGAGTACATGCATACAATTGCCATGCTTTTCTCTGTGAATTTAGATATTTGCGTTAACCGCTAAATACAGTAAGTGGCTGCTCCAGTTTGCCTGAAAACGTCGTCATTCTCTCTCTCTCTCTCTCTCTCTCTCTCTCTCTCTCTCTCTCTCTCTCTCTCTCTCTCTCTCTCTCTCTCTTACAAACGCAGATACGCACAAACATACCTTAGTTTTTTGGTGAGTTTATGTCACTGATATTCCCAAAAGTTGCTATATACCAAATAATAGAACTTCACACCTTTTATGCGCCTCAGTTTTGAGAACGGTCTGAATTGTTGATACTTTTAATGTCAGCCGCTTTCGCTTCTAGGCAAATATCACGGCAATTCTCATTTCGTCAGAATCGATAGTGTCATTGAAGAGAGAGAGGCATTCAGTGCAATATCTGTCCGTAATGGTTTTTCTCATTTGACTCTCCACTTCCGGCTTCATTTCCTTTGCACCCCTGAATTTCCTTCCAGAGAGTTTCTGAGACTGGAATAGGAGCCATCAGATATTCCGTTCCGTGTGCTTACGTTTGGTGACGTCCCGGATGGAAAAAGTAAAATTCATAATTCCCTTATATGTTAGTCCTCATTATTATTGGTAGTAACAGTAACAGTATTGTATTTGTTGCTGAATCATTAATATAAACTTTCTTAATATCATCTGTAAAAATGGCAGCATACAAGCGAACGTACGGAAGCCTTGCATGAAGAGATACTAAAACAAAAATAACCGGGAATTCTTTATTCCTGAGTATTCCTTTTCATAGTTTAGTTCAAATCCGCATTTCTTTCTTTTGAAGTTCCGCGGCTGGAAATAAAGACAGTAAATATTTTCCGCTCTCCTGAATACGGAGAGAAACAAGGTCGTTGGCAAAATGCTGTGGTTCTTGCCATTATTCTTGCAGTGTTTGCCGCTTCCGGCTCAGCTGTAATGTTACTCCCTCAGGGTGGCTGTTTTGTTTTTAGACACGATACTATGAAGATGTTGAATAAGAAAACTTAGTGAGTCTGATCGCAGATCGTGCGACGCAACACCGTTTTTCGTAAATGTAATTTAAAAGTACTCGACGTGATAATGATGAAACTGAAAATGAATGGCGGCCATTAAATAGTGTATTTCATTTTCTTAATTACCTTGACGCCAGCTCCAATGTTAGGTAGAAAATCCCTGTCATTTCCATGAGCAGAATCTTATACGCGTTGCTCGTTAGTTGAAGCTACAGAAAATATCTAAAATTAGCCACATACTGTCAGGGACAACAGTTCGTGGTTAAATTATATATATATATATATATATATATATATATATATATATATATATATATATATATATATATATATATATATATATATATATATATATATATATATATATATATATATAGTCATATATATATATATATATATATATATATATATATATATATATATAGTCATATATATATATATATATATATATATATATATATATATATATATATATATATATATATATATATATATATATATATATACATACACGTATGTGTGTGTGTGTGTTGCGTACGTGGGTATGTGAGTGTGCGTCTGAGCACGTGTGTATCATTATCCACCCAAGACTCTGTGCTCCAGACACGGAAACTTCCTTTTGTGAAGTGGGTAAGCCTATTTCTCTTGGGTAATTGAGGCAACGAAGAAGAGAATTGCGTGAGTCGAGGTCCTCCAATCAATCAAGGGATGTCTATAAGTTGTGTACAGCAGAACTAACACTGGTCACATTATGGCTGTCTGATTTCTTCTCTTCAAAAAGCTGATCTCCCGTGGCAATTTTTTGCGCCGATTACATTTTTGGATGACTTTGGTAAAATGAGCTTTTATCTTTCACAGTCAAATTCACCTTGGAGCTTTTTTTTATTTCTGTTTGTTTACCTGCCAGCTGGGTAATTGGTGGTAATTGAAACCTTTGCCTCTTTGTACATGATTTAACATCAAAATATTTTTCTATGAACAACATAAGTAGTTGTAATCAACCATGTCTCAAGAATGATTAAGGCTAGTCAAATAATAAATAATGTGACTAGTTTTTACAAACATCTTAATATTATCTTTCAACTGCACTGATAATCTTTTTTAATACGATAATGATTACGTCAAAATGTGAATATTAGTAAAATAATAATATTCACTGCGAGGCAGTGTTGGTTAACAATCTCAAAGAAAATTTAAAAGGAAAGAACAAACCGAAACCCACCTTAATATGCCAGTAGGATAAATATGATACAAAGGCTGGGGAAATGCATGAAGGATCACGGCAAGAAAGGAATAGTAGCAAAGAGAAATTTAAAACGACACAACAAATTATTTAGACTGAACAACGGGAAGGGCACACGGACAAAATAAAAGTTTAGCAACTGATTTGTTGCAACTGATGAGGATGAAAACATGAATATCAAACGGTTAAGAAGGAAATAGGTTAGTCTATAATACTCACATTTAGCTGTCGGTAAAATTTTTCCGGTCGCTTGCTAAGAACGATCACTGCGCACTATTCAACTCTACAGTAAGAGTACAATGAAAATTTCGCAGATATATAAATCATTAAAAAAAGATCTTAACAGAAATATCGTGACTTTTAGTGATAACAATAGTATCCTCCTATTGTACCATCATCTGTGTTTCGGAATTGAAGATATCAATTCCATTAGATATTAAAGACTGAATGTGAATTTTATTGCGCAATAAATTTATTAAACGAAAGAATTGCCGGGAAAACCGTTAGCCAATGAAAGCAGAAGGTAGTTGAAATCAGTTATTTTTACTCGCTTACCATTTATACTGCAACTACGGCTATTGTGGAAGAGAAAGAAAATGGTTCTCTTTTCGTTTCAACACAAACGCGCCACATAAAATGGATATTACAGGTTTAATAACTGAAACTTTTACCGGAAATACAATTGCTTTCAGAGAACTATCTGGATGATAATTTGTTAAAAAGACCTGCTTCCATTTCCAGGATTTCAACATCATCATGAATTTTCCCCCACTTAACGCACAGTTACTGTATCTCCGTATGATAATTAGTTAAAATGAGGGAGAATATGCAAAAGAGAATTTGGAGAATTACGGGGTTACCCCCAATTCTCTAGGAATTATAGTCGGTTTCATTTATTTGATGAACTCGAATGGGAATGCACTTCCAACTTACAATGCTGAAATTTTCATTTCATTATGAATATATTTCTTCATCCGGGTAAAATGCTTCGGACACAGTTACGCACTATCCAGCTAGGTAACATGCGAACATTTAAAATAATTTAAAAGGAGCTTTGATTCCTTTTGAATAGGTGGATGCATCAGCGTTATTTTTTACCTCGGTACCACATATTAACGAAATACCATCATGAACAACATCCACACACTCAGTATCTAGAAATTAAATCAAAGAATAGATCATACCACGAATTTGACTGAATACAAGGTGCATGTATTTTACTTTTACCCATGAGAGTATCTAAATTTAGTTCAAGACAAATGCATGGGTATGAAATTCTTCATTGTACTTATCAAAATGAAGAAATAAATCCCAGGGTAGGAAGAACAGCTGTCCGTGAACGTCTGTGGATCCTGAGTGGAAAATATTGGAAACACGACCTTTCCATTACCCGATGACCGGCATTTAAAGCAGTTTCTTTATTATTGCTCGAGACTATGGTTACATTCACAGCTGAACGAAATACGTTGCATATGAAACATGAATTGCTAGCGGAACATTAAAATAAACATAGGAAACAGCTTAGTGGAAAATTTATTGCTGTAGTCGGGTTTGCATTCAGTATTCAACTCAGTTCATGTGATATACATTTAATGCAGTAGTCAGTGGAGATAGTACTTGTAAATTCAGTTCTCTGGGAAAACAGTCCTCATTAATGAATAATTCAGTGAATATTCATAATGTGGATAAAAAATCACAACAGTATCACTCGTTGCCTTCACAACGCCATAGGAAATTTCGTTTTTCGTTTTATGCCGTTGTCAAGAATGATAAGTGTAGGTCTGCTGTTGTTTCACAGCTATTTTCCTTTCGCCTTTCTTCGTATATTTTCGAATCAAAATCAACCTTGATTTGCAAATTCAGTAAACGAACCTCTCAACACACCAGCATGTCAGCTGTAACTAGATATATTTGTTGCTGTTTTAGATATGCATTTGTCATTTATATAGCTGTCAATAGCTGTTATATTCAGTGGTTTGGTCTCTTGAACTATGCTATGAATCGCTTCGGAACTATATTTCTTTGTGCTGTTATTAAATAATTCATCTCATCTTCAAATTCTCCCGTATAACGCAAGTATGTGCTCATCCACACCCACAATGTACACGCACATACGCACATACACATACAAACACACACACACACACACACACACACACATATATATATATATATATATATATATATATATATATATATATATATATATATATATATATATATATATATATATATATATATATATATATATAGTCTACTACAAGACGGATTCAGTAACTTCATTCCCTAATATTCCATGATGAAAATATATAAATCGTATCATAAATAAATTAAATGAATCCGGGATCCAAAACTTTACCTAAAATACGATATGAAATACTTAACTGCTGATGTATACTGCATAGACAAAAAAAAAAAGGATGGAAACTGTTTTCTGGTTTTTGTGGGTGCTCTCCAAGAGAGAGAGAGAGAGAGAGAGAGAGAGAGAGAGAGAGAGAGAGAGAGAGAGCACTTGATTTCATTAAGTTTTATAAATTCGAAAATTTCAAGTTAGTCTCTCTCTCTCTCTCCAACCCGAGAAATAGTCAAGCAAAATTCCGATCTTGTTATTGAAGCACAACTACTGCATTGAAAAGAGCGCACGTAATAGACGCCCATTCTCCCATAATATTCTCGACTTAAGAAGTATTCCGGGAGTGTCATTTAAACTTTAAGTTATTCCCATTCCCACCTTCCCAGGAATCCGCATTCATACGAATGGCAGCACAACTTTATGTATATCATTACTCGCATGTAACCATTTGTTGGTGTGGCGTTGATGTATTATAATATTTCGCTCCCGACCTTTTGCAAAATGGGTAAACGATGCTCCTGGCTAGACCCAAATGGTGTGATTCTCCTGATTAAACTAATGCTACTTCGCGTAAAGAATTCTGTGCTATTATGCTTTGACGTCGGTTTGGTATAAAGGCAGATTTTCTTTTATATTTAGAAGACAGTATTAATATTCTCTCTCTCTCTCTCTCTCTCTCTCTCTCTCTCTCTCTCTCTCTCTCTCTCTCTCTCTCTTTAAAAGTTTGCTGAACCTTGTTTCAAGACTGACTAATTAATAAAAATAAAAATCTGTCATTTTGCAACCAGTTGAGAGGTATTCCACACCCAGCTACAAAAGGAAGGTACATCGTTGCTCAAGTATTATCTGAGTTGGTGTGTCATTGGCATGACCTTATTTTATCATCAGGTTTGTGTGCATAAATTGCGTTCGCCTCTAGAGCATTCTTAAAGCGTTTATTAGCACTTAATTCCCAAACACAACTGCGTTTATTTATGGTATTATTCATAACGATCTCCTAATGCCGTAATGGTAAAAGGTTCTTTATTGTCTGCTGAGTTTGACTTGATGTAGACCGTAGATTAAACTGATCCTTCACAATCATCCAGGCTAAAATGAAGTTTATCTTGGGCTCCGCAAAGCAAAAAAATGTTAAGCAAAGAATGAAATCTTTAAATGTCATTTCCTCTTTCTTTAGGCATCCATTTAGTGCCTTTGGGTGTCCATGCCTTGATAATTCAGCACATTCATATACGTCTCCTGAGGAGCTGATATATCATCTGTGATATTGCCCTTAGGCTAATTTCATGCAAAGGGGTGCGTAGAAAAAACTTCTGGTTAGCCTTCAGCACACTCCCACAAGTTCACTGTTAATCTACGAATAATTTAACGACTTCCCTTTAAAATGGAAAAAAATAACTAATTAAATGGAAAATACAAATTATCCATGAAGATGAGACTTGGGTAACTTTAATAATGAATGAATTAGATTTGTTTTGGGAAGAATTGTGAGGAATTTCATCAGATGTGAAAGAAATGGAAAAATACATTTTAAAAGATGGGAACATTTTCGAGAAAAACTTTGGAGTTGCCTAATTATATGCAAGAAAAAGGTCTTCATATGCCAGTGTAAATAAAGACTTCTTTTATGAAATATCCCTGAGCAATTTCTCGTAACTAGGCCAGGGCAAAATCTAATAAAATAATTTGAATTTTCTCTCTCTCTCTCTCTCTCTCTCTCTCTCTCTCTCTCTCTCTCACACACACACACACACACACACACACACACACACACATACACTTATGTATCTTCTTCGTTTTAACGTGCTTTTTCCCATTTTTATATGGGGTAAGCACGATGCCTTCTTTTGAAGGACTTTGATTTGGCGGTGGGGTAGGCCGTAGCCTCGATCGGCTGCCCTGCCTGCATCGCTTAGACCCCGGTAACGAATGTGTACATGTATTGTACCAAATCCCCAGCTCCCTTTCTCCCAGCAGCGAGGAGAACTGGGCGGTTAGGTCGACAGTTCGAGACGTGTGAGGTGTCTGTTATGTTTTTAGAAGATGTTGAAGTGGCTTTGTTTATGACGCACGCCTATATATGCAACTAACTAAATCACAAACACAGTTTTCATCCAGTCAGCGTACATCACAAATTTACACATGAATATGAGTATTTTTTTCGACGTAATCTTCCATTGGCCTTCACGTCGACTTTAAAGCATAATTTTTAGACAATATGGATGAATGTTATAGGCTGCCGCTGTGCATAAGGTTAAGCAAAAATAGTCATATCAACCATTCACCTCGGCTTTCATTTATAACCTTTGAATAAGACTTGCTGTTCATCACGTACGCATATTTGATTTCTCATATATATATATATATATATATATATATATATATATATATATATATATATATATATATATATATATATATATATATATATATATATACATATATATATATATATATATATATATATATATATATATATATGTATGTATGTATACAGTATAAATAAGTATATATATATATATATATATATATATATATATATATATATATATATATATATATATATATTATATATATGTCTCTTTTTACTCTTATATATATATACAGTATATATACTGTATATATATATATATATATATATATATATATATATATATATATATATATATATGTATGTATGTATGTATGTATGTATGTATGTATGTATGTATGTATGTATGTATGTATATATATACATATATATATATATATATATATATATATATATATATATATATATATATATGTATGTATGTATGTATGTATGTATGTATGTATGTATATATATATATATATATATATATATATATATATATATATATATATATATATATATATATATAATATGAGTAAAAAGAGACAGACAGACGGACAGAGACAGGCAAAAAACCTATCCCTAAACGATGGGCATTTGACCTTGAGAAGTGTGGAAAGTATGTCTTATAATTATATTTGTATTCAGGTTTCTCGCCGATGGTTTTTATACGACAGGAATATTAGTATCCCATAAAATAACGGTGTATGATCCATCCTCAGACGAGTTAGCAGTTTTTTCTGTTGGTAATCTTTGTGTCAAGATGATAAAAGAAAAAGAAAAGCACTTTTGGTCATCCTTCCACTAATGTGGACATTATGAGAAATAGATAAGTTAAAGGTAAAAATGTACTGGCTCAAAACCATGATTTGAATGTTTACATTGATATTTTACAATATAATTAAAGAGAAGCGATTTATTTTAAACTTTTCTCGTTCTTTCTATTGCACACGAAGTACGTGATAGGCTTAATTTTATAGATGACTGACTCGTATGGCCAGGCCTTGTGAATTCCATGAATATCTTGTTGATACGTCACTCCTCGCTGAATCCCTTCATCGATAATAATGCCACATCAAATCTTAACTATGTCGATCTTTTGTTGCCTCCCCTTTGGCACTCTGAGACGACCAGTGGCCTATTCACTCGTCCCCTTCCAACCAATTAATTCACTGGTTCTTTAGATCTCCCCTCTTCCATTCGCCTCTAATCTTGGATGCTGGGATTTTCTGAATGGATGCCTTTTCTGATTTCATCGATGGAGGCTTATTCAAATCAAAACCTTAGATCTTTTTGTATATACTTTTTCTTTGTAATGTCCATTCACATGTTACTCTCTCTCTCTCTCTCTCTCTCTCTCTCTCTCTCTCTCTCTCTCTCTCTCTCTCTCTCATACACACCACATACACACTCGCACACAGAGACATATTTTTCTCCCGTGAATAGAATGGTAATTTGTTTTTCTGTTTTCCTTCAAAACTGGTGAATATTTCCATGAGCAGTATTTTATTCCAAAAAGAAGGGATTGTATGCGTTAAGGGTTGCACGCATTTCAGTGCTTTCTCTTCCTCTGAGGACATTGCTGATAGGATGACATCAGTCGTGACGGAAATGTCTGTAATGAGTTCATGCCTTTGGCAAATATTCTGCGGAGCTACAGCCACCCAGAATTTATTCTCTGGATAATTGACAATATATTACCCAAGGTAAACAGCAAGAAAGACTATCTGCCTCGTTATAACACCGAAAAAATCCCTTTTCGCAGTCGCCTTTCGTCAGCCAGGAGAAAAGCTATGTTTGCAACAATCCGCATAACAGTCGCCTGACTGCCAGATGAGTTGATTATATGTTGTTAGTGCATACACTTATTTAGTAGCAACGATGGCTCGTAAAGAGGAAATGATAATTTTTCAGGTAAGATCATTTTTCAGGTAAGAACTCTTACCTCGACAGACCCCCTGTAGGCAATGTAGTATGTCTATAATATTCCCTTGTTCATGGAATAGCTGGCTAACAAACATTTACTCACCGGTGAAAACGTAGCCTTGCCTTCATGCTAGTCACTGATATTCAAGAATTTTTTCATAATTGCGTTAACGGATATTTTTTTAAATTTCATATTATCCAAAGAAATATTAAATTATTCTAGCACTAATGAAGGCGTTGAATATCATTGTCATTACCGTATTGATCATATTAAAGTATCGGCGGTGATATTTGATGTAATGATCTTTTAAATTAAGAATTCCTGCTTCATGAACAAACGAAAAAAGGCGCAGATGCGATTCCATATAAAAGTGGATTTTGTAAATAGTAAACGAATAAGTGGAACGAAGGGGAATGATGAATAAAGCAGCAGGAAATTATACTTTACCCTTATTTTCTGAAATTATCTTATGTAACATTATTAACGTACTTCATTCTAATTTCGGGGAAAAGCTTCAAGAAGATGACCGCCTAGTAATGAATTTAAAATATCGAACACGAGTAAGAAAACCAATTAAGACATATGCTTATTATCGAACTGAACTCGTCTGAAATATCAGTTTGCATAATTTGAGGGAAACCGAAGTTCAGTTTCAAAGGAAAATATCATAATAGCGTAATCTAACTGAATCTTCAGTGGATTGTGATAAGTATTCAGAAAACTCTTAAAGCTTAAGGTATATAAATACCTCTTTTTTCTTGTTTGTTATATATGCTTTTCATCCAGCAATAAAAGTAACCACTAATACGTCAAGTCTTACTTGGTTTTGCTTTGTTTTCGGAGTGTATGTCAACATAGGCAAAAGAGTTTGTAGCTGCTGGAAGAGGAACTCCAACAAGTGGGTGTTGACATAACCACTTCTTTCCCGTTGCTACATTTGGCTCCCTTGAATTTCTTGTTTACGAAACGAATACAGGCACATCTTAGATTGTTTGGCTTTCAGGCTCTTAATGACTCACAACTTTTAAAATGCTTTTTTTTTACTTAGGTTAGGTAAACGTCATTATAGTGGTTTGTTGTACTAGACGGTTAAGGAGGAATATTTATGTTTGATATCACAAAAATGATGGTAGCGTATCATGGTATTAAAATGATGGGAATATGAAATTTCATTAAGAAATTTCAAAAGGACGATTTCAGATTAGTATGGTTAAGAAAACTGTTAAGAATTTCGCAAAATAGTTCATTTGTCCTCATCTTACACACGACTGGGACATGCAGAGTCGCAGAGTAAATCTGTGCTGACAAACAGGATTAGAGCCGTAACTATGAAAATGGTGAAATTTAAAAGAAGAATCATTTGAACTAATTTTGGATAGATTTCTTGGCACTTGTCTTAATAATATTAATGAGATCTGTGTTATGTAAATCTTATTTCATTCTTGAATATTTATTTTTATTTGCACTTATTGCTATTTTCAGTTTTGGGAGTTGAAAGCACGTTCATTCTAAATCATCGGATATTTGCATGTGGCAAGCAAAGAATGATTATCCTCTCTCTTCACTCCCGATTCCTCATATTTTGAGACTGAAAAGGACGTCAGGTTGCTCAGAGTCCATTGGTCCTTCAGCACCCAGTTATATTCAGAGAGGTTGAATGACCTCTGTATAATAAATGTTCTTTGACGTCTCCCAAGATGGGAGGAATACAAATTAATATTTCCACGGCCATGTGGACTATTTTGAATACAAATACCAGTATTATAATTCACTTCTTTTGCACTCCTTTTAATTAACGAAAATTTTCAACCTGTAGTATTTTTATAAGCAGTAGTATGAATCTTGAATATGACAACCTCAGGAAAAACCAAACCAATCGCTGAATGTGAATAGAGATAAAATAGCGGAATAATCTTAGAAAATAATAGACAGTGTTTCTAGATAATTTAAAACACAACTTCTTCAGTAAGGAACCAACTATTTTTTCCTACTAAATGTTAGAGTAAAACCTCTTTTATTTGCTGGAATATGCTGAAGGAGGCAGGAAGGCAAAGGGTGACAGGACTACAAAATGAAAGGATGTGGTAGGATGTAGGAATGAAAGCATAACCACGTAACTCTAAGTGGACTTTACGTAGAAAGTAGCTTCATTTATTGGCCTGGTAAATCCACCAGAGCATTGTCACCGCCACAGAAAGGAATTTGCCTTGTGCTCACCCACCGTTAGAGAAGCGGATGAGTTCAGAGGGAGAATCTTTTTATCTTTCACTTCCAGACTCAAGCAAGAGCTCTTAGCTCTCAGAGGACGTAAGGTCCATAGTTATTAAGCAGAGGGAACGAGGAGACAATTTCTCTACTGACGTTACTGTATCTTTCATCACTGTTCGATTACTTACTCTTCCAAATTTAAAAATAAATCTTACTCCCTACAGTTTTAACATATTCTCTCGTCTAATGGGCAGTCCTCCGTGTGTAACAACATTGGAAATAAAGGTATTGGGAAATTGAATCTATGTATAAAACATGAACGGAAGGGGCCAGACCACATTCATAGAGCTGCGTTTTATATCTTCGTTGGCAAGTTTCATTTATGGAGCCTCTTTCCTTTCCCATTAACCAGTGATGAAAAGGCGAAACCGGCATAGGGCATTTTCATTGAATAACTAAACCAATGTACAATAGAAAAGGAATTGGATTACAACTGAAATATGTTAATTTCCAAAACTGAAAAATGAGTGAAAGATTAAAGTTGCACCGTCGTTGACTCTGTACAGATACATATCTGGTAATTGTGTATGTAGACAGTTGGCAACTGTTTACGACTATTGCATCCCGGTAGTGGGATATAAACAATATTAACGCATTGATAACGTCGTAACAGCTATTGAGTACGGTATGAATAAACGCGGATCAGGTTCAGTATGACTGTGGGTAACCCATGACCCGCTAACCTTGTTTTTACCATTTTTCACAATTTTTCGCTGTTTTGAGCGTTTTCCACTGGTTTTATTCGTTTTCCACTTGTTAACTGTTTTTGACCGCATTTCACCGTTTTTGAAAAATTTTCACCGGTTTCAGCTGGTTTTCACTGTTTTTGACCATTTTTTACCGTAGTTATACTGTGGCCCCGCTCGAATCTCGATTCTGATATTCGGGAGAGACAACATCAAAGAAGAAAACGTCATAGCGTACAGTGTCCTTGCTGTAAACATTTTTATCTAAATGTTTCAAAACGGTTAGAGGTGATTCTGTGCTGAGTCTAGTAAGTTAAGCACTGCCATTCTACACTGGGGTAGGAGTTGCCGAGTACACAAGAGTGGGAGGGTGCCGAGTACACAGGGGTGGGAGGGTGCAATGTCTCTCTGTTAACTTTTTCCATAAGTGGCCATTTTTCGAGATATAGACATAGAATTGAAGAAAGAGAGAAATTATTAAAATGCGTATTCCAATCGTTCTGCATATGAGTAAGCATAGCCCCTGTATGAGTAAGAGGTCTACATTTGAACTCTTTCGATTTACAAGAAATTCGCATTGCAATAATTTGTTATCAGGATCAAAAGGTCATTACAAAAAAATTAATACAAACAAGCACAACAATACTAAGAAATATTATAGGACTGACAACATACAAAAGTAGAAACTGTTTACATTACTTTATCAGTGTGTGTACACAATTTCATAAAATCATTCCGGCGATACCGCTAATTCTATCCATTCAAACAGCGCCATATAATCCGATCACGATGGATTAAATGATTTATGTGACTGAATGAAAGCCAATGACGACCGTGTCAAGCCATCAAAGGGGAAATCATTCAAAATATGAGCTGCCTGTACTCGTCACAAAAATTAGAGTACACATTTCAAATACTTTTAGCAGTCAAACACGTATAGTTCTATTATTACGGTAACGAAATGGATCAAAATTTTAAATAATGTTTTTCATCTCAGATATGTACAAAAATAGTATAATAGGGAAAGATTTTCAGAATACATATTTTATTAAACAAAGGGTTTACATACTAGATAATGATAGTTGATGTATCACTGACATGAAAAGGAACCGTAGCAGTCATAAACTATGGCCATAGTCAGAAAAAGTATTGATAAAAAGGTGTATTCAGGCACTAGTCACCTGGCTTGTCATGTGAACAAAAATTTAGTCTTTTTTTTTTGGGGGGGGGGGGGCGTTGCAAGGTGGACACACACATACACCTTCAAGAGTATGCTTTTGGATAAAATCAGGCATTTCCTGAAACTCTTTTACGTTAAAATGACCAAGAAATAAAGAAAGTTGAATAAAATAATTTTGAAGAATCGAAATGATATTGAAGAATGGATTCTGAAAGTGCCTAGTACCGCGGCATGTGTGTAAAGGATAGGGTATTGACAGCATAAATATATCTGAAAAATTACTTTGCTCATAGAAAGGTTATTTTGACTTGAATGAAGTGGCAATCTCATCCTTTAATTTTTTCGTATTATGCATAACATCTAATTCACCGTACATCTTGTCTCTGAGAAACATATTGCATTGTCTTCATACCAGGCCCCCGAGCCTTCTCCCAACTTAACGATAATTCGTGATTGTATCAGGTAATAAGGAGAGAGAGAGAGAGAGAGAGAGAGAGAGAGAGAGAGAGAGAGAGAGAGAGAGAGAGAGAGAGACTCAATTCGAACAAGACTGATTACGCGAATTGACGTAATTCGAGGATGATTTCCTTCCATTTGTGTCGTTGCTATGCAGACTGTCCACGTTACTCGGTCTATAGTTGCATTTGAAAATTCATGTATCCTTGCCAATAGAGTAAGAATTAAATTGTAACTGCGTTCAGTTAATCTGTTATAATATTGGTTTATGCGCATATTATGCTAGCCATTTCATTTGCTTTGCTATTTATAAAATATACAAACAAATACAGAGCGTACATGAAAATAATGCAGTAGGAAGGTCTGAATCTGGACAAAAAACAGAGACACTTACCTACATTCTGGTTTTAGGAGCTCGGTAAACAAAAATTGTGAAGTACACTTCCGGTTTTACAAATGAAGCAAAAAACCTCATGGAATGTTACTATTGAAAGCATTGCTAACTAAACACATTATTTCAAATTAGGAATTGAATCACTGAAGGCACTCTACTGGTTTAAAAACATCATGCTAGCTCTGTCACAGAGAGAGAGAGAGAGAGAGAGAGAGAGAGAGAGAGAGAGAGAGAGAGAGAGAGAGAGAGAGAGAGAGAGATAATTATCACCAACGCATTAGTATTACTCAAAATACGTAAAGATTATTACTTGAGTTAACCTTGACTAAATATAATGAAGCTTATTGATGAGGCTTTTCGGTATTCAAAGTAAATTTAATTTAATTTTTATCATTCATAAAGCTTATGTTGAAATACATCCAAAGATTAAGCGAATTACAGGTTAGCTGAGATATATCTAGTGGTATGAAAATACGAAAGTGTGGGAATGTGAGATATTATATTAAGAAAGCACAATTAAGAAAATATATGAAATGGGAATTTTGATATTCCTTTTTTCCTCACATAAGATAACTTTGAAAATAAGGGTTTCCTTTTCCTCTAAGGAAAAGGACATAAAAGAAATCCATGTGAGCTTCATATCAGATTACTTCTCTATCATTGCTGACATTTACCTCTTACTGACAGCAAGTGAAGCAAAAGAGATAAATCTTTCACTGTCTGTGAATTTACAATTGGTACAGCTACTTTTCGATCCATAATCCTTAGTTGCAGTTTTTTGGAATAGATAACAGTATTTGCAGATTCTCAGGTAAAAATAATGCAGCAGTAGTAGTAGTAGTAATATTAGTAGCAGTGGTTTACAGTGTTTTAGTGATAGTGTTGGGATGTGGAGAATTTAAAAAACACATAGTGCAAAGAAGAAATGACAAAAATCGACATGAAAGGAAAGTATTGGGATGTGGAGAATGAACGTGAAACATAAATAAAATTCATCAACAATTATTTACAAATACCAGGCACCGGCCAAGGGACAAGTTTGCCTTTATGCTGATTCCTCCTCTATCCAAATGTAGTTGAGCATGTATCCACAAGAGACAGCCTAACAAGCTCAAAGGATTTTTGATGCGTGGGAAGTATAGGAATTTGCGAAGACGTTATTGATCATAATAATACATTTCATTGCTGAAACGTAAACAAAATATAATTTTACGTGTGGAATATCCTATACAGATATATGTCCAGTTTTTACCAATGGGTGCTTTCAGTTTGTTTTCTCAGTTTTATCCCAGGCAACTAATTCATGAAAAATATATATATTCTTACAGGTAGTGAGTAATATATTTTTTTTTCACCATGTATTAATCTTCATTCTGTTGGTCATTTTGGGAGTTTACCACCGTTTTTACTCAGACAAATCTCTCTTTTTTTTTTTACCTACATGCACACACTCATGAAAATGTGCACACACACACTCATATATATATGTATGTATATACATATATACACATATATATATGTGTGTGTACATATATATATGTATATATATTTATATATGTGTGTTTTTGTGTGTGTGGTGTGTGAGTATGCACGTAGGTAGAAGACCCTCTTTCTAACAAGCGGAGTTAAATGTTACTGCTTCAGCTGCATTCAGTATGTATAAAGTTTTTTCAATCATTCTTATGTTTTTTCTTTTCTGTTACTGCATACCACTAGTATAAATTACCACGTAGAACGAAAATTTCATGCGAAACCCATTTTTTTTTTTTAGTCCTCTCTCTCTCTCTCTCTCTCTCTCTCTCTCTCACTCTCTCTCTCTCTCTCTCTCTCTCTCTCTCTCTCTGTTTATCATGATTCACCTAAAGAGTAACACCTTAATGCTGCACAGAGGTATATCTAAAAGCATTAAGGTACGCATTATACAGTTAACTGGTATTTGAAAGAGAGAGAGTGCATCTGATTCAAAGGAAAACAAGTAAAAATATTAGCCGAAGTTTCTTCGGCGCAGTCGAGTTTTCTGTACTGCGTATAATGCTGTATGAACCGTGGCCATGAAACTTTCAGCCACGGCCCGGTGGTAACCTGTCCTATAGTGTTGCCAGACGCACGATCATGGCTAACTTTAATCTTAATTATAATAAAAACTATTGAGTCTAGAGGGCTGCAATTTGGTAAGTTTGATGATTGGAAGGTGGATGATCAACATACCAATTTGCAGCCCTGTAGCCTCAGTGGTTTTTAAGATCTGAGGGCGGCCAAAAAGTGCGGACGGACAGACAAAGCCATCTCAGTAGTTTTATTTTACAGAAAACTAATTTTTTTCTTTTTTTTTTTTGGAATGGTTTCCAAACAAATCGGGGTAATGGGCATTCGTAAACAAGCAATCACTGTTCATACTGCATGACATCCAGTGGTGGAAGTTATGGTTAACCTTTTCGGGTTAGATGGAGTCTAATTCGGTTTGAGTTGTTTTGGTTCGGAGAAAATCTAGTTATTTGCAAGTGAATGCTTTGGCACAAGTAACCTAATTATAAAACGCTAGAGGGAAGAGAGAAATTTAGGTAATAGATTAGGTGGACGTTCTCTCCTTTAGCTTATTCTACACTCTCTTTCATACAAAAATGCAAAAAAGAGTGACAGAAGACAGTGTTTACTTGAAAACTTATCATTTTAACAGTAATTTTATAAGTGAAAACCTTCTTCATCAAACATGCGTATATTTAAGGATTATTCAAAATAATGCCCATAAAAGATCATTGACGTAACAGTACAGCATATTCGGTTTTTATCAATTCGTGATTTTAATTATACTAGAAGTAAGTATGTAAATGGAAAGACAAAGATTTTTCTTTTCTTTGTTCATGCCAGGCTTCCACCTTAACTAATGATAATATCACGTAATCACGAATATAAAAGCAGAAAACAGCATACTTCAAAAAGCGTAATATTGCATCCTATTTATACTTAAATTCATCCAAGTCATTTCGTGAAATGGATTATTACAGAACGCTGGCTGTGACGTCACACGCGGGGTGAAGTTTCTCTTTGAGACAAAAATGAGCGTCGGCTTCTCTTGCAAAGTTTTCCAACGAGGCTGATTTGCATGAAGCCTCACTAATAGCTTCTTTGGGACAGAAATACGGTATTTCATGTTCTATTCTGGGTTTTTCTTGGAACCCAGACTTGTGGGGATTTGATTTTCAAGTTAAAAATCCAAATTCCTTACATTAAAATGCAAAGAGCAAATTTGGCAAAATATCTTCATAGCAAAACTTCCGTGTTGTGTCATCTCTCATATTTTTCCGAGATATTAGAATGTGTGTGCTATCAGAGATATATTCCAACAGGTGTTTTAAGTATTCGTTTTAGATTCTAAATAAGATCAACGGAAATCTTTCCAAAAATTATATCTCTTAATGGGAATTTCTGTAAATTAAGAATTTATTGTCACTTTGGGGAACATAAGGGGGTAAGCAGAACCTACAGAAAAGGCTCACCAGTAGCACCATTCAACTCTTTCGTTTCACAAAGTAAATTTTTAGGTTTCTGCTTTCCATTGCCTCTTTTACCTAATCTCTCCATCCTCTATAAGTCTATACCTCCTTCTGCCAAAATATATGAATAGTATATACTTTTCATCAACCCATCACCCTCCAGTATTCCACATGACCAAACCAGTCTCAAAACACTTTCATCCGTATCTCTACAGTTCTCACTCATTCAGTTCTTCTTATAACACCAATAGTACATAAATTATTTATTTCTATAGCGCCCATATTATTTCTTTCGTTAGGTTTTAACATCCACCCTTCACTTCCATAGAGTTTCCTCCCAGTACATTATACCAATCCTGGTGCGTATCTTGCGTTTTTTTTCCATTAACCATTCCTTCTTATCTCTACAGTTCTCACTCATTCAGTTCTTCTTATAACACCAATAGTACATAAATTATTTATTTCTATAGCGCCCATATTATTTCTTTCGTTAGGTTTTAACATCCACCCTTCACTTCCATAGAGTTTCCTCCCAGTACATTATACCAATCCTGGTGCGTATCTTGCGTTTTTTTTCCCACAGAAAGTCATTGAAATACATATAATTAAAATCGAAACTGTAAGCAAAATATATCTCCCGTCACATATCTGTTAAAAAGCCCTTCTGGGAAAGCTCCAAAGCGTTTTGTTCAGCACCAGAGATGTATACAGTTCATCCTGTAAGAATTTCCTCCACTAAAATTATCTTTGTTACTTAACTGAATAAGAAAGGTACAAGCATAATTATTTTGTTATAGCTAATGTAAAATCAATTTCCAAATGAAAAGGTAGTTCTGGACTATATTTTTGGCTTACGTTAAAAGAAAAAATAACATGTTCAGTGAGCAGGCAATTAAATGTTAAGCAATCGTTACAGTGATCAAATATATTGACCATCTGAGACCTCGTAAACAAATGATCCTTACTTATATTAATTAAGGAGATTGGTAAAAGTAATAAAATGTCTTATTAATTTACGAGGCAATAACGAATGTAACTAGGCCTATAACGTTAAGTTCTTATTCATTTACAAACTTTACGTAGTAATGAGTGGAACTAGGCCAACTGGTTCACTTCAGATTACCAAATTTACTTGCTTTAATGATACTAAAATTGTAAGCCAAACACTCTAAAATTTTATCAAATTCGTTAATCAGCCGACTGTTTGCCTTCCGTTCTGACAGCCAAGTAATGTCTTGAAAGGAAAAACTGTGTAACAAAGTTAGCATTTTTTTCTTTAATCGTATTTATGTTAAGGTTATAAAAAAGATAGAGAGCAAGTTGTACCTAAATTGAAACTAATGACTTTCTTCGCCAAAATTGAAACAAAGATGAAACCAAGCGAAACAGTTGAGTGACTAAAGTAAAGTGTGTATGTGTGAACTGTTAAGCATTCCTGGGGAGTGTTGCCATTTTTTTTTTTTTTTCATTATTCTCTTATTCCTATCGGGGGGAAACAGACCAGATGAGATTTGGGAAGAAAACAACACAGCCATATATTGCAAAAGAAACAGTCAAAAGCCAGGATTGTTTAGCGTTCAGTTTAATGTGGAACGAAATCGGCAGATGGCAATATAGGTTACCTGATGATATTTTGTTTACCAACCTTTGCTAGATTTTCGATGAGCGAACTAAACATAAGAAAAAAAAGTCCCATAATATTGAAGGTTAGTGTGCAATGCATGCACAGTATCTATTATCTAAGACGATATAAACTGTCAGGGAATAAACTCAGTTTCAAGCAATAAATACCTGGACTGGTAATCGCAGCGCATGTATAAAACGATGGGCGCTTATCCTGAAGTGCTTATTTGAGCACTATTCACCAGTCAGTGTGGCTTCAGTCGTTCAGTAGTGAACTGCTGAGATTGTGATACATGTTAATTTACATTCCTCCGCTCCTGTGTGCGCTGGTACTTTCGCTGGTTGTTGTTGGCATATACATAAATATTGCAGTGCTAAAGCTTACGGATATTTGAAATGTTAATCGGTGGCTAACCTACAAAATCTACTGCAGCAACACCGTAGGCCCAGATGTGCAGAAAAGAATAATTATAAGACTTTGGTGTGATGTTAAATGAAAACGTGCTTGGGCACTTGAAAATGAAATGCACATATCATGCTCAAGTGACAGTGAAGCCTTTTTTTTTAATGGAATAGAAGAATTCAGTTTTAAATAAAATCCTGAAAGAAATTAGAGAAGAAATCATACAGCAAGTGAAAGGTAAGGTCTGAGCACTTTCATATGCTGGTACCTCGTATGCTGGTGGTACTAGTATATTGTCTTTTAGGACTGTCCTTTTATTAATGTACAGTTAAACTTTTTATTGATTTATTTAACGATTTCAGATAAAATTCACAACTGTCTGTTTATCACTTTGGACTAACATGAAAGATAGGCAGTAGGCTAAGTTAGACAAGTGGCTTGCTTAGAACTAATTTATACCTTTCAAAAAAGTCTTAGGGTAGTATTTGCCATCGATATATACTGTATATACACAGCATATATATGTGTGTGTGTGCGTGTGTGTTTGGGGGTGGGTGTAAAAAGATAAATGCCTTTTTATCCACAGTATAATGTTTTGAGCTGTTAAGTATACCTTAGTTTTACCAGACCACTGAGCTCTCCGGTAATTAAATCGGTTATTTAAACAAAGGAAACATCTGAAAAAGTGTTTAAGGATCAGCTTTCAGACTGAAATGACATTCTAGTTGTTTAACCGATAATAAGCACAGCGCAACAAACGATTCAGTGACGAGGAAATTATTATTCGATAACAACTTAAAAAGAAAAAACTGTTTTCCCCTTTATATTCCCTTGCTCCTCTATTTAATAATGGCCATTACCTGTTCAATGCAATAAGCAGATATTATTATTCTCCTACACATTACTTTACAATGATATAGATGTCGCATTTCGTACTTTATTTTATGCTCTCTCTCTCTCTCTCCCTCTCTCTCTCTCTCTACATATATATATATATATATATATATATTTGTGTGTGTGTATATATGTATGTATGTATGTATATATATATATATATATATATATATATTTATATTATATGTATATACTGTAAATATATATTTACATATATATATATATATATATATATATAAGAATATAGACCTTTTTAAAGCAGCAGGTCAATCAATAGCTTCTTAAGAAGTTTAGTGATAATATTTATTTCCTTACCACTTCCTCTTCTGTTCACTTCCTTCCCCTTCTATCCAGTAATTACGCTCGTTGTTTGTGTTCCCTTCGTCGTTGCATCTCTCTTATTACCAATTAAGCCTTCATTGTCGTTTTACTAGCCCTCTTGCTTCCCTGTCTTGACCTAATATCCTGTCCACCTTGTGGAAAATGGAATCCATAACAATTGCCTGGAAGTCTTTGTTTCAGAAAATGGATTCTGCTTGCCATTCCATGAGCTATTACTGAGTTTGTATTTTTAATGTAGTTCGAGGTGAAAGCCTCCGTTATAAAAGATGGATACGGCTCAATACACAGCCATTGAAATGTCTGGTATTCGTGAAATATTTTTCTAGATGACATTAGAAATATCGGATTTCACACGCCAAGATAGACTGTGGAGATAATGCCTTCTTAAGTACTGGACACGACCTTCGCATTAGATTCAGACGCACATGGTAGATTGATAAGAAGCTTTTGTGTGCAAATCTTATGCTTAAAGAATGGAAAATTTCCTTTAAGGATATTACATACTAAAAAAAAAAATATATATATATATATATATATATATATATATAGGAGCCTAAATTATATACTCAGTTTGTCAAAATGTATATTTCTTTACATTCCTCACTTGAAGTATCAGAACGATAGAATGAATACCGGTAAGAAAAGAAAACCCTCTGAAGTTCAAGCGAAAACATAGCTGAATAATACCAACGCAAATTTTGCGGAAAAGTCATAATTTTCCCTTGAAGTCTTTTTACGTTGTGTTAATACATGCCATAAGAAACCCCCAAGTTGTCTTACCATCCTCATAATTAGGGACCCACCCAAAATAAACAAACGAATAGAAAAAAATATCCACTGGATAAAATTGATATCACTCACCTAACACCAAAAACGACGGTAAAACATTGCAAACGGTATTTAATGGTAAAGCAAAGATGCCAGTGGCCAGCGTTTTAATCCTCTCACAAAGGAAGAAAAACGAGTAGTAGGCCAAATTTTTTACATTCGAAAAAGATAATCCATATTCCAGAAAACATTTCCTCGACTATTCCAAAAAAAAATATTTCCTCGAATATTCCAGAAAATATTTCCTCGTAGTTCTAGGAGGTTGCGTCTTGGTGGTCACTTACGGGAACCTGACATAAAAGTCTGTACCTTCCTTGCACACCGCTTCTGTATTGCATAGTCGATTCCTCAATACACCCGTTTTACAATGAGAACTTTTTTCTTTAATGGCAGCTGGGAACTGTTTCTAGCTAGGTGGAGTTCCAGTACCAATATGACAGATACTAAAAATCGGCGCTGTCTGATGCTGCGACTGTGGGTGGAATTTCGATATATTTTCCGGACTAATCATCAGTTTTTGCGTATCGAAGTTAAGTATGCACATTACCGTATCTCCTTGCCCTTGGTGATCCTAGGTAATACATCAAATTCATAGTATAATACGGGTTTTAAAAATCTTACTCTTGCCCTCAAAATGTGCAAGATTGGGCTATTGCCTTGCTTTTTCTAAACCGGTCACGTAACCGATACATTGAGTAAACATTTTTTCCACAGAAGTGTAATGATGCTTTTTTTTTTTTTTTTGTAATTTGATTTTTGTTTTTCAACAGCGGGAAGAGTAAATCATTGCTCTAAGCGATTTAATTTTCCATTAAAAACTTCGACCTTTGATAATGAAGTAAGAATAAAGCTTGGATAATAATTTAATTCAAGGCCATCATAAGTCTAGTGGCTTTATCCGAATCTGAAACTGAGGAAACAGAATATTTCGATAAACCACTGACTATATTTTTTCTATTTTCTTTTAATGGTGTGAAAGGAGATGGGGGGGGGGTGATGGGCAAAAGTACACCAGCTCTTCCAGTTCCTCTTCAGGCGTTTAAGATACTTTCCATAATAAATCATCTGCCAACAATGATGTTACCAAAGGGACTTCCGCAAAGTTTCCCGGCATTTGACGTAGTATGGAGGTTTTCCATGCCATATCTTATTTGGATCGTCGTGTTCAAATAGTCAGCTGTAGTTCAGGCGTCACAACTAACTGCAATGCAATTCTATACCTTTCCGAGAGAAACATACCGATATTTTTTTTTCATGAGTTTAGTCTCTAGTGCATAAGGAAAATAATAGGGATTATACAAAGGCTTTCAAAGTAAGTGCTTATATGATTCTGGGACAAAATAATACCTGTTCCATTTGACTGGCATCCTTCAGTTAAATGATGCAATAACTACAGTAACTAAATACTGTAATGTCACGATGAAGGGAATATGATACAAGAGCATAGTAATAAAAATGTAAACAAATGAGCATTAGCAAGGAAAATGCGTCCACATAAGTAAATAAGTAAAAAATGCGCCGAAGTTTCTTCGGCGCAATCGAGTTTTCTGTACAGCGCATAATCAAGGCCACCGAAAAAAGATATATTTTTCGGTGGTCTCGGTATAAGGCTGTATGAGCCGCGGCCCATGAAAATTTTACCACGGACCGGTGGTGGCATGTCCTATATCGTTGCCAGACGCACGATTATGGCTAACTTTAACCTTGAATAAAATAAAAGCTATTGAGGCTAGAGGGCTGCAATTTGATATGTTTGATGATTGGAGGGTGGATGGTCAACATACCAATTTGCAGCCCTCTAGCGTCAGTAGTTTTTAAGATCTGAGGGCGGACAGAAAAAGTGCGGAAGGAAAGACAAAGCCACCTCAATAGTCTTCTTTTACAGAAAATTAAAAATTGAAGCATAATTTGAAAAAAAAAAAATATGTAGGTCATAAGAAATAGAAAAAAACTATCCAGAAAAATCTCTTTCCATATCCCAAGTTCTGTAAAAAGAAAAGGGATTACCGTGAGATTTGGGCATTAGAGCCTGAAAAAGAGAGTGATCGATCTAAAAGAGAATTGGGTAAAGGATGACAAAGAGCGAGCAAATGAAAAAAGCGATTCTTTTAATAACTCTTTGTTCTTTAAATAGGGGGTTGGGCACCTTTCAAAGAGAGAGAGAGAGCGAGCGAGAGAGACGGAGGGAGAGTTGTTATTTATTTAGATTTGCATTTTATGAAGACTCATTGTGCATTTCTTCCTTTTTTAAATGCAATGGTGTTTAAATACACAGCTTTTATCCAATACTAACTAAAGTAACCAAATCTGTTTCTTATATTAGGTAATATGCTAGCTGTAGGTTATCTTTTTTTTTTAATTTGTACGCAAGTCACTGCACTCACACACACACATTATATGTGTGTGTATATATATATATATATATATATACATATATATATATATATATATATAGGCTATATAAGATTTGTATAAGTAGTGCTCACAGTGCCAAGGAAGACCATGATTTATGAACAATATATATATATATATATATATATACATATTTATATACATACATATATAGATATGTATATATATGTAACATATATATATATATATATATATATACATATACATATTCTTCTTCTTCTTCGTCTTTAACGTGCATTTTTTCCCATTATTATATGGGGTAAGCACGATGCCTTCTTTTGAAGGACTTTGATTTGGCGGTGGGGTAGGCCGTAGCCTCGATCGGCTGCCCTGCCTGACATCGCTTAGACCCCGGTAGCGAATGTGTACATGTTACCAAATCCCCAGCTCCCTTTCTCCCAGCAGCGAGGAGAACTGGGCGAGTAGGTTGACAGTTCGAGACGTGTGAGGTGTCTGTTATGTTTTTGAAGGTGTTGGAGTGGCTTTGTTTATGTGTGTATTAATCTGTAACACCCATTTGCTTTCAGCAAACCTATCCGTTGATTACATACGTAATCCCGGGGTGTCTACACGGATAGCAAAGTGTCCACCTCTCTGACCGGTCGGCTGCGGGGATTGAACCCTCGCCATAGACTTCTATGAAGTCTGAGTTGCTGCTTCTACCAACCGAGCCATCGAGGCTCCTTACATATATATATATATATATATATATATATAATATATATATATATATATATATATACATATATATATATATATATATATATATACATATATATATATATATAGTGTACGTACGGACAGCATGAATCTTTTTTTAACATTATAAATTTATTTTCTTCTGCCTTTAGCACTTGTTCCGGAAATATTTTGCGAAATCTATGAGAAGGGACAAAAGATGTTCTTGGAGTAAGCAAAACCGGACATCTATTTAGTCTTTTACCTTTTATGAACAGTTGTAATTATTCAAGGTAGTTATCCTGTAGGAATAACGGTAATCAATTGTGCATTTATAAAGGTTTGACTTTAGTGCTCATATAAAAGTTGCATATTTTTGGTAGGTTAATAACTGCATAACTTTTAATAATTATGCAAGCTTGCAAGTTTATCATATATATATATATATATATATATATATATATATTTATATATATATATATATATATGTATGTATATATTATGTATATATATATACATATATATGTGTGTATAACTGAATCACGAAAATATGGAACGTGATGAATATATAAATAAAGGTAAATTAAGTAAAGGACAGTAATTCGAAAGGCGTAGTACCACTCCGTCGTTTCTCTTTCCTTCGTGGCATTACCTTTATTTACAATAATATATATATATATATATATATATATATATATAATTATATATATATATATATATATATATATAATCTTCTTTGTCTGCAGCTTTTCCCATTTTCAAATGGGGTCGCCTTTTCCTATCAGCCTTCTC